>JAPMOQ010027263.1:616056-657671 GCA_026543055.1 Argiope trifasciata | reverse complement strand
GATGCTGTTTGACTTTTAAAACGCTTGAAGTATTTATTTATATTTCTAAATGGAAGATACTTTGCAAGCTTAATTCTAAAGCTCAAGAAATCGGGTAGATTTCTTGATAACGCAACAGTATGAATTGTCAAAATAATCATTAAGGAGGAGAATGTAATTCTACCAGAAGCAGATCCAAACGTTTCCTTCGTTTATGATCAATTTATGAATATTTTAAAGATGCCATGGATATTTTATAGATGCTAATTATTATTATTTTCCATGCCAACGTTTCAGGAAGTTTGAGTTCCAAATTGAAGGTTCATATTCTAATAGGATGAAAAATAAGTCATTATTTCAATTTCCGTATAATCTGTATAACGCTTCATCAGCATCGTTTCTCTCCACTAAAGGAACTAATATGTAATCCCCAACCTGCCTGTTAATACCTGTCCTGGAAGAATGCTGGATACAGAAAAAGATATATAATTTTACAACTTGGCCAGCATTATGATTTTATAAGCCTAAATCATTTTAATTGCAAACCATTTCTGATAACTGAAATGTACAATTTTCTGGGGAAGTTTAGCATCACGAATTCTACAAGTGTATGATTTTCTATCTATTCGCAGAGACGGGGGTAGCAGGGGGCAACTGTTCCCCTGTCGGTAGCCTCTTGCCTCCCTCCCTTCGGCAAAGGATTGAGATTTTCGTCGGCAAAAGTGTTCACCACTTCAGGATGGTTGTAGAAAGTTAAGCATTATCAAATATGATTATTTAAAAGCCACCTTAAAGTTAATATAATGTAAACAGTTGAAATATCCAAGTAACGGGTAAAATGTTTTGGCAGTATTTGTCAAAATAATCGATAGGGTGGTAGATCAATAATATTCCATATTTTGTGAAAATTTTTAATAAATTGACTAAGAACTGTTTACAACGGATGTCCAAGACGTTGAGCTCGTAGATTTTCAGATATCCAATTCAGATGTCATTAAGCTTATAATGTGTACTACTTTTGGCAATATAACCAACAAAGTAACAAGTGAATAAGATAACGACAAGGTGATAGTCTCATTTTGATGGCAATTTTTAGTCGGACGACTGTAAACTCAAAGTGGTGAGTGCCAAAGACGTTAAATCTGAAGATTTTCAGAAATTTGATTAAAATTTCGTTCATCTAGCTTATTTGCTGTAGATTTGGCAATATATTCGACAAATGGTAAAATCCTATTTTAGCCCACCTCTGGCGACTTTTTCAAAATCTCGCCAATTTTTCAAAATCTTGCCACATTGAAAGTATTTGAAGTATTCTCTTCAGATGTTGTCAGGGTTGCCATTTTGGAATCATTATCGCTGATTATTTGACGAGATTTTGAAAAAGTCGCCAAAGGTGGGTTAAAATAAGATCGACCCGTAAATAAGATATCGCATTCTGCCGTCGACTTTTGGGTGACCGACACTATAAACTGTACGTGATGAATACCGAAGATTATATTCTCAGATATTCAAACGATTTTTAAACGTATTTCATTAACCTTTTAGTTTGCTCTTTTTTTTTGGTGATATAATCGACAAGGCGACATGTGAATAAGACATGTTATAATATCGATCGACTAAGAATTCAATGCGATGGATGTCGACGAAATTAAGTCTAAACTCTCAGAAATCTAATTTAAATGTTAAAATTTTCTTTCAACAAATAATTTATACACTGTTTAGCTGAATAATCAATAAGCTGGAAAGTAAATAAGACGCCAAATTTTTCTTGATAATCTTTGTTCTTCGGTAAGATTTCCTCACAGAGTATGGAAAAAACCGTTTTCATCGGCACTTCGATTATCTGAAAGTGAAGTTATTAGAGAAATTGGGTAAAATCCTATTTTAGCCCACCTCTGGCGACTTTTTCAAAATCTCGCCAATTTTTCAAAATCACGCCAAATTGAAAGTATTTGGAAGTAATCGAAAGTACCAATAAGATTAAATAGTTTTCTAACTGAGTTTAAATCAACCAATGAGTTTCCGTAGGGTTGCCGCATTTCTCTTCAGATGTTGTCAGGGTTGCCATTTTAAAATCATTATCGCTGATAATTTGGCGAGTTTTTAAATTGGCGTCAGAGGTGGGCTAAAATAGGATCAACCCGAGAAATTGATGCTTTTATTATTATCCATAAATAGGACGGTAGAGTTGTTTTCCCTATTTCATCATAAAAATTGAAGTTCTAAAATTAATCGCCATCTTATTCATCTAATAGTTACTTCCTCGGTAAAGAAGTGATAAATTTATTTTATTCACTTCACTGTGAGAATTATCTAATTAATATCTAGTCAATGGTTACAATAAATTTAATAATAGACTCTTTTCTTTTGACATTCTTGGGAATATGTATACTAAAAAGAAGTTATTTTGTTGTAGCCAAATTATGTGAATTTCATATAAATCACTAGAGTAAGTAAATTATATAATTGCAAATTGTTTATTTAACATTAAAATATCTATTTTCTTTTGCTTCTACTTTATCGGGCAAACGACAAAAAATAAGTATTTGTGGTATGGTAGCTTTTTAGTCACACTAAAAGTGTTTATCCAAGTGTACGCTAAATTTAAATATATTATTACAATACAGACTCTGCATTCAATATTATAAATATGTAATCGGGTATCAGACCTTTTATATATCTTTTCTTTCTATACTATTCACGGCAAAAACTATATAATTTCAGATTTTCTAAATTTTTACTAGACTTTGAATAAAAATGTCTTGATAAAAAGATGATTAAAATAGTTATTCATAGTTTATTCCTAAATTACACAGTAATTTCTTAACATACTAATTTACTTAAGTTCCAAATGAGATGGCAGATCTTATTTGACACAATTATTATTATTTTAATTCCTAGAATAATATAATTGCATTTGAGGTAATGATGCGCTTTCAAGTGATTTTTCATTTTAAATTATTTAATAATTTTACTTAATTGTAGATTCAAAATATAATAATTCCATACACTAGTCAGACTCGTCATTATGTACGAAAGGGTTAAGAAAATCCAATGCATGCAACTAAGGGGATAAAACTCACTTTTTGGGAGGAATAATAGCTTACAATAATTTCCAATCAAAAACTTTAGGGGAATTCTTAATCATTTTTTAATAAAATACATTGATTTTTTAAACCTAAATACATATTAAAAAATAAATACATGGAGGATCTAACGTTTGTAATATCCAATTTTCATATCTTATATAAAATAATAAGTTTGAACATATATTTACAAAATATTTTTTCCAGCCTTCTTAAGAAACAATATCATTGTATTTTTCCTGTATTCAATATTATTCGAGTCCACCCTATAGTAAATTTTTGTTGAGTACGCACTTATTCTCGTCGTATTCAAAACATATCTGAATTCTTTCTCGTTGTTGTAATCCTCTTTTAACAAATATTTTAGACCGCGAATACGCAGAAAATCGATTTTTGGCGAAAGTATCGAATATTTTTTGTTTCTTATTTCTGGATTTCTAAAAAAAACTTCTTTTGCATAACTGTTTGTTTTAACATTAATTTTATATAGCTTCTAATATAAAATGGTAAGAGCACGCATTTATTCAATTAGCATGATACGTCATTCTGGTGCAATCTGCATTTCTATTCACTACACACTGGAAAAGAATATAACCCCATTTTTTTCTGAAATTAGACATCAAAGGTATTAAAGTTCAAGAGTCTCATAAAGAAATATACTCAAAAATTTTCTGATAAAAAGTAAAAGAAACTAAAAGCATTTTTTTTTTAACAAATATTTTTGGTAAAGTTTTATTAATGAAAGAAAAGATCAGCATCTGAAAAAAAAAAAGAAGCTAAATAATATTTGACTTTTTTAATGAACTGAAATTTTAAGCCAAAATAAGAAGTTTTGAAGCCAAATTAAAAATATTTTGCTTACCCCCCATCGGATTTGTCCTGCCCCCCAGTTTGCAATTTTCTGCCGTCACCTCTGTCTATTCGGTATTCCATTGCTTCTCTGCGATATCTTAAATGTTTAGTTTTAATTCTTTTCTTTATAAAGTCGAAGGCGTTACAATAGATTAATCGAAATGAATGCGATTATGCATGGTTAGCTTTCTTAGCATTATACGTGGTTATGTCTTTCAAGTCATAATGATTGGATGGGGCATTATTTCACAAATACTTGCGTATGACAGCTTTTCTATATTGGATAAATTAACATTTCTTGAAGAAGGGTTTTCATTTAATTTTGTGCTTAAATCTTCTAAATTTTAAAGTAAACGTAACCTGCGATTTTGCAGACAGAAATGTGAAACTGTGTGTGTGAATAGATAGACAGATATAAAAGAAAATTTTCAGAAATTGTTCATTTCACATTAAGAATACTGCATAAAAGTATAATTTTCTTAAATCTTTATTTTTAATCTCCATGGCTGACAAAATGTTTCAATACAATTACCTATCTGATTTAATGAAATTCTGAAAGTATATATCTAGAAATATATTGCTACGAATCTGTAATTTAGCTTTCCCGCTCTAATAATGTCATTGTTAAGAAGACTGATTTACAGTCATCTGTATTGAAGGGTGCCTGCTATATAAAGAGCCATCTGAAGCTGGAGCAGTCAAGTGTGGCGGTGGTCGATCGAGTTGACCTGAATTGAGAGGTCTAGAATTGAGGTCTTGAACGGCGGAGTCACCATGAGAATACCGAAGTATCAGAGGAATGATGGTTCGCTGTGTGCCGTCGTCGTGTATTTTGTCTAAGTCTGTTATATGTGTTGATCTTGAACTGGGTCATCGATCGGTAGACCTGAACTGAGAGGTCTGGAAGAAAAGTCCTGAGCGGAGAAGTTGCCGGGAGAATATCGAGGCAACGAAGGAGTGCTGAATTGTTGTGTGGCGTATTCTGACGAAGCATGTGTCATGTGCTGTAGCCCGTTGTGTCGTCGTCGGGAACGAAGCAGTTCTGAACTGAGAAGTTGCCCCGTTGTGTGAAGTAGTGAGTCGACAGCGAAAGCAAAAAGAGGCAGAGGAGTAGTTTCAGCCTGTTCGGGAGAGATCTACGCGAGCGTAGCCAGAATCCGAGAAAGATTCCCTCTCCTGCTGAATCCTGTCTGGCCGCTTTGTGCGATGTGGACGTTGTCACTACGGAATTTCTGCGGGTGGACTACTGTTGTTATTGTGGGCTACTGTCTGCAGTAGAGTACTGCTGTGTGATGTCCTGTGTGTTCGTCACGGCTGTATATAATGGTCTTCTGTACATATTTGTGCTGTCAATATTTGTCGTCTTTGTGCTACCCTGTCATTGTCCTGTAAATAACGTCGTCTATGTTGTGTCGTCTACTGAAGGACCGATCATTGTATGTGTTCCATCTTCTCACATCGTACACCCCACTATACGAGTAAGAGAACCCTAATGGAGTAGGAAGGATAGGAAATCCGTAACAATATGTTTATTCCACTTTTTTGAGCACCTTTTTAGGTATTTAAGAGTTAAGACAAATTGAAATCTTCGGGATTTTACAAAAGATACTTAAGCATTTTTAGAATAATTTAAATTTTACTCTGAATGATGATGGAATTGTCAAAATATATTAGAAACACTTCTTAATGAAGTATTTGATAAAATATAAATTAGAATGGAGATTCTTAAGAACAGTAATCTAGCCCTGTGCGCAACGGTGAATTTCGACAATATGAAGATTGGATCTGGATTTTAATTGCGCAAAAGCCAGACATGACTATGCTGCGCCCAACGTATGATGAATATATAAAAATATAGTAAAATAAAATTACAGTGAAAAAATTCTAAAATACACTTAATTTATTCAAAAATGATCAAATATTTAAAAGCGTCACACTATAAAACTAATCATAAGTGATGTAAAAAGCCTATCGATGGTTAAAAATGGAAGATATTAGGATGGGGATTTTCTCCTACCAAATCGTATAGAGATAAAATCGTTGTATTAAAAATGATGAACGTTGGAAATTAAAAACTAGGCACTTTTGATAATATGTAACCTCAGGCGTTGAAGTATTTTGAGGCCCACTATTGATGACAAGACTAAAAAGAACTAAACTTTTAAGAGCTTATGATTTCATGCTTATTTACTGTTATCATTATGTAATTTGAAGACAGCTCCTGTATGTTATTTAATGCCTCTATAGCTTTTATTTCTTCTCATTTGGTTAGAGAAGATCTATTTTACTGACGGAATTTATAGACTATGCCATTTTTTAAATGTTGGCTATACTCCATTGAATTTTGCAATAGATGCATTAATATAAGTAACAATCGAGGAGTTCACTATATAATTTCATTCTTTATGGTTTCAATGAAATCTCTTTTTATATATTAACAAATTGCTTTAACCATGCTCTAGCATTTTAGAGTACAAGTAGAAAGGCAGAATCTCCGAAAAAGTAGTCATGAGAAAGTCATCTGAACTTATATAATTTTAGAAAAAACATTGCTGATGTAAGGTTGAAATAAGAACCCACATAAACCAAAAGTTAAAGGTGTAGCGAAATCAGAGCACTACTGATTATAAAATTGCTTTTAGAGAATAAATTCATTATTATATGCAGATATAGAAATTATTACATGCATCCACTTTATCTATATTTATAATAAAGTAGAATATATGTGTTGGCGCTCTACAGGCTAAGCCGTTTGAGTTAGAGCTTCCGAATTTGGCACATGTATACCTCAGGACCCGACTTGGCCTGGGGCAAGAAATTTTTGGGGACCCCATCTGCTTCACTACTTTGGTAATGAAGAATCGTGCATAGAACTTATCAAAGGTATTTTTCGATTTGGGAGGCCTGAGCAACTGCCTCGTATGCCCCTGCTTTAATCAGGCCCTAGTATATCTCAGTGGTTTTTTTAAATAATTTTTAATTAATTAAAAATTAGAGGAAATTTTCACGTTTTTTCGCGATATCTTGTTAAAATATTATCGAAGAAAAATGATTTTAACATCATGTTAAAGTTCGAAAAAATATTTTTTAATGATATTAATATTATAAATTAAGTTTCTATTTTTAATGATTTGTTAAAAAATTATTTTAACCATATTTTTAACAAATTATTTTGCTCGAAATAAAAATAAAATTTAAACTGCACAGACCACGCTGAAGTGGGTTCACACGAGAATAATTAAAAGTGCATGGGGGATGAGGGGGTGGATTAGAATTATCAACGAGTTGCCATCATATGGACAAAAGCTCTAACTAGAAAAGTAAGTTAACTATTCCTGCAAAATAAAACTTGGAAAAAGCAATTTTCAGAACATTTAGATATGAATGAAAAGATAAATATGAAATATGTTTTCTAAAAAAATAAATGCTAGAAAAAGGTTTCTATGATCTTTTACAATATTTAAACTATTAATGAAATGTTGTTGTTATAGTCGTGTTTATAAAGGTGCCAAGTGCAAATAAAATCTGTATTCCACCAAAAGTCTTGGTGACGAGATTTGCCAGTTCTGGAGCCCGATGCTCAAGGAGGATCTGAATTGGTGGTGCTGCAAGAAGAGGGAGCGAATAATAGTTTGACAATTAAAAACATGTTCTGGAGTCAGTTGGGATTGAGCTTGCAGTTGGGATAGGATTTAATTCCATTTGGTGATATCTTCATGCCCTTGAAATGTCCAGTACATAGCCGACATATCGTGGAGGAGAGGTTTCTTGAGCAGTCTAGGTCAGGGATTGTTGCCTTGCCAAAATGTTGATTGCATTAATCAAATAAATCAATTTTATCTAAGACAAACAAAGTTTAATACATATTCGTTCGGGTCGATCTTATTTTAGCCCACCTTTGTCGACTTTTTCAAAATCTTACCAAATAATCAGCGATAATGATTAAAAAATGGCAACCCTGACACATCTGAAGAGAATACTTCAAATACTTTCAATTTGGCGAGATTTTGAAAAAGTCGCCAGATGTAGGCTAAAATAGGATTTTAACATTCGTTCAATTCAGGGCCAAACGGGTAATTTCTAAACCTTTAGTGGTTTAAATGAAGTAAGTGATTATATTTTATGAAACTTGAGTCAATAAAGACTTCAATAAATTAAGAAAATTTATCTTTCATCTAGATCATTTGTTTTGTGAATCATATTTAACAAAATATTTTTGAATCTCTAATATTTCAAATAAAAAGAGTTGTACTCCAATAACCAAATCAGTCAGTAAAACTAATTTAAGAAAATTTGAATATTACTATTCATAAAACCGACGATATTAGACCACTTTTTCGACTGCCAAGGGTTGCACAAGACTGATAGGGCTCTTATGAAAATGTTGATTTTTCTAAACTGTTATATTCATAACTTCATAAATCGACCACAGTTGATAGAAGGTATAAACGTTTATCAATTTATTTAAAAGCTGAAGTGTCCAAAATATTTTGCAGAATATGATTCCAAAGGATCAAAGGACTGTATAAAATTTAGACTTCATAATTTTTTGAAGTATATTTATAGACCGAAACAAAGTAAAATATTGTTCTTCATGTATTTTAATTTCTTTTGAAAATAAAACTAAAAACTGAATTTTATGATGAATTTCAGAGATTTTTGTTTCATAATTCTTGAAATATTACATAAATCATGAAAATTATGCAGTAGTGTACACAAGAATCAAACACTGGGCGATTCTGTTTTCAGTATTCATATTTAAAAAAAAAAAAAATGCATGACTTCAGTAAAATATGGTTTTAAAAAATATTGAAATGCAGTTCAATTATTTCAACTTTCATTGACAGTTGAAATTTTAAAAGGATGACAAAAAATTAGAAAGATAATATATTATGACTATCAAAATTTACAGCTAAAAATATTTTGATAAAGAACCTATAAAAAGACGTTACAAAAAATATTTGATAGAATATTTTAACGAACATTAAAATTATCGAGCCGGTTAGTATATATTTAATATCATAATATGTCCATATGCTAGTGTCCTGGGCTAGGGGTAGCGATTCTACCCAGTGATCTGAGTGTCTCGGGTTTCGGCATGGTTGTTCTTTATCCACTGCCTTATCTGTGTGTGAAACAATCCACCCTAATCTTCCTTTAAAAAGGAATTGTATGAATGTCATCTTCATATGAGCTATAAAGACTACTGCCCTTGAGTGTTAAGGGCTCTTCACCCTCAGAAGTCACTGCACAAACTCAGCTTAAATCGCTGCCTTCATCAGCGGGCTTGTACAAGTACTATATGTAACAACAACAACATATATTCACTATGGATTTCTCAGGTTTCATTTTCTTAGATATATATGTATTGGATAAATATATATATATATTGCTGCGCATTATTTATATTTTTTATGTGAAAAAATAATGCTTGTTTGCATTATAAAAAAATGACAATGATGTCTTTTGATCATTTCGTTCATCTAAACAGGATTATCATAAAATTGTTCAGGCATTCGGATCACAAATCAAGTAATAAATTTTAAAAAATATTTTTAATAAATATATCATTTTTCCTTTTTTAAAAAAGGAAACTTATTCAATTTAAACAGTGGGAGTATTCCCAAAACTTTTAGTTTAATTGTATCATTCTATATTTTGCTAACATTTAATATTTTTGGAAATATCTGCAATAAGTACTCCAAGTAACCTCCAAAATCTCATTTTATACTGGCTATGGTACGTGCTGAATTTAAACTTAATGAGGTTTAAAGCTATTTGAGATATCCTTAATAAGTTCATTTATGTAGTATATTATATATGACGCCTGCTAACTTTAA
This sequence comes from Argiope trifasciata, assembly GCA_026543055.1. Taxonomy (NCBI): domain Eukaryota; kingdom Metazoa; phylum Arthropoda; class Arachnida; order Araneae; family Araneidae; genus Argiope; species Argiope trifasciata. Next base: position 647,914 of record JAPMOQ010027263.1, on the reverse strand, counting down.
CAAATTTTTCAAGGTCTCCAAAGTGATAAGATTATGTAGCTTATAAAAAAATTGTAAAATTTTTGCAGAAAGAGTTAATTTTGACAATTATTAATAATTCTTAAGATATCAATCATGTGATTAGAATGAATTTTTCTTTTTCTTACTTGCATTATTATTAAGCATTGTATGATAAAAAATAATAGGCTTTCTATACAATGTGATCCTCTAAGAATAAGTTTCAAATGTAAGACAATATTTTTTTATTTCACTATTTTTTTATATGAAACAATGTCTGCTCATGTATAAAAAATAACAAAAATTAAACATTATTTATATTTAAAACCAAACTGAATAACGAGACTTCATGTCGTACTTAACATTCACTACTGCATTCTACAGATTTTAGACTACCTTAAAACAGCCAAATTTTTTTTTGCATTGATAAATAAATACAAGTATTCAAATAAAAAAAGTTAATAACTTTTTTGGATTAAAAAAAATCCAAAAATCTTAAACACAATTTGCTAATCTCCATCAGAATTGATAAGGTCATTAATTCTAATTAAAATTAAATCTTAAATTAACTGATGAATAATTTGTAAGGCTACACATCTACTGGTATAGTCAACAATACTAATCGCTTTTTTTTAAATAAATAATTTCACTACAGAGTGGAAGAAAACAACTCTAATCAGCAATCATATTTGAAGTCAATAAAATCAGAATATCTAATGAATGAATAACACCAAAAATTAGAAACATAATGATTTATTTACATTGTTTTTACAAAACTGTATGATTATTCCTGTATCATCATGAAGAAACAATCCTATAGGAAACAAAACAAACAATAAATAAATGTTTTTTTATATTCCAAGATAAAAATTATTTTTTTCTCGCTTTTTTTTTGAAACAAATAAAATGTATTTAATGATCATATAATAAATGTATATAAAGATCTTTCATAAAAAAATCTAATCATAACATAACTAATTTCTAAATTATAAGAGATAAGAATATATTCAGTAAGAAAAAATGTTCGAAATAACATACAGAATCATACCTTGTCATTTAGATAAGTTTAGTGTAAGAATCCCTATTAATTATATTTAGCCAAAATTTTCTAGATACTTTTGGATGAAAGAGTTCCGTTTATTTTTTAAAATTATTATTTCAAGTTAAATGGGTGCAAAATTAATTATTTCAAGTCAATTAACAGTCATAGTAAGCGTTGATTCCATATCTTCCTCAAGACAGCAACTGAAATGGCTTTAAATATTGATATTTCAACTTTGCTTCCAAAATAAACTGAAATGTAGATAAGTATATATTACAAATGCAATCATTTAAAAAATATTTTATTCAACATGGTTAATAAAATCACTTCATTAAAAAAAAAAAAACGATTTTATAATTTTCCTGAACCAAAGCATATTAAACATAATTTCTTGCCATGTGAAGTATTTTTTCAATTTGACGTATATACCTAATGCTAATGGTTTAAAAATTAACTATGAAGTCATGATCTAATTGAACACTGCATGCCACACAATTTAGTTAATACCTAACAATATCTAATACAAAAAAAAGAAAAAAATGAGATAGAACTGAATAAAAGAGTTCCAAAAATGTAGGAATATGATTTGACACTTCAAATTTTTTTAATAACTATAAAATATCAAAAAACATTCAAATTCAGCTGAGATTTGAAAGATGCTTTCAATTTTACATGGAATCAGAAGGAGAGTACTTCGAAGGTAGTGTAATTTCAATTTATAAATACTTTTAAAAATACGACTAAGATATATTTGAAATTTTTTTAAATGGATTTAAAGAACTTACTCATGTTTCTTTTTCTTTTTAGTTGGCTTAGTAACAACATCAATTGAAACTCTTTTTTGCTTACTACTTTCCTTTACAAGAGGCATTGCATTCCAGATGTCTTCTTCTTCAGCATCTACAATCTGAGGTGTTGTTTCTTTTGGTTCAATAGCTGCTTCATTAGAACTAGAAGTATCAGTTCGGTACAGAAGACAGTTCAGTCTTGTTTTTAAATATATCTAGAAAACAAAGAGAGAATATTTATAGATAATTATTTTCATTACTAACTAACTTTGTTCAAATTATTCTCAAACTAACAGTAAAATTTAAACTTATTATATAATCAAAAATGTGTAAAAATTATAACCACAAGTAAAATTCATCCTAGAATTTTACAAAATTGTTTTAAGTTCTAAAGGTCTTCTGTCCCAAATAGGAAAAGAAAATGTATTTTATCACATCCTTGTTCAATTGTACATATCAGAAATTAGACTTAAAGAGGAAGGAAAACAATAATTTAATTCACAAATTCTTCAAATAATTAATGCTGTGAAGTTCAAAATTTTAGTATGAAAAAACAAACATTCAAATGATAAAAAATTGTGGATTACAATTAACATCTTTTACCATTAAATATGCAGGGTATCTATTCAAACCATGATCCAGTAATTAACTTCTAAATTAGAAATAAATATGGTTTAAATAAAATATTATTTGCATCAAGTGATGTACCACTAATATTATATATATATATATATATTATAACACAGTTTGCCTAGTCATACTGGCCAGTAAAGAATATTTTACTAATATGAACTAAGATTTTAAACAAGTTCCATACTTCTGCAATCTAAATTGAGTCACGCATTTATGAATTTCTTTATTTTATCGTCATAATATTGAACAATCTTTCTTGATATTCTCATTGAACTAATGTAAAATTATCTAAAATAAAAATATTCAAAACTTAACTTTTTTTTCTTGAATGCTTCATTTCTATGAGTAAAATTGTTTAAGGTTAAATTTCTAGTATGTAAGATTTATTTTTATACAAGTTAGTGAAAAAATTTGGAGAAGGCTGTTTAAAATTTACATTTTCCTTCAGCAGTTCAAATATTGAGTTAAGCATTATACAGTACAATATTCTGCCACTTATAGAATATTCTGCATGCAAGTATATGTCAATCTTTAACAATTTACATATTAACTAAAGCCAGGGTTAAAATAATTAAAAAACAAAAACCCGATTGATTTATCTAACCTTTTTCAATAATTTATGTTGATTCAAATCATGTATTCTCAAAAATCTGTCTAATCCACATGAAGCAACAAGTGGAAGTGATGGGTGACATTGTATATTACGAATGCTGCCAGCAAAACCTTTAAAAACATGGATCAAAAGCTTCTTCCTTAGATCTAACAAGGCCATTCTACCTCTGCTGCTTCCAACAACAACTTGATTATCATTGTGAGCCAAAGATAGAGACATAAGAGGATAACGCTCAAATTCCATATCTATGACTGGTCGTCTTTGTGCTCTTGTATCATAGAGTCGAACCTAGAAATTCAAATACATAATAGAAAATGGAATTAAGTTTTAAACTCAGAATTGAAAATATTGATAATATATATATAAAAAAGATTTTCTGTTTCAGACGGTTAATCCTCAAAAAAGAAAAAGTATATGAAACATTTTTTTTATGATAATGCCACAGAGAGATTTTATAAATAAAATTTTTAAACATAAGTTAAATAATTTTTTATTTAAAACAATAATTCTTAAATTTTAGCTGGTTTAAAAATGTGATTTCATCAATAAAAGATAACAGGACACAAGTAGACTATTTAATAGAATTAATAAAGAGATAATAAAAAACTGGATAGACTTCATCATAGTCTAGATAAAATCATATGTTGTGTAGGGTTATACTGATTTTGGAAAGATTTTTTTTTTAAACGAAGCAAACAGTGAACCAGTAAGTTGGTGTATACATTTAATTTTCTTTTTTGATTTAGTTACACTGCAAAGGAGAAAATTATATATGTATACAATATGCACAAAAAATGAAAATTTTTAAACCTTTAAGAGGATAACATTTAAAAAATTGCAGTATTATGGAAATAAAATATTTTGCAATATAAAACACTGCAGATATAGCTAAAATGAAATACTAAGCCAACACTCTCTATTGAAAAAGATTTTAATATATCATTATACTAAAAGAGATTATTTATAATTTATTATAGAATTAAACAAATAATCATGATATATTTCAAAATACTGATCTATTCATAAGTGTTCATCACAAACTATTTTAATGTAACTGAAGGACAAGGTTTTGATAAAAATTCATTCAAATGGCTTAATAAAAGAGAATCCTATGAATCATAAATATAATAAAAAATATACTTACTTGATGATGGCGGGTGCAAGTTATAATTTTATCAACTGATTTAAACTTTAAGTCTGTTATCCAAACAGGAACCCGTAAATCTAAAAAGTCATTCCTAACCTACAATAATTGAATTTATCAGTTGAATAACAAAGAAATATAATTTTTAAGAGGATATTCTCTTATTTTTCTATGCAAATAAAAAATTATTTACCAGTTGGTTAAAAACTAATTAATTTGATTATAGGGTAAATGAAGTGGACTTACATTTTTTGCTTGAAAGATGGGAGTATTAGGCATACTTAAATCCCAAATTTTTAAATCATTTTCTTCACCACCAGTTCCCACTTGCAAATTGGAAAATGGATTAGGAGTCATTTTACATAAATTACCACCAGTATTAATTTCAACATCCTGAAATTAGAAAAATTTAAGTCTTTTGCATTTAATTTTTAAGAGGGCTGGAGAAAAAATATTAATAATTACCTTTTCTTCATCTTTATTCCATAATTTTACAATACCAGATTCTACTGCAGTGACTAACCTTCTAAAAGGAGAAAAATAATACAATGTTAATGAATGGAAAAAAATATGAATAGCTTGAAAAGAATTTTGTAGATTATTTGACTAATAATCTTAATAAATTACTCTCAAAATTTGAAGATACAATACCAAGTAAATGTACAAATTCTTCTAAAAAACCAAAGTATTTAATCCACTAGAATATTAGTGAAATTAAATTGAATATCAAAGAAAATGTAGGAATTAAATTTTAGTTTTTATAACATAAAAATTTTAAAGATATATATAACTTAAAATTCAATAATTAAATTCTCATGAATAAATGATATGTTAAGATGTATTCTGAATATGTCAACAGGAAATAAATTTTGTCTTCAATCAAATCACATAAAAAAAAAAGATTGCCATAAGAAAATAAAGAAAAAAATCAACAGAGATACTTTAATATTTGCCACCAAACAAAAATAACTGTTCAGCTTTCAAAGTTCTTGTGATTTTAACAATTTTTATTATCCTAATTTTTGCTATGTGAGATTGCCATTCTATATTTTAGATGTGATTGCATTATTTTTGTTGGATATAAATAAAGAAAAAAAAATGCTTGGAAAAATAAATTATTCTTGATTGAGTATGCATTTGAGTGGAGTATGTAAGAGATACTACGATTTATGAGCAGTTTATTTAGAGTATGGATCCAGAAATTATATAGGAGCAAGGAGAAAAAAAATCAATCTAAGCAGAAGTAGATCTTTCTCTAATTACTAATGTTAATGAAAATGAAATATGCAGAAGTTTCATATATATAATTCTTAGCCTTTTCTCTTCATTAAACAATATAAAATGAGCAATATTCAAAAGATAAGAAATCAGAGATACAATGAATAATACACAGAAGAAGGAAAAATAAAATAACTAACCAAAAAAGAATAAATCACAGAAACTCTAAACTATATTTAAAAAAGCCAAATGAAATAATTGATAACAGATTTCAAACCAATAACAACACTTAATTACTTTTTAATATTTAATTTTAATATTTATATATATATATAATAATAAAAGCTGTAATAATTGCCCTGAAAATGAAGTTAGGTAAAATGTACAAAGATATATTGTTATTTAAGGGAACAATGAGTTTTGAAATAAGCAAAAATAGGCAGAATATGAAATTTTATTTTTATCATTTCTTGACCAAAATATATGTTTACATATAAATAAAACTGTTATAAGATATATTGTCCAATACAATGACTATTTCAAAAATCTAGAGAAAAAAAGCACATTTTAATTATTTTCCTTAAAATGATATCATAATTAGATTTAAATATCTTTAAAATGTTCCATGTGTTTCAATTTTTGAAAGAATTAAATAAAGTCGATAGTGTTAAATTTAAAAGTTATTTTAAATAGTTTAAAGTTTTAGTTCAGAAAAAAATACATAAAATTCTTATGAAAATTCAGTAAGTATGCAAAAAATCTTTCTAAAAAATTGGAATTCAATAAGAATTAAATTATGTAAAGTTTTATATCAAATCATTTTATATTGAGTAATAAGGAAAAAATTAAAAAACAAATTCCCTAAATAGTTTGAAGTCTTAAAAAGTTTTACATAATTTTTAAAAGAATTTTGAAATATTTATATTTTAATAAATATGCAAAGATTGCATAATTCTAAGTGAATAATTTTCAAAAATGTTTAAAAGAATCTTAAATCCCTTTAAATGATGAATTTTAATTCAATTATCAATGATAATTCTACAGAATATATATTGGCTAAAAAGACATAATTATCTGGGGGAGGTCTACAAAGTGCTGTTAATGTTATGATATAGAATTTTTTAATCATACCCATTATATTGATAAATTCCCTTTATTCCTCCTTCACCAACATGGCATGTACGAGTTGATATAAAAGATTCTCTTTCACAGTCAAAAGTTTTGATAACTTGGTTTTTGTGCCCAGTATAGACCTGGAAAAAAAAGATATTTAATTCTTATAAAGTTGTTTTTTTAAATTAAGTTTAAAATTGCTGAAGTCTAAATTCTCAAAAACTCCTAATTTTGGAACATTTACTTATGATTTAATATGAAAATAACATTCAAAGACAAAAAATGTATTCCAATAAAATAATAGCATAATCTAAAAAAGATTCTTATGATTCAAAATTAAAATTATGAGCTTATCGTTAAAAAAAATTACAAATATTTTTTAACTCATTTTCTTTAACTAAAATTGCAAAAGAAATTATATTTCAGGATTATTTTAAACATTTAATACAATATAATTACATAGATTACTCATCATTTCAAAAATAATCAGTATTATGAAGATAAGAAAAAGAGTTTAATAATATTAAACTAAAATAATAACATTCTGTACAAGATATTAACTATTCTATATTTAAGTAATAGTAAAGGGATGGGATTAAATTTGTTTTTCTTAAGTAATATAGATGTGATACCTACATATGGAAAATAATATTTAAATCTATATATATTTACATTGAAGTACATTAGAATAGAAAAATACTTATATATTTCTTTTTAAAATAATTTATATTTATGTGAATGATGATTTATAAAAACATAAATAAAGACATTTTGATAAAATTGTAGTCAACAAAAATACTTTCTATAGCAAAGCATTAAAATAATAAGCTGAAATAAACAATTTAAAAGAATGATGAAAAAGGTAACAAGACATGGGCAAAGGGTCAGTATCTAATTTCCACAACATATATAGGATGGGATGCTGGCCCTTGTAACCCTTATGATGTCACCTATTTATATAAAATTTTATAATGAAAATTACATTTTTGAAGCTTCAATTCACAAGAGATTACCTGAATTGTAGTAAGATAGAAAATCTATGAAGTAGTGTTTTAATTATTTTAGATACATTCATATTTTTCTAAATCTCAACTAATACAAGATTGGGGATAGGAAAATGTTTTAATAGATATTTAATAACTCTTGAATGATGAAATTATTAGTAGTTTAAAATTATAAATGGAATTTCCCCCTTGTATATACACTTCATGCATCTTCAAAATGACTTTGTTATTCAATATTATAATTATTTCAACTCTGTTGTTTAGATAATAATCATTAAATTAACTCTGTATTCACCACTTGGAAGTTAGTTCCTCAAGACTCCTGAATGGAAGGATTTTTAATACTTTTTTTGCATTGAAAATTTTATTTTAACCCAAAGATTGCAACTATTCAGCATTTGAATATTTCTAAAACAATAGTTTTTTATTTTGTTAAAAACAAAAAATTAATATATTATGATTTTAGAAATTCCTTTTTTAAACAAACGGAGAGAGAATTTATTTAACAAAAGAAAATATCATAATCAAGTTGCATTTCAAAAAGAATAAAATCTAACGGCTCTTAAACAAAGAATTATTTTAGTTTCTTCTTATTCAGTATTAAGCATTTTACTAATAAATTTTGTATGTTATTAAACTGCATTTTTTTCCTACATACTCAAAATACAACACAAAATTATAGTTTCATATAACATGTTAGTGAGTTATTTTATTGTATTACTTAATAATACAATAATAATAAACACTTTAAATACATTTAGATAATATAAATTATGTTGCTACACCTCACTCAGTAAAAAGACCGAATAATTTTTACTTCAAACGAGTATTTTTTCTTTAATTTCATTTTTAAACTTTTAAAATGTTAAGATAAAAATCCTTTGTCAATTATAGATGATATGCCATATATTATTTATTCAAAAATTTCTGTTAAAATAATTAGAGTAGACAAGATATTTTAATGTTAAACTAAAAATTTATCAAGAAAATATTTTCAAGCATATGCTTACATAAGAAACTTTTTTTTTATAAAAATTAATATTTACTTTAGTAATGTTTGCATATTTCTAATATCAGTTGCATATTATATATACTTATAGATTTGTCATAAATTTAAGTAGAACTACTGATTGCACTCTGTATTATTTTGACCAAAATATTTTCATAAAGATCATCCATTTCTTGTCCTTATTATAATAAACATTCTTTCCACTGAGTTCAATATTTTTGAAATTAACCTTTTTATTACTACTCTTTCATTCCATTTCTTAGTATAGTTTTAATGTGAAAATGAGAGAACTCACTGGGTTAAGAAAGGATTTATCTGCATGTATCAAAAGAGCAAAAAATTTTCCTTTCAAATTGTTGCTTTTTTTGCACTTTATGTGCTATTTCATTCAAATTACCGTCAAATGCAGTATCTAAAAAATATTTCTTTTGTGTGGGAATTTTAAGAAAGAAATGGATACACTATAATTAACAAAAAAAAAAAAAACTTTCTTTGTTGTTGTTGTTGTTGTGGCATTAATATATAATTGAAAGATAAGGCTTTTATTTCATTATAACAATAGAAATTTTTTAATACAGGACTAAAGGTGTTCAAATTGTTCCGATTGTGCTAACTCTCTATTAACTAATACTATAAAACAATGTTTTCAGGCACATCTTTTTCAAATGCAGTTAATTAATAAAATGCATCAGTAATAAATTATCTCCGAATTCATTATAATTTCATAAATCAAAACTATTTTTTAATATTATGAGAAATAAAATATGAAAAGAAAAATTCAATTATATGATAGAAAATAATGCAATTCAAACATAAGATGTTCACCAATAAAGAAGAAATATATTTGAGACTTTCAATTTTTTTAAAAAAACCTTCAAATGATTTGTAATATTAATGAATGATTATTTGCTGTGAACTACATTCATCAGTATTTTTGAAACTGGAAAAAAGGGGAAAAACATGTTTTCTCTCTCTGAAAGATATTAAATTTATTTTTAATTCTAATTTTTTACATCTATTTTATTTGTAACAAATATAGATTTTTAAAAATTATGTGACAAACTTGGCAATATTTCAGCAAAACATTCAATAAAAATTTGTTAAATAATGTGAATATTTTTAAAAAATGAACATTTGTAAGATCCCTACCCCCTCCCATCTTTATGATATCCAAAAATTGAAATATAAACTTTTAAAAAATAACCTCTAGTCTATATGTAGAGAACAAACTAATTGGCATTATTGGACTCTATTAACAAACGAACAGCTTCACAAATCAATTTTTAAGTATAGCATCTTCTCATCTAATTGCAAATAGGTAATTTACAAGTACAGCCCATATTTTGTTTACTGATGCTTCTCATTATTGATATAAAAGAGAATATGAGTACAAGATCCATAGATAGTGTATGGTAGTGGTGGGGAGATTCATATGAAATTATGCAAATCATTTTAATTGATTAACTAACTTTTGTAAGAGGAGAAATGGAAATATACATTTATTCTATATACATAAGCACTTTTTAATTGTAACTTGATTTTTATTTCTCAGGAATTCATTTTTCAAAACATATATTTTACTAAAATTATATTGCATATATTTCATTTTACTCTCAGTGTGATATTACATTTTAGAAATAATAATAAGTTTCTACATTTTTTTAATTCCTTTTTGATTTAACTTGAATTTTTAAAAAAGTAAAATGAGAATATCTAAACAAGACATTTGTAAAAACAATTTACATATATAAAGCTACTTCAGTTATTTAGAAGATTATCAATAAAATATAAAAGTGAAAAAGGTTGGCAGAAATCATAAAGATAAAGGTCCATTATCAGTGTCTTCTTGGGGCTTTCAAATTTCTAATTATCGTTTTGCTGTCATTTAGTTTGTTTAAATAAAACAAATTTCAAAAAGTAAATGGAAAAAATGAAATATCAAATTCTAGGATATTCGTATAAAAACTTTTGATAGGTACCTTTTTTTCAGATGAATCTTCCCAACATATAGCAGTGATTTCATCATCTTTATTCAGACTCTCCACGGGATTCAAATTAGAAAATGTCCCCTTTTCAGTGTCAACACCTGCATATTATAATGATTTAAAACCTCTAATAAAATTAAAAACAATTTACATACTAGCAAATCTCATTAAACTTTCAATCCACTGGGGAATTACTTTGTTCAATAAAGAAAGCGTGTCATACAACTTTTCTGAAAATTTAAAAAGGAGGGAAAAATTAAAAATAACAACAATTGAAAATAAATTATAATAGAAACGATGAAATCTGCACGAAACTTGAAAAATGCTATAAATATAGATAAAAAAGTTTGTAATTAAATCTAAAGATTATTGGGTTTTCCGAATAACAAATTCGTTTCTCCATATCAGTTCATATATTTATCTATAACTATATGGTAAATGATTAACAGCATATTAACAAAAAAAAATTAATTACATTTATTCTGCTTTTTTAAAAATCCCTCCAATTCATTCGCATTTAAAGGAAAGCCTTTTTTTCAAAATTTTGCAAAGATACAATAAAATATTCAGTAAATATATACAAAAAAAAAAAAAAACACTGTGCTGTAAGAAGAAATACAGTTACCTTAAAATCTTACGTAACCGTTTTTAAAAGGATTCTTTTTTTTAATTAACAGATGTGATGAGAGAAACGTAAAAGCGTGCAAACAAATTTTCTGCAGACAGAAGTTTTTAATAAATTAAGGTTTTCAAGTGTTGAAAATTTTAAATATTGACCTACATATAAGCAAAATAATCATGCAAAAATAAGAAAAGTGTTATCTTCAACTAACCTTTTAATAATCCAATTTCAGTTCCAACAAACACGTGCCACTTCTGACCGCCCGTCATTTTCAAAATAAACAAATGTCGTAAGAAGTGTTGCCATTTCAAATACAAATTTACAGATTCATCTTACTGTTTAGTGGGGATCGGGGAAATGATATATCTCATCGAACTTGAAAAGAAAATATTAGCTTCAATTAAAATTCAATATTAACTAAAGTGAGGATTAATGGGTAAATTTTATTCGTCCTAAAGTTACGGAGAATAAATAACCATCACTATAACAAATAGTGGAATGGAAGCTTTAAGGCCTTATCACACGGCAAAATACCGTCAGACTTTCCGTGAGCAAGCTCGCTTTTCTACCCTCAAGAACTGGTCAAGCAAGTTTTTGATGATCGACAACTTTTTCGAACATGTCCGAAATCACTGTCGAAATTTTGGATTCTGACGAAATTCAACCAATCACATGGAACTTCAATAGTGACGTAGTGCGCCAAGGACGCCGCGATTGACGCCAACTTCTTTGTAAACAGTAATTAGCAAATTCCATCCTTAGCAATGTTTTTTTTATCAAATTCCTCCGTTTTTGGAGTAAAAAGTAGTTTGATTATTTCTGCCACTTTTTACCTCGATTTCAATTAATCAACATCGTGTTTTTAGTGCTCTTAAAATTTAAAAATGGCAAGAAGATGTGTTTGGTCAGCTGAGAAAGAGTCGGCTCTCATTCATCTTGTTCATGAGAAGCCGGCTCTATGGGATCCATTAGATCTATATTATATGAAAAAAACTTTTAAAAGGACTTTGTACGATTTAATACGAATCGAGATGATTCGAAGATGGCCCGAGGATGAGGACCTCTTAACATCAGGTAGGTGAAGTATTCTGTTTCTGGGTATGATGTGATCAAAAAATGTTTTATGTGAATTCATTTTATGATATGAAGAAAGACAGCATTTAATAAATTTTTAAAATTCTTTTTAAAGTATTTACAAAAAATTCTTAATAATTTTTTGTGTTTGTATATATAAAAACATATTATAAATATTAATCTCTTCTGCTGAATTATTTTATCTTCCATTTCTTTTAATCCCAGCTGAAATATGAAACACATAAAGAAGTTCATTACTTGTTTTAAATGTTGGGATGCAATTTATTTACTATATTGATCCATGTATAGGTTATATAATTGTGTTATTCATTATATTAGACAAGATGGCTAATGTGGCGAGTTAGCTCTTAACTTATGACTTTCTTATTCATTATTAATTTCTATTTGTGATTGTTTTTCACTTATTTAATTGTGTATTAACATGCAGCAGTATTTCCTTACAAGTACAGCCAATATATTAATGAAACTAAAATCAAAATTTTTGACAATTTATTCTACATTCATTTACAAGTCAAATTATACAAAATTAAATTTTGTATTGTGATTTTTTTTCTCCTTTTGCATTATTGATGTTATCACATTAAATGACATTATTATAATGCATGCACTCACATATTTATATAATGAAGTATATGTATTTAATACTAAATTCTTTTTTATTCCAGAAATAATTCGCAAGAAATTCTGCATGTTGCGAACATATTTTCAGAGGGAAAAAAAAAAAAGACAAAGTTGCCTTCAGGCTCAACAGCCCCAGATATTGCACCAAAATGGGTGCATTATCAAAGAATCCTGTTCCTGTGAGACACCATCGAAGCTGGCTCATCTGAATCCAATTTGGATGAGTCCTTCACAAATGAAATTGGATGTTTTGAACCAATGGTATATTTTACAAAAATGTTTTTAATTCTTATATCATGCTTTTATTTAGTTGGTTATAACTTATATGTTATTAGTTATATTTATATTAGTGTTATTAGCTATGAATAACTTATATGTATATTTAGGCTTAATCATTTACTTTTAAGTTTTAAAACTGAATGATAAAAAAGCTGGTCAAGAGATGAATTGAAATAAAATGCATAACTAAATAACACCTAATGTAATGGAATTTTATTAAATACATCATTGGTGATCATATCATTAATTCACTATATACCATTCATTCAATCAATTATTATTAGAGAAGGGTCTGGCATCTAATCTCTTGAAGGATTTGGGTAGTACTTTTATTCTTAGTACGGGCATTTTTATGCCTACTTAAATGTATTCTTTGATTAATACTTCAATGCATATTGAAAATATTATTCTTTATAGATTTCTGTGGAAGAGGAAAGCTTCCGGCCGGAGAGTGTGGATGTGGAATGCATTCTAGAGGCTTCCTTAAGCACACAAGTGAAAAGGTCTGCAATGCCAGGAACTTCTAATCAAGGTCCTCCTCCCAAAAGACGCCACCAGACTAATGTGGGAGAAGAGGTATTGAAAATGGTGTCAGCGGAATTAAAAAAAAAAGTGAAGCTTCAGAATCTGTTTCCCATGTTGTGGGACAACATGTTGTCTGCACTTTAAAAAAACTGGCACCAGCGTATGGGGAACAGTTCATACGAAGAATATTCGAACTTGTTATGGAATTTGGAGAACTCCAACCTGATATTTATTCATGAATAAAAAATCATTGCTGTGAATTGTTTTCTTTTTGTGAATTTATTTGATCATATCAAATCTTTGGATAATTGTAATTTCTTAAAAAGCTCATTAACTGCTTCTACATAATTTTAAAATTTAGTTAATGTTAATAAGGATTAATTCTGTTTTCTAACCTTAAACTGATGATCATATAGTATAAAAAAATTAAATCACCTTTCATATGATTAACAATAAAATTTAGGCGTCTTTTTTCTTTTAAATTAGCAAATAACCATTTAATTTGGGATTATGCATCCTTAATAGATATATATTTTATATTATACTTTTCTAAATAATAAACACTTTTAAGGCACTTAAAAATGTTCAAATTTTAGAACTCTGCATGATGCAATGCACCCTGTTAAGCTTAATTAAGGAAACACACACCAAATTTTTTCATTATGCTTTTGTTTTAAATTTAATGCCAATAAGATAGTATTTTATAAATTCAATTAATTAATCCTAACACAAATACAATATAAAATGTTTTTGCTTGTTAAAGATTAACAACAAAAATATTTAACATAGCAAAAGAAAAGTAATGGAATTTTTAATTAACATTACAACCAGTTGAATGGGACAATAAATGACATTATATGAAATGAAAAAGACACTCAAAGGAAACTCATTTTTAAATTTGATAAATGTACAACTTGTCTCATTTCACAATCCATTTCATATTCATTATATTAAGAACTCTAAAGATTAAATTTGAAGCATAACTTACAATTAATTCAATAACTTTTTAGCTGAAAATAAATGTCAACAGAAGTAGCAATTTCTAAATGCAATGGAATTTCATTGCACAAACTTAATAATTTAGCTGCAAGTTCCAAAAGAGCATTCTCCAAATTTTCACAGTAATTGAATTTTACTTTTTATATAAAACTTTAGTTAGTGTTTTCAATGTAATGATTGTTTTAAAATTAGTTTAATACTGTTTTATTCTTTTCTATATCATTTAGACAAATGGCTATGGCAGAGTTTTATGAAAAATTAGATGTTTTCTTGTATATATTATTTAAATGTTGAATTTTACGAATATAGTTTCTTTTAAATAATTATTACTCTGAAATAAGTCAACAATTTAAAGCTTACTAATAAAATTATACTTTTCTTATGTAATTATTATTAATATTGTGACTGAAGTTTTTTCAATTTGTATATATAGAATAAATTATAACTATTTCAAATTATATAAAAAGGATAGATGCCATTTTCAAAATCTATACAATTTATATATCAATTAATTCATTTTAATTTGTAGTAATCATTAAAAAACAAGGAAGCAAAATCACATCTTAATAATTTTTATTTGCACATTACAAAAAATATAGATAAAATACATCCACAAATATAGGGAGATACCATTGACAGAAGATACTCAAATGATGCTGTGTCCATTCTCAACCATCTTCTATAAACTTCAGCATCCTAAATTGAAAATTACAACTCATATTTTTTAAAATGAACAACTTTAAGATAACTATCCATACACAGATTTATTAAATGTAACATTATTCTTAATGACTGAATGTTTGGAACATTCAAAAATGTCAACTCTGCTCATTGATACAAATTGTATTAATAATTAATAATTTAAATTCCTTAAAAGTAAATAACCAATAGACAAATCTGGAATGTATATCTTAAGTATTGCATATAAATAAATTTAAAAATTACTCAAATAAGCAAGGATAATGCTTTTCCTAAGCAAAGATAATAATAGAAATTCTTTATATCTGCATCATTTTGTTACGAAACATTTTACTTAAAAAATGCTAGCTAATTTTTTGCTTACCTCCAAAGCTAATTCTCTCATTAAATTTTCCAAGCAGCCTTCCTGTATGCGTCTAAGCAGCCACTTCCACGACCACAATCTTATTTGGGATTGCTCTTTGCACTGTTCCCAGGATGATGCATAATAATGCAGGCTTATTGATATCCATTTTGCCCGGAGCATCCACGAGTTATGAAATGAAAAACTGCAAACATTCACTTAATGGAAGTAATGAATAAAGAGCGATAAATACGCCAACTTATTCACCTGCTTTTCTAGGTTTACCAGACAGCAAATGCTCAAGTGACGTCACTTTCGTCAGAGAAAGTGACGATATATTTGACCGTGTGATAAGGCCTTTATAGATCAGAGCCTCAAGACTGATCACTTTTTGTAGTGGTTACGTTATTATATTTATTTACTTTATTATACGATTTTTGTTATTATATTTTGATGAACCCATCTGTTAAGCAAGGGTTGTGTCATTCAAAGTCTGTCAGAGACAAACAATATCAATAAAAAAGCGAGCCTAAAACTTTTACGGCAAAATATGTTTATATTCATCCTGAAAAGAATAAAACAAACATTATTAGCCCAATAATTTATAATATCTTCACGATATTGTCCACATTCAGAATATTAAAAATCTTTGAGGCAACATACAATATCTTATACTAATATCAAGGGTGTTTTCTAAGTGCCTGGATTTATTCTTTGAAATCAGTTTTTCATCTTAAATGAAGTTAGTAGTAACTTTAATTTATCAAACGGGAACTAGAAACAACGATATAGAAGTTCCCCCCCTTCCCCCCAAAAAACTCAGTTTGAATCGATTTTAAACATATGACTGTCAGATTAAACGTGCATCGATATTTGGATTTTTTCTTCTTCTTTTTCCAGATTTAAAATTGCTTGAACTCCGCAGCTTTTTTTCCCATAAAGAAAAATTGAAAACTATATATTGCATATGTGTGTAGGATGTCGCAAGGAACTATTTTGCTTTGCTATCATTTGATTCCGTTGTCCCATTGTAAGACGTGATTCAAAGCAAGAAAGGTTAGATAACTTTCCAAAGGCAGTGGTGGATTTTGACATGAGGCCACAGGCGCTAAATTATTTTGAGTTTCCCTTCTAGGTATATTCTATTTACAGCAAGAAAGTAATAGGAATTTAAAATATTCAAGTTTTTAATTTTAACTTTGCTCATACTTTATAGCAATTTTTGCATTATATGTATATATCAAATAGATGAAAAAAGTTGCACCTTTTCTTTATAAAAAAAAATGTTATCATAAAAGAATAAATTGACTTTTCTACTCAGTAACTATTAGGAGAAAATATTCTTATTTATATTCTTTCAAAACTTAAAGTTCATAAGCCAAATAAGAGCTTCCAGACATGGATGCACATTTTTGTCTAGCGGTTATATTACCCGGCTATGGACCAATGGACCCGAGTTCGAACCTAAGAAGGCACAAAGGTATAATATAAATTATGAAAAAGCGCATTGTGTTCTAAAATAAAACGAAACTTAAATATATCACAAAATGCACTGATGTCCTAAATTCAATTTATTCATATATTTTCTGATATAGAAAGTAAAATTAGGTTTATATTTTTAGATGGTGATGATAAAAAGTATAATGCTAAATAATAACAGGGAATTATACTTTTCTAGGAAGGACAAAAATGCATATTAAGCGATATTAAAATGATAAATGGCAATAAAAAGAAACTGACGCCAAAAAAAAAAACACACCCCGACGAAGATAAAATTTCTACTAAAAACAGAAACAAGTATTGAAAGTCATAAAAAAATACAAAATATCAATTTTCTTGTTTTTAATTTGGAGAATTTGTCAGTAAGTTTTTCATAATCTAATTCCTGTACTACCCAATTTTCAATGAACAATAGTAAAAGCTCATTTAAATGAGGTTGATTCGTATTTCTTGAATAGTTCTTGATGCGTTTAAAAACGAGAAGTGATCTCTCATGGTTTGCATTGCTAATTGGCAAGGCGAGGAAAATGCTTAAAATTGTTTCCACGTTAGGAAATGTTGACTGTAAGTCATCCACAATCAATTTATACATTCATATAGATATTATTCAATATAATCGAAATATTTTTCATTAAGTTCGTTATGAGAATGTTAAAAGCTATTTCTTCTAAGTTGCCGTCAAAAAAGATTTAAAAATCATATCATGTATGTAGCGTTCCTTTGAGAAATTTCTGAAATAAGAGTATCACATATTACTTTGTGAATATCAATTATGACTGTTTGATTTTCGTTGAAGCAAGCTTCTTCTTTCTTTTCAACGAATTTGATTCTTTCTCTTTCTTTTTCTATTTTCTTTTTATCAGTAATCTAATTTGTTTCTTTTAATAACTTGGAAGTTTCTTTTAACTTCCAAAATGAAATCTGACAAGGATTTAAGCAGATATGAGCACCATACAGTTATCAATTGAAGAAGATTAAATATAAAATCAGTTTAAAAAAAAACTATCGCTATACTTACGTGAAAAATTAATAAAAAGCATTAACATGTTAATTTGGTGATAGTTTTAAAACTGGAAAATTTGTGAATTATATTTATGTATTTAACAAATGACAAAAATAGTTTTAAAACTTAAAATTTCAGGTAAACGATCATGACACGACATCGTAAATTTAGAAGGGTCAGCTTACTTTATGTGGAGGCATCAAATACAAGATCGAACTCGTAAATTTGCTCCCATGTAAAAAGAAAAAATGCTTACGTTGCCTCAGCTTCATTTACTGCCAATGCTTCTGAGCATTATTAAAAAGATTTTATTCGTTGAGTGCGCACATTTTACTTAGGAGGACGAACACAAACCAAAGTCAGAACTATATATTTTTTCAAGCGTTATATAACGTTGAAGAAAAATTAAAAAGTAGTTAAAGTACACATTTTTACTGCAAAATAACTATATATAAAATTCGATATGCTTTAAAAATATTCAATGCCGGTAAAAATAAAAAGCATGTTTCCAACAACATAAAATCAAAATAATTTTAAAAAACCAAGCTTTCTCCCCTCTTTTTCGAAGGAGTTCGCGTTAAATCATAAGATCGACAGCTCTTAAACTTCCTGAAACAATCTATAATTTAATTATTGTAAATATTAAAGCGTCATACATAGCACAAACTTGCTAAACCCAACATGCATTCGATTATAACGCATTTAAAGAGACTAATACTTTAATATTTTCAGAATTAATATGTAATTAAACATGTCAAACCTCCAAACATCGACAAACCATTTCTTGTAAAAGGGAGCTCTTCCCCCTCTTTATTTTATGTTAGCTAAGAATTGTTGAATTGTGAGTCAGTCAACGAAAGGTAACATGGAACTCACAATTTGCGAACAAATTTGAAATAAATCATGATAAAATTATTCTGAAATTTGACAAATTAATAAAACATTCAACAAGTTAATGAATCAAATTAATAAAACAAGTTGCTCATTTGTTCCTGGGAAAAAAAACAAAAAAACCCCGCAGCATTTAGATTGTCCCTCTTCTCGGTCTGCCATATCACCTGCAGTTAATAAGATTATTCAAATCATATGATTTTGCCAATCATATTGTAATTTATTTAGAAATGGTTTTGATATTTCGAGGTGTTTCTCTCCTAAGTTTTAGAACTTTTTATAGTTTATAAATTTCTTGAATGCCACAACTTTTGATATTATTTAATTTTATTTTTTCCATTCATATGCTGGTTTACTATTTTCCTTTTGTTTCTTTCATTCTCCCTTTTCTTTTTACGAGTAAAAGGGAAAAGATTATGACGAAACCTGAAATGGAAAACAAACAAACAAAAACTTCCGGTTCAGCACTATGATATAGGTTTTCGGGTTAATCGTGACTTGAGGGGCTTAACCCTCAAGTCAAGATGCGACCGCCTCCAACACCTGTGCGGAAATCCGCCACTGTCCAAAGGATGATAATTTTAATTAATACAGCATTCCAGATCAACGCCATCTGCAGAGCTTACGAAGCTTCAACATCACTAATATTCAGACAGAGACTCACTAACCACCGTTTGCTGAAGACTTTCGCTCCAGCTAACTACACGGTAAGCTGTTTCAGACACATAATGCACTTAAAAAAAAAGATTTCTAACGTCCTCCGAGAGAGAATCCTCTCTTTCTGTTTCTTTCATATCTCCATGTTTTAATCTATTTCCTACTAGCCGCCTTTGGCGACCAGCTGGTTCGCCATGAGTAATGCGTTCTAAAATTTTCAATTAAATCACATATTCATTAGCCTAGAAGTAATTCCGGGAATTGATTGGCCTGAAAGCAATATTTTCTTTAAGATGATGGACGAAAAGTTCTAAAAGAACCCCTTTTCCTAATAATGTTCTTTAATTTTATAAATCAATCAGTTTTAACTATCGGGTATGTTTCCAAAATATTAAAAATGTTTTTATCGATGATGTTGCCAAAATATGAAATATGTTTTTTTTTTTTTCAAAGAAAGCGAGAAAGGGAAAAAAGTATTGAATTAATGATACAGATATTGCAAACGATTACATAAATATGCCATTAAGTCGGGATTTCAATGCATATCCTGTCTAAATTCAATCAGGTTTACTGTAAATAAAGATAATTTATGGAATTAATGATACAGATATTGCAAACGATCATAGAATCATTTGCATTTATTTTTTAAAGAAAATATCACATTTTATATTTTTTTATTTTATTCTGTCACGTGCTGACAGTTGCATTTCTGTAGATTAATTTTGCGATGATAATTTTTTTTTATTTGAACTTCCGGCATTCTTTTATTTTATCCAGTCACGTGATAAAAACATGGTTAAAATATTTCTTTAAAAATTCGTTAAAAATAGAAGCTTACGTTATAAATTAAAAAATCTGATACCGTTAGAAAGCTAATTTTTTTATCTTTAAATTGATGTAAAAATCATGTTTGTGCGATAATATTTTCGGAAGTTATAGCGGAAAAACGTCGAAATTTCGCTTAAATTTTAATTAATTCAAATTCTAATTAAAAATTCGAAAAAAGGGTTCCGAGGTGCACATTCCGGACCTCCAAGGTATACATGTACCAAATTTGGTAGCTGCAGGTCCAACGGTCTGGCCTGTAGAGCGCCAACACACACACACACACACACACATTGAGCTTTATTATAAGTATAGATAAATATTCCGTCTATAAACTCTTCTCTTTAACTTTCAATAAAGTCTTTTATTTTTAAGAAGTCCTTAGTTTGCATTTTTTTTAAATCGTAGTTGTGAAATATTAAAAGATCCTTAAACTCCTCGCCACTAAAATCCCCGCAATCTGAACAGTAACCTTTTTTGGGAGGAGATTTTGGGAGGACATCTCACCGTTTCCTGTTCATTCCCATTTTCTTGTCTGTGCTTCTTCGGGCGATAATTTCTTACGAGCCTGTCCTTTATTGGCCAGATTGAAGAATCGGGCACATGGTGGAAATTTGCACCAAGTTGCAACTTTTTACTGGCCGATAAGTCGCTAAATGTGGCAACCTTCTTTATCATTTACTAATATCCTTAAAAGCGAAAAACTAATGCCTGAAAAGTGATAAATCGCCAATTTTCTGCTCTTACATTTTGAGGCTTCAAAGCCCCGCAAAATATAATAGCACCCTGCTCACACATAATAAAAAAGTGGACAGAAGGAACATTAAAATAACCAAGCATTTAAATCGAAATTTTAATGCTTTGTGATAAATTATATTCATTACCTGTTTACCCACCGTTATTGAAAATTAAGGGGAAAGGGCTGACATTGACAAAAATGCTTTTTAAATTATAATTATTTTATTATGCCAGGATGAAAGTTTCAAACGGAGTAAATAAATAAAAGTCCAAGATACTTCAATCAGTTGGCAGAATTTTTTAATGAGGTAAGTATTGCGATAAGTGACCCAGAGAGCATACTTTAAGATCATGATTAGCCTCACCGATGTTATCGTTTTACTAACTATTTAGTTTGAAATTTGATCAGTAAATTACAATATGCATTTTAAACAGACACATTACATACAAAAGAATGCAGGCTTAGCGTTTTAATTTTGTAAAAGAGATAAAAAAGGAAAACAAAATAAGTCCTAATGACATAAAAATGTCATTATTGGTTGGAAGTTCATTTTTCTTTCTTCTGTAAATTTTTCAGTTGGTATTTAGGGTGTTCTCCATGTCATTTTCAATTAATAGGTTTGAATATTAAACATGAGCTATGGTATAGCTTGTTATGAAGATGTAATAATCATTGTCATATTCAGTTCCTGACAAGATAATTAGGCATAACTGGTATAAGCAGAATTATGAACTTAGACCAAGGGGAGATATACAAGGGCGTTATAAAACAAAAGAATTAAATAGTTATGCCAGCTTTGGAACTTAAATACCAAGAAGGGGAAAAATTATTATATGCAAGCATCACTTATCCTTGTTAAACCAATGATAATAATAAGGGTAGGAAAAATTCGATATTATGCATCCAGTGACACTTACTTTCATTAGGCCAATGTGTATGGTACAAGAGTGGATAAAAAGTCGTAAAGAGGTCAAAAGTTGTCTTTGAAACAGATGAACGTTTGGAGATAGTTTTAACAGAGACAGCTTCACTTGCAACAAAAAATGAGCATAATCCAACAAAATTTGAAATAATTATTCAAATTTACGTTTCCTACATCCATAACATTTATTTTGACTTAATCTCTAAATGCAATGAATCTATTAGTAAGAATCATACAAATTCTCAGCATATTTTTTTATTAAACTCGCTGAGAACTTTAAATTCATGGCTGTGTTCATATATGCTAATCTGAAACCAACTTTTATAAACATAAATTAACAGTTACTAATTATTTTTAAAAAATATAGTGCTGTTTACTGATTTGTAAATGTTTCATAAGCATAAAAATTTTAAGAAAAATTAATATTTCTTAGCTTATTTTTCTAATATTATAAAAGTGAAAACTTATTGAGTTTATAAAAATTATTTATTTACAGTTGATTATTTACAATATCCTACAAAAAACAAGCTACATAATTAATACATTTATGCTCGACAGCTCTATACTGTAGTGAATAATAATGGACGAGTATATCAATAGTCAATTTTAATGTATATTCATGTTCATTATTGAAAGATGAAGCATAATATGTTTAAACAAGCTTTAAAAATGAGCAAATCTGTCATAGCATTTTTGAAGAAACTTTATGAGGCCTTTCATTTTCATTTGAAACTAGAATAAAAATAAAACAAAACAAATATCAGGTGAATAATTTGCAACAAAATGCAAAAAACTTAAAACCTGCAATAATAGTATCAAATATTAATTTGATTGAACAGCAAACTTAAAGAATGATTATTCTTGGTTTTGTAAAGGATTATAAATTGTATAATTCATATTTGTTAGCAAACAAATATGTTTATTTCAAAATATTCATTATATTTTATCAGGTACATTTCATTTTTTTTATCACGTAGCAGTCAAAATTTAGGTGACTTAAACAGCAAAAATAAAAAATCAATCCATAATTCATTTTTTATTTATCCAAAAAGTCAAAAATTATAAAATATATTAATTGGAATGACTAATTTTATTTTTTGGTGACACTTCAAATGTGTTTAATTTTTGGGTTAAATGAAATCGAAAATTTTGTCTTAAGAAGAAATGGAGAAACAAGAACACACTTTTTCTTTTCCAAGTCACAAGTAAGTAAAAGTTGTGGTATTTTAAATTAATTGCACATTTACCACATTATGTTTCCTTATTAGAAATAATATAATGTTATGGTATATTAAGACAAACAAATAACAATGTATACAGGATCATTAATGATCCAATAAATAAATTTTGTAAGGGGGAGGAGAATAAAATCATGATGGCTCAATGTGGGGCACATGCATATGAAACAGCACAAAGAAAGAAAAAAAATTACTGATAACACATCTAGTACTAAATGTACTGTTTTTTTCCCCCTATTATCTACTAATATTGCTTATCAGAAGAATTCAGTGAATCACATTAGCCTTCTGGTTTTCATATTTTTATTAATAAATTTTTTTTGAATGAGTACAAAAAATAAGAAATTGCACAACTAATATTTTTGTAGTAGCATATAAAATTCTTTGGCAAATATGTATATATATAACAGTATAAGATCCATAAAATATAATTGCAACAATAACGACATAAAAATAATGTTGAAAGCAACATTCTCATTTCAAATGTTTAATGTACACTATTTTTTTAAAAAATTTATGCCTGTAACAAAATTGTTTAGAAAACACATTGCAAGATACTTTCAATTGAAATACATTGCTGTACGTATGTTGCTATCATATTTTTATTTCTAATATGAAATATGTTAAATGCTTTTTATATTTTTATTGGCTTCATGATTTCTTCAAAACTCTTCTAAGCATTTTATTAATTTGAATTCTAAAAACACAATTTAATTTTTATAGCTTGAAAAATCTGATTTAAAAATTACTTGGAAAAATATTTAATAATTATTTTGTTAAATAGAAAGCCAATAGCAGTAAGGCTTTGTCACAATGAAGAAACAAGCAATTCTGCAGAAAATAGTTTTAAAAAAGTACTTTTTAATTTCTAAAAACTGAAAATTTTATATTCAATATCATATTTTTAAATTTTTTGTATTTAATAATATACTATCCAACGTTTATTCAAATGGTTTCATTCTTAATTAAAGTACTAAAAATGTATTTCTAAATATGCCTTTTCAACCTGATAAACAATTATTTAAATTTAAATAGCACATGAAATTTAAAAAACGAATGAACACACACACACTTAGTAAGTAGAGCACTTTCTAAATTTTAA
The DNA here is from genome assembly GCA_026543055.1 of Argiope trifasciata. Lineage (NCBI taxonomy): Eukaryota > Metazoa > Arthropoda > Arachnida > Araneae > Araneidae > Argiope > Argiope trifasciata. The sequence goes on along the minus strand of JAPMOQ010027263.1, from coordinate 623,308 downwards.
AAAAATTTAGGGGGGGGGGAAACAAATTTTAGCCAAAATGGGTGGGTATTCAAACTTAGGACAAAGAGAAAATATTAGAAAAAAGAAAAAATAAGGTGGAGGGAAAAATTAGAAGGAACTGGAAAAAATTCTAAATTTTCTTCTTGTTGTTTACATTTAGTTTTGCAATGTAAAATTCCCTTTTTTTCCTCCCAAATTTAATTAACTCTGGGCTGCAGTTTAAAATTGATCTAAACCTTTTTTAAAGAGATTTCATAGAATAGCAATAATATCTCTAAAGTAAGGATATGTTAAAAATTATTTCAATTTTTAATTTCATGAGATTGTTAAAATATTCAAGGAAGAGCAAATGCTGACAAATATTACAAAAGGAAAATAAATCCATTTTTGAAATGAAACAATCGACAAAGTTTTTGTATTCTATTAAGTATTTCATTTAAAATAAACAAGTAAACAAACTTCCTACCAAGTTAAAAAGTTGGAATATAAGTAATCATTTTTTTAAAGAAAAAATACCTTATCCTGGAATTAAATAATTTTTTAAAAAAATTTATAACACAAAACACATTAAAAAAAATTTTTTTTTGTATTATACATATTAAAATAATCTATCATATTGTTTTATTTTTCAAAATTGGTGAAACTAGCATTTTACAAATAAATTTTAAACTAAGCTTAAAACAAAATATATAAACTATATATTCACCATTTGCTTCCATACAGATGGAAGTAACTGTGAAATTTCATTTTTATTACACAGTTAGTTTTTGATTAGAATTTTGAGCAAATGAATTACTTTGGCTGAAATCTTCAAGTTCTACAGTCTCTCTCTTTGGCCTATATTTTTGACTCATAACGAGTCTAAACAATGATGCTACAAAAGAAGCAATAATAAAAACAGCACAAATCACAGGTATAACAGACAACATACGAAAACCTTCATGGTCACTGAATGAGACAGCAATTTCTGGTTCTATCCTAGAATACAAATAAATTCAAATTGAAAACAAGAATATGAATTGTATAGACATGATAATAATATTGTACATACTTTATTTTTCTTCTTCATTATTCATGATATTAAAGAAAATGCTTATTAGATTAATAACTCTACTTTGAAGATTGAGGACACTTATTTTGGAATACAATTAAGCATGGTCAGAAAATGAGGATGACACACTCTAAATTTTCATGGCATTCAAGAGGATACAATGATGGATTTACACACTTCAAAATTCAAAGCAATTTGCATTTTTAATATCTCTAACTTAATAAACTTTCCAACTTAGCATTAACATTTCAATACATTTTTAATTTAATGAACAAGCTTATGTTTTATTTTAGATAACTATTTTAACAGCTCTGGATAAAATATATTTGTTTTTATTTATAACAAGAAGATATGCCCATCTTACTGTTATCCCTTATTTACCTGGCTATATGTGCTCTTTTGGCAGTAGATGGCTGTTATCTCATTAACAGTATTTAACATCTTATTGTTTAATTAATTTCATTAATTTAATTGATCAGATTAATGAAAATTGTAACAAAAAAATCTCATGCCCAATAGCAGAGTTCTTAAGGAATTTAAAAACTATTTATAATGAACTTTAGATGCGAGTCTAACTTATTATCCTCATTGAGATATTTGTCATAAAGAAGTGCCATAGTTTGTATTTTCATAGTGAAGAACGATGTTGCCTACGATGGCAAGTAAGTAATCATTGCTTGTTTCACAACAATGTCATCCAGATACCTCTTGTCAGAAAGAAAGCTTTAAACTTCAAATCTATATAAAAATCATAGTGGTCTTGAGAGATAAGAATACAAACAATCACATCTTCCATATCTATATTTTTGGGCCTAGATCTATGAAAATTTGATTTTCATTCCTCGAAAGAATCCGAAGTATGGAATTTTCCATAACATTTATTCAAATTAACTTTCACAATAAATAGCATTAAAGCTCATTAATTCCCATCCCCAGTTGCCTGCACTGAAACTTATTACTCATTACACTATATTTAGGCTTCTAAAATTTTTATACTTTTGTAAAAAGATGCCACTATGTTTATTACCCATTGATATCACAGTCCCCCCCTTCCACACTGGGGGTCTGGCTTTTCACGTTGATGATGGGATGTACTTATTTAGGGAAGTGTTGCACAAAGGCCAGCGATTTCTCTCTCCTAAGACTCAACCACAGTTCCCTCCATTGTTGCAGTTGCAGTGGTCTGGTCATTTAGTATTATTTATCTATGTGTCTTCGGGCAAGTTGGAAAGTCAATGATATGACTTACTCATTGATATTAAATATTATTTTAAAATTTAATTTAGCTACCTGACTAGGATTTTTAATAAATTATGAATTTTTACATGTTAAGCAATAAAGATCAAATTGGGATTTTATAGTACTAGTTCCTAAAAATAATTTTCAATCAGCATCAATCAAGTGAAAAAAACATGTAATACAGTAAACTCTCGCTACAACGATACCCAATACAACAATAACTCCCTCTACTACAATAATGTTTTGTGGTCCCGGTGATTTTGCATATAAACTAATGTTAATCTCCCCTCAATATTGCGATATTCTATAGAACAATAAACCTCTGTAAAACGATTTTTTCAATCTAAATTTCAGTATTATTTTCTCCCTTTATAATAATATTTTGATTTTCAAATGCTTTTTTTTTTCATTTTATTTTGTTATTTTTTCCGTCTATTAAGACTCATTGTGGATATTCAATTTATCCCTGAATAAATAGCTATTGTTCAGATTTCAAAACAAATGAAGACCACCCTTTTGGGAATTGGAGTTGGTGAGGGGGGGGGGGGTGAAGTGTAAATGTATGCCTAGTCTCATTTCCCAGGAAGCTTTGGAATTCTGATAAGGTTTAAGGACATCTAGACCTGTCTGGTCACCTTGTCACAGAACAAGTGCCCTTTGTTAGAGGAACAGGGGGAGATGGAGGCGGGGTGTTGTTAAGTGACGTCTGAAAAGTGAGTTCAAAGGTTGTTTTATAGTCTTTAACGATTTTGAGTTCTACGCGAAACATTTGGTTCAAACTTTTCTTTCTTTCACGCGATATTGTTCCTTAAAGGCCTAATCACACGGTGAAATGTCGCCAGCACTTTTCCGTTTCTACCCTCAAAAACCGGTCAAGCAAGTTTTATAATCAACAACTAATTATAAAGATGATGATGATATTGAGGATGATGATAATACAGGCCCATCGCAGTCCTTATTGTCATCCCAGGAAGCTCTTCAATCTGTGAATTCTCTACGGACATTTTTTTCAAGCCTTCCGTCGACAAATGAAGAACATTTTCGTGCACTAGACTCAATGCATACAGTATTGGTGAACTTAACAGTTAAAAAAATGAATAAACAAACAAAAATATAGGATTATTTTCAATAAAAAGTGTTTTCAGGTATGTGAATATTTCTGTGCTTATTTTCTGAGTTTATCTTATTTATTTTTTTAGTATTTAAACCACTATTATTAGTATTTTACAAATTAATTTCTTCTAAATATAGACTTAAAAGTAGTATGTTATGCACCTTAAACTAATAATAATAAAAAAAACTTATTAAGTGCTCAAAATATGTGGGCCCTCGATATAACAATATGCCTCTCTACAACAATATATTTATTTGGTCCCTAAAATATTGTTGTAACGAGGTTTCACTGTAGTGTGAGCGTTAGTTTTTAAAGTATTTTTTACATGAAATGAAATTATGATAAATATTAATCTGCAGTAAGAATTATGAAGTTTGAATATTTGTCAGATGTCAAAAACAACAACATTGAATTAATTTTTGCAACTATGTATGTATATATAGATATAAATCTGTCTTAGCTATAGAATGATCCACAGACTTTGTACATACCACCATTTTAGTATAATATGCACTTTACATTAGTAAAACAGTATTGATAAAGCAATGGCATGCAAAAATTAATATATATATAGTTTTCTACTTACACAATAGTTGTAGAAGATACAGCAAATTCTGTAGCTCCTTTAAAAATATGTAGGAAGGAGCTGCTTTTAAGGAACTTTTGTGTTTTCTCAATAAGTGTACCCAATTTGTCATTGCTCATATTGGAGGGTGGGCACAGAGTAAAGTCTAAAAATGCACCTTTAAATATAGTCAGAGTTGCATTTACAATGTGATTCACAGACATCTGCAGGTTTTCAGCTATAGCCTGAAGAGTGCTAACTTTGAAATTTCTGATATTGTCACTTTCCAGTAATTGTTGATAGGTTTGGTCAGCAAAATACATACGTACAGCAATGGCTGAAAAGAAAATGGCATTTATGCAAAACTTGTCAATACAAAAATAAGAATAAAAATAATTTTTACATTTATTTAAGAATCTTTTCAACTAAATGTATAAATTAATTTCGAGCATTCAAAACTATAAATAGTTTTTGATGTTTTAAATGGTATAATTTTTTCCTGCAGTTTCAAGTGATTGCGATAAATTGTAAATTCATAAAACGTATTTCTTATTTATATAAAATCAAGAAACTGACATTGTCAAAAAGATTCATGACAATTCAAGCTGACTCAATTTTGTAGATTGATGCTCAGTTCATAAACCTAAATATACATTTAAAATGTTTAAAAATGAAATTGAGATACAGAATGATTCAAAACAATATAAATACAATAAAAGAAATCAGATTCTCAAATACTTTTTAATTAAGAAATTGATATTATTTTGACAACAACACAGTAATCACAACATTATACATTCCATTAAATAGGTATTGTAATGTCAGCAAAATGCTTAAATTTTCTCTCTCCCTATATATATATATAGACAGAATGCTGCATTAAATAACACATACTTCAGATTGAATGAAGCAGCGATATGATGAGTGCATTGGTATTTCTGTTTAAAAAAAATTGATACTTTTCTGTAATATATATATACACATAAATAATTTTTTTCAGTAGAGGCTGGAGAGAGGTTTTGTTTTTATTCTATCTTGGGGGGCATAATTTATGTACTAGCAGAAGTGACAAGGAACATCACTGCAAAATTTCACTAGCATGAAAAAAGGAAAAGGTAATGCAATATTTATCCCTATGATTATATACTGTGAGATTTTCATAGGGATTTATTTACCCGTGACGATTTAGGTAAGGGTATTATAGGGATCTTTGAAAGGAACGTCTTAGATCAACAAATTTTTATCCCTTCACTCTGAGTGTGAGAACTTGCAAATCACAGCAATTTTACGGAGCTTCTGTAGTATCAATTAAATAAAAAAAGTTGAATTGAACTAAGAAATAAGAGAACATTTTGGAATGAAGTTAATATGGGCTAAATTAAATTTAAAAATATTACATACAGACATGCACACATAGAAATATAAAGAGTAATTAAAATTTATCAATTGATTTTTGCAAGCTATTCTTTGTTTATGTACTCTTTCAAAGGAAATCTAATTTCTGCAAAAGCAATTTGAGATCCTAAAGACCTATATGATTTTGTTTCTGCACACTTGATTAGCTATTTTCCTCTGCCAAAATTATTTCAAATAATCCAATATTCCAAGTAAACCCACATAATGGTTATTCAGCATACTAAAACTTAAGGTTAAATAGACTGATTTATAGATTTTCTCTAACATCATAAGATATTGAGAAGTAAATACATATTATATTATTCAATGGTGTTCTTAAAATATCATTCACTGTAGTTACAAAATTCTACTTATATATATAAAAAAAAACTCAGCTTAAGAATAATGATAATTCAAGCTTGAAAACAGCTAATAGTTAACTAGAAATGAAAAAGAAAAAAAGTGACTGAATATCTTATTTTTTTCATTTTCTAATATCTTCAATATCACAAAATAAGATGCTCATATTGAAGGAATAACATACACAACGATTACAATATTTTGTTTAAATCTAATGAAAGTGGTGAAGTAAAACAAATGAAAATGTGAAATATAAATTAAATTATGAGAAAATTCACAAAATATTTTACCTTCATCACTGCCCCATGAACAAAATGTTTTATTTGTAAGCGTTGTTTCATCCCAACAAATTGAACCTATCTCAGGACAATTTATTGTAACATTATTGATTTTTGCCTGAAAAATAACACAATAAATCACAAATTAATTTTATTTTGATTCAATTAAAGCAAACTTATTATGTGCAAGTATGTTACATTCTTAAAAATCCATAAATATTTTACAAATAGAAAATACAAGAAACTTTACAAAATAAATAAATTTATTTCAAAGTTTAACAAAATATTTAAGGTATTTGCTAATTCAGAGCACAGTTTTTTTCATAAATTATGAGCATAAGGATAAAATTAATAAATATTTTAAATCAGCTGATTCAATTAAATTTTTTGTGAATTTAAACATTCAATACTGATCTTCTTATTTAAATATCCAGTTTAAAATTCTTTATATAATTTTAAAATTTTCTTTGATTTATAAAAATGTTATCACAAAAATTTGCATCTTATGCAAAATTCTATTACTAGAATTTTAAAGTCATAAAAATACCACATTATGCAGTAAAATAAATTAACTCCCCAAAACACACTAATAAATTTATGCAAATAAATAAATAAATAAAAACTTTTATTATTTTTTAAGCGCAATACTGTTGAAAAGATAATTTTTATTCATTTTAACAAAACCATTTAAAATTGTATTTTTTTTCATATCAAGGGATTTGTTTTGCCTTTTAATTGCATTACAAATGATTTTACACACACGCACACACACACACACACACACACACACACACACACACACACACACACACATTCATTCTTATTTATGTAGATAAAGATTATATTTTTAATCGATTTAATATAGTAATATTTGAAATTTATTTTATTTAATATTCTAAATAATAATAATACATATTCTTAATAACCTCGTACGATAAATAAAATAAAATTTATCGAGAAGTTTTACTGTAATCGAATTATTATTTTTCATTATTTCTTTCGTTCATATATGTCTGCATTTCTGATGCTTAAAATTAGAATTATTAATCACAGAAATTTTTTTTGCGTTTGAGATATGCAATTATAATATTAATTAGTTTTAATATTAAATAGAAATTATATAATTTTTTCATTTTTATTTATATAGGTGGGGATTATATTTTTAATTGATTTAATATAGTAATATTTGAAATTTATTTTATTTAATATTGTAAAGAGGGATAATATATAATAACCTCGTACTATATATA
>JAPMOQ010027263.1:576271-615631 GCA_026543055.1 Argiope trifasciata | reverse complement strand
CCAATAATTAATTCTAAATTGTTAAGAGGTAAGTAAATATCTTCAGTTAGAGAAATACTTTAAATAATGTAAAGAATTTTATTTTATGCTGTTTGAACCAATAAATGCACTGCAAAACTAAAAAACTATGACTAAAAAAATAGAATTATGATGCTTTCACTATTCCTATTTAGAAAGTTTTAAGAAATATCAATCAATAAACAGTGACTTCTGACTAATTGGCTTAAATAATGAAATTTAAGGCTTCAATTCTTCTGTAACTAAAACCAATTTTACAACACGATTAGTTTTAGTTGTAGGAGATTGGAACTTTTTCTCTGATCATGTTTTCAGAATATTTCACTAAATATGACTAACAAGAGTGGGGGAGTTATTGAGCTACTTAGAGTTTCATTTTATATTTTTTAAATGGAATTTAATACAATTGAAAATACATATCTAACTCTCACAGTTTCACAATTAGCTTTGGGATTATGATTAGAGAACACTTTTTGCTTATCTAGAAAAAATTTCAGCATTAATTTTTAAATTTTTAGTTTAAAAGTAGTTACTTAAGCTTGAGTTGAAGATGATTAAAATTTTTGCATGCTTTATTGTGAGAGCAGATAATCAAGCTGGACATGAAATGTTCTTTCACTGCATGTCTAAAATTAACAAGCTAAAATACAATTTCAAATTCCACATTAATTCAAGATTAAACATATATAAAATAATTCACTTTACCTTTCCCGAAGTGAAAGTATTCAGCTTTGGTAAAATTAACTCGATACCATCCAGTACTAGCTAATAATGCTAAGGTTATATTATCAATAACAACATATTCATCCTAAAATATTCAAAGAAAATTTAAGAAAAGTATAATATTATCCAAGAAAAGGTACATACAGTAATTAAATGCAATTAAAATTAGCAAAAATTCTTTTATAGAGTAAATAAAATCATTCAAATATGAATATGTTTGTCGAACACATATATAGATACAAATTCTAATCAAAACCAAATCTTGGAATTTTGATTGCTAAATAAAATACTTATATTTTACTTGAAAAATATTAATAATTTGTTGGTTGGAAAAATGCCTTTACAAAAGTTAAAATTGGAGGAAAAATTTATAAACCAGAAAAAGAATACTAAAATCATTTATAACTCATATTTAGCAATTTCATTGGCATTATAATGCAAACATGCCAGTAAATGATATTTCTATTCTAATAATTTAGAAATTTTAAGATAAATAGTGCATTTATTTTAAAACCAATTTAAATACCAAATACTAGAAAAGAGTTTCAGACAGTAAACTGGTTAGTTGCAGAAAGAAATTATTTTTTAAAAAATGAACCTTTTTAACATGAACAGAACATTTTGTTTTAGGATGTTGATAGCAATAATAAATGCAACTCAAAACAAATTTATGATGGCACTCATAAATTTACATTAAATATAAAAGGTTTAAGAAAAAAGTAACAAAATAGAAAAATTCTCAAAAGTGTATTAATTTCTAAATCAATTGAACAGTGAGTAAAAATTATACATCAAATTATGATTTTTCTCAAGTTTATTAATTTATGATTCATGCAAAATAAGGGAGGGGAATATTAATATTTGAATTAGTCAATGAGAATAATATTACATAATTCATTATGAATGGTTCATGTATTTGAAACATTAATCATGCTTCAATTGCAGCCAAAACAGAAAAAAACAAAGCCATAAAAAAGTTAATAAATAAATACATAAAATAAAGTTTAGAAAAATCCCTAAATTAAAGCAAAATTAAGAAAAACATAATCATTAAAACAATGAAAGAAATACATAATATTTTATTATTTACATAAATTTGCTAATAGAAACCAAATAACAAAATGCTTTTTTTTCGGTGGGGGGGGGGGGTTCTTCTGGATTTGTTCTTATGAAATTGTATAAAATTTTATTCAATAATTTTAGATAATTTAACCCTTATTTATGGCCACTGCTTTAATTTATTGCCGTTTGGAAACATAGCCTTTGATTGTCTATTATATATATATATATATATATATATATATATATATATATATATATATAAATTGTTCAGAATGAGAAGAAAAAATGTACAAACATGTTTTCTGAATGCTTATATATAGAAGTGTAGAGGCTAAATATTAGTTCAATGAATGATGCTCACCTCTACAATAAATGGAGTCATAATACTAGTATACATAAGTAGAGGATGCCAATGGGAAGTGTATTTCTATGAAACACAAAAGAAAACATTAGTAGAAAATATATTATTTACACAAACAAATTTCAGTTCTCTTTCTCTCTATATACAAATAATAGTACACACACACACACACAGACAGACAAAAGGATCAAAATTATAGATTTAACCAAATAATTTATATAAAATTGAAATACTCGTTTTTTTTACCCAACAGAAATTTAAGCAACAGAACAGTTTTTTAAATTTAATTTATATCTTACTTAAAAAGGTTATAAAAGAATAGAGTTTTAGAGAAGATTTTAAGACAATCATTTAAAAAGTAAATTTCTTACTAATTAAAAATTTAGTTCTCACCTTAATGCATGCACAATATTGCAAAAGCAAGCAATCAGCACATTCAATATTTGTTAAGTAAATTAATTAAAAATTACTCAAAGCATGGGAAAAAGAAATGTTCAAATAGAGTTTTTACTTTATTGATACTTATGAATGTTTCTTAAGCTTGATTACTTTCAAATTCCTCTCATTTTGATTCTTATTATATGATTGGACCATGCTGCATAATCTTTTTTTTTTAATTGCCCTTCATGAAGCTAGAGTTATCCTGCAAACATGATTACTTTTAGTCTAGTTTGCAAATGGGCTATCATGTTAAAGCAGGATGGGAATGACAGGCTGAAATTTTCTCATGATTTCTTAACTATTGAAGAAAGAAATATGATTTAAATTAGGTGAATAATTATCTCAGTATATTGACTTTTTTTAATTGAAATTTTTGAATGGCACTTCTTAGAGGATTTTATGAGATGTTTTAATTATCTCATAAAAACATTGACATATATATTTTTGTTAGTTAATTGAGGGTACCATTTACAGATTAAGTTACACAGAGGATTCCATACTGATATAGAATAGTAGAAGTATCATGCTTGTATTTAACTTAAACAAAAAAGAAATTAATGATCTATTCCCTCTGGTTGCAAAATAATTTTCTTTCATTGAACAATTGAACAGTAGTAAGACAATCTTAAAAGAATGTTCTAATTATCTATAGAATAACATAAACTAACATATGCTAAACTACATAAAACTTATGTAACTGATACATTGGTTTTTTCAGAATCTAAAATACTATTAAACTACATATGGAATATAGTAAGTAATGCACAACATGCAACATTCAATGCAAGAAACTAATAATATATTGAAATTACTTAAAATGAAAGTATTACCATTTCTTCTGAAGCACTTCCTCTGCCTTGGGATATTTCTAAAGGCCCACCAAATTCTTCTTCAGAACAATTAAAATGAGTCTGCATGCTCTTTACCAATTCAGGAAAAATTAATCTTTGAATTCCATTTGAATCAATTGCTGCAATTTTCTTTGGAGTTTCACAATCATAAACTAGATAAATAAATACATAACAAAATCAACAATATCACAAAGAAGCAAACTGAAAATATTAATATTAGGATTCCTAATGTAGTTTATATAAAAATATGTAATGTTATAATGTTAATATTTAGATGAAAGAAATTAAAATTATTAAAAGATAATCAATCAATTTAAAAACAATATTGCAAATTAGAAAATATTAAATTGTGAATGAAGGAAATGTTATTTACTTGAAGTGCAAATTTTAAACTTAGGATAAAGATGAACTGAAAATCCAAGAATGTGAATGATTTCATGCATAATGACCTACAATAAATAAATAAAACATGGCTCAAGGAATTAAACAAAAGGCAACAAAATGGATAGAATAACATATATAATACAACATTAAATGTAACATAGCAGACATATGAATAGTACTGAAAAATATGTTGTTTCATTTCATAAATTAAATAATTTTTGAGCTGTATTCTTACTGATATTAAATATAAAGTTTGTATTTCAAAAATGTATTAGAACAATTCATAATTCATTAATGTCATTTTATGATTTTAATATTAATTAATAATGATTTTTTAAAAATCAAAGACTATTTAAGAAGATTAAAAATTATTTTGATAAAAGATTGACACTAAAGCATGAATGATATGTTTATACAGCCCTAAAAATAAAGATTTACATTAAAATTAGAGTATCAGCACACACATTGAGATTTATTATAAGTATAGGCAAACCTTTTTGTTGCAAATACAATAGTTGATTCCTTTAAATTATAAAACAATTATGCAAAAAGATTATAAACAAATAAGTAATATTTTCCTATTCCTTATTTAAATTGTTTTGATTTAAATATTTAATCTTTATTCTTATGTAACACATGGATATATTATAATGTAAAAACTATAACTAAGACAATGATACAAATAATATTAGGATGCCGATGAACCTACATGAAAATAATGACTAGCTTTATATATTTTCTTTGAAAAATATGTAGGGCACATATTTAACAAACCAGCAACAGGACGGTTATAGCTATCAAGTCTACAATATGATCCATATGCTTGTACATTCTGAAACAAATTAGTAAAAAATGTAAGTAAATAATAAAAAAAAACATTGCATTCTTTTTTATATTAATAAAATAACCAGAATTCATTTCAAAAATATATAATTATTTTGTGAATAATATTAACTGCCTAAAATGAAAAATATAAGCGGTCAATATCAACAAATTTTTTTTAAAAAGGAATGATCAAATTTATAAAAATGAATAATGATGAAGAAAAACATATTTTTGAAAGCAAAATATGTACCTTGAAGAGAATTTTCTCAATTTCAGTTAAAAATTTAATAAAACTTGCTGTTTTTTTATAACAACTTTTGATAACATAGTATCATGGAAACAATTTTCATGCTACTGAATTCAACAACAACATCAAGATATTTTTTATGCAGAATAAGGAAGTTAAGTTAATATTGACAATATGTAATTCAATTATTTGAAGACATAGATTGTTATGTATGTGATTGATGGCATTATAGTAGCTCATGTACAAAATGAACTAAAAGATTACAATAATAACAATTGAAATAACATGAACTTAAAGCAATTAGAAGTTTGATTTTCCCCCCATGAATATCAAATTCTGCAAAGAGATTTAATTGAAATAAATACAATAATTAATCCATGCAATCTATCTGGTTACAATATGGGAATAATAAAAATAATTCTAATTTCAATAAACAACAGTTTTATTCATTTATATATATGCATAACTTTTTAAAAAATATATCAAAATAAATTGACTTAATACCAAAATCTTGAAATGTTTAGAAGGAACATAGTAGTTCAAAGTTGCAATTTAATCAACAATTTTCAGAAAATCAATCAGTTATTCTCCCTGCTACATACTTTCAGAATATCACATTTTAATCATGTAGCATATAATTTTTGACTGGATGAATTTCTAGAATTGTTATCACTTTTGTAAAATGATGAAATTAATATGTAGTTCCAAATATAATAATTTTTTTTTTCTCATTTTAAAAAAAATTGATTTATTTTTTATTTCTGAAGTCATGCTACTGACATTTTCTTCAAATTTAGTCCCTATATATATATAAAGAATGATATGAGTATAGATTTAAGGAAATAATAAATGGGAAAAAATTATGTGGGATGATAATAATAAAAATTCTCCAATAAAAAATCGCTATAAATGCAAATACTGAAATGCTTATGATCAATTATATAAAATAGTCAATGAAAAAGTATAACAGCAAATATAAAACACAGTGAAAACATGTTTGAAAGAATTTTACTACATAGAATAAACATATGAAGCAGTACTTTGTGTAAAATTTGTACAATCATAATTTACTTCATAACAATCTTTTGCACAATCATTACAATCATATTTGCTGGCATCACATTAGAAAATAATATGAAAAACAGGTAAACATAATAAAGTTGATGCAGTTTGAATGCAGTCAATGACTTATAACAAAAACTTTTGGAAAGATTTTTATGTTTAGACACAGATTCAGATAGCTTCATACAGCAAATACAAGAAAGAAAGGGGGGAAAAACCCACTGTGTAATACAACTGCATCTTATTGTCGTAAAATTGATGAAAAATTAAAAGCAGATACAAAAGGATATCAAGGGAACAGCACTAAAATACCCAGGTAAGAAGAATGGATATCGAAAATGAAAAGCGCAAATCTTCTATTAGCAGAAGGCAAAAATACAAAATTCTGATAGTAGCATTAATAATATCTTCAGGCAATACATAATATCTTTTTTAATTTTTTAAATATTTTCCTAACATTTTAAGCTAACAATCTTATGAGGTAAAAAAGAAAAGAAAAAGGAAGAAAAACAGTAGGATATTAAATGCTGTTCACTGCAGAAACTAAGTAATTTATTTTTATATATATAAATAGAATATTTTTATAATATATTAAAAATAAGAAATTATACAAATATTTTTGGACCTTCGGATATAATTAAATTTTCATAAGAATTTATGGTAAAAAGAAAGTAAGGTAATAAGCATGTTTTTAACTATTAAACATCCAATCAGTGCACAGATAAACCTTAAAAGTTCATACAATAAAAAAAAGACACAGGAAACAAATATAATTTGATGGGGGGGAAAAATATAAAAACTTACATTTTCAGTACACCAGGAAGTAGTTCTACTGATCACAAAGAGAAAAAAATTAGCATCTTTTACACCAAGACCAGCTTTAAGTACATGCCGTGGATGAGAGCTAGTATTATCAAATACTTCTAATTTATTTAAATATCTATCAGGAATCTAAAAAGTAATAAAAAGCATTATGTAAAGAATTGTATTTACATTAAATAAAAAATGCTTATGAGGACAAAATAAAAATAATTCATACAACATAATCAGTCTCTTTTATGGAACAAAATTCAGGTCCAGATTTCAAGCGGGAACATCTGCGATGAAAATTAGAATTTTATTAATTGCATTAACATCAACTTATTTCATAATAATTTATGACATCAGCTGTTATATTTTTCAATACAAATTCATTTAAAACATTTTCAACATGGGTGAAAAAATAATAAAAATGTCAATATATATATATATGGGTAATAAAGTTACGAACTTCCATAAATATGTATTATTTATGAGCATAATTTGCTTGAAATTTATTAAAGGGTGGTATTAACACAAGATATATTTTAGTGATCTTGAACACATAATATAAGCAAAATTTAAAATATAACCACTTTTTTTTTTTTACAATAGTATGTTTTGAGAAGTAATTAAAATAAAAGTTTAAAACAAGATAATTTTACATTTAGTAAGAATAAAAGATATGAATCCTACTTATATATTTTCAATGAATAGTGAATGATTGAATAACTGATGAATATAATTACATATACTTTTAAATGAAAATGCATAATTAACATGCAATGCAATTACAGCAAAAAATTGGGAAGGAAAATGCATTAAAAAATGATATAAATGATAAAAATATATTGTACTTACTTATTTTTATTAACACCATTCACCCATTTCTGTGCACAATTAGAACGCTCTATCAGAAATGGATTAAAAGAACTTCTAACTGAAAAATGAATATATATATATGTATATACTATTTAAAAATTATAAATAAAAATTATTTTTTAGAACATGCAATTTTTTATAAAGAATGCAGCATACAAGGTTTTTCAAAACTTGCGGCAGTTGCTTTAAGAAATGATAAAATACAAATAGGTAAACACTAATCATTATAAAATACATGTTAGAACTTCAAGGTAACTTTATTATTATAAGGCAATAATTCATCCAATATGAATTATCTTTTTATCTGAAGAAATGAGGAGTTATGGAGAATGAAAATTCCAACTTAATCTATCCCATCCTGACACACTGGATGATCCATTTATAAACTTGTCAAAATTTATTTTTTGTCATCCCTTCAGCATATTACTTGCCTTCTATAATCATACTGCCTTCTATATTCCTATTACTGATATCTATACTATATAAATTACACTACTTTTTATATTGACAAAATAATATATAAAATATTACTAGAAAATATCCTCTAATATTTTATATGTTGAGTTCTGAGTATTTTTGTAGGATCACTGGTGCTTTCTGAATTGCATTCTATCACCTCTTAACGTAATTAACACAGTTTTGGAAACACCTAGTATGTTAGTTGTAAAAAGTAAAGTTTTTAAAGTCATATTTTAAATTAATCGAAATTAATCAGAAAAATTGACACAGAAAAAAGATTGTTCCAAGTTTTGATTCTTTTTTGAAAAGTATGAATCAAAGATAATTCATCTTTATTTTCAATGCCAATATTTTAAAATTAACATTAAAAAAATTAAGATTACATTTGGAGTTCTTATTTTGACACTATAACATTCTTTCCTTTTTAAATTTATGTGATAATAGGTTTCATTATCTCTTTTGAATAAATTGGAATGTCAGCTTATCAAGCTGAATTTAAAAATAGATTATTCTTATTTTTTATATAGATTTTTTTTTCTTTAATTTTATGAGTAAAATATTCTACAGATTTAACGTTGCAATCACATGTCAAAAATAACACTCATCTACTTCAAGAAATAATTTCTAAAAGTTTTATGTTATTTCATTGAAATAATTGGCAGCTCTTATTTATCAGAAGTTTTCAAAATAAAAAAAAAAAAACTTTTCTCTATCAGTTTAAAATAAAACAATCATTAATAGGAAGAACAGAAAAAAGCAGCATAGAATTTTAAAAAAAAGTCAAATGCATTAAAACTTTTAAATTTTTAACTTCCAGTTATTTTTTTTTCTTTCTATCAAAGCCTTTGAGCAATCATTCTTAAAACTATACATTCTATAGAAATCAATGAAAAATATTTAAAATGCTGATGATAAAAGTAATTTCAAATAATATGAGAAATATCAGTACATTATGAAATTCTCTAAATCTGTATTACACTTAATAGTAGCTAATCAGTTCATTTTTATTTTTTTAATTCATTTAAGAAGGATATACAAAAAATCTTTTGAAAAAAACAAAATACA
Organism: Argiope trifasciata; assembly: GCA_026543055.1. Taxonomy (NCBI): domain Eukaryota; kingdom Metazoa; phylum Arthropoda; class Arachnida; order Araneae; family Araneidae; genus Argiope; species Argiope trifasciata. Next base: position 606,453 of record JAPMOQ010027263.1, on the reverse strand, counting down.
AGCAATCATGTTTCCAAATGTTAAATCAGCAAACTAAGATAAAGTAGAAAATAATTAATATTTTCTTTGCCTGATTTATATTGATTTAGTTAGGATATAAATAAATAATGACTTTTGTGGCTTAGATCATGATCAGTTCATCCCTTAAAATAGCATATTAGTTTTTATAATATTCTTTACATTTATTTCCAAAATGTCAAGTTCATATTCCCTTGCATATCTTTTTATGAACTTCTCATTTAAAAGTAATAATAAATCAGAATAAAATGAAAGAAAAAAAGGATAATAAAAATTTTAGTAATGGTGCTATTTCGTTAGAGAGGCTCAAATCATTTTAAATTTAAATGTTGATTCTAATAAAACTAAGAAGCCTATTTTATTAAACCATCGAAGTATAATTCATTAAAGTTTTTGCCATGATCTGGGAAGATTTTGCTTGTGTTTAATGAAATGGCATCTAATTGTTTATTAAATTTAAAACCTCATTTCCCATAACTGAAAATATTGAAATCAAGGTTTAGAAGGTTTTAAAAAAATCTAGTATAAGCAGGCTTTAAACATGGAAGAAACACGATTTTGAATTTGAATATTTTGACGAATTTCTGGAAAATTAAAAGTAGCTAAGAGTACAATGAAATGCTGTCAGAAAACCATTACCTGCAACAGAATCTTGGAAAAAATTTATCACTTTCTTGAAAGCAATCTTCAAATTAAGTATAACATTTTCAGGAGTATTGGGATCAATATCATCAATATAGTAATGAATATTTAAGGGTTGGAAAATTTCACTATGTTTATCTCGTTTCCCTCGCATTTGTCGATATGTCAATTCTCCTACAGGAACATCTGGAATTGCTACTTCATCATGAATACACTTATCAGAAACAACTGGTACATTATTTAATTCAATAAATAATAAGATTCCATAAATTATCAGCAGTTTGTTCATATTTCTGAAATAAAAAAAGTTATATATATTATATACTATCAGTCAAAAATATCAATGAGTGTATATTTTTTTCTCAGAAGTTGGGACAAAAATATTATACTTTTACTTTTTAATAAACAGAAGAGTAGCTATATCTAAGCAAATTTTCACAAATAGATGTAAAATATAGCATGAATAAAAAAAAAGGGGGGGGGGATGTCAGATATATTAAAAACTGCAAAATTATCAATTGAATTTCATGCCTGTTTTGTAGATTAACATTATTACATGTGGTATACTTCAAAGCAATTTGGCTATTGTTCCAACAGCAGAGAAATGAATAAATAAAAATTGTTTACATTTTATCCCATTCATTTTTTTAAACTGATGCCAGGAAGAACTATACAGAGCTTAATCTATTGTCCAGAGTACCACCAAATTTAATATTGGAGTAATGGAAAAAAGAAGCAGCGACAAAAAGTAGTCATTAATAATGTAAAGTTTAAGTGCAAATTCAGATCCATGCTAAATGTGATACAATAATTTGAAAGTAAAAAATGAAGCTTTATTAAAATTGTGCTTTTATTCAGCATATTTATTTTTGCAAATGTAAAATAAAAATATAATTTCCATACAGCATAGCCTTTTATTCAACTATTCCACCTGACCGATAAAACCATTAATCATTTTCAATGTGACTTCTGTTTTCTCGGTCTACATGACCAAGAAGGGTAAAAGTCAACAGTAGTTCAGAAACGTTCAGCTTTAGCTCATACATGTGATGAATTTTATATTAAAGAATATAATGACTATATCGTAAATTTCAAAATACACCTAAATCATATCATTAAAACATTAACTTGCATCATGGATAATAAGTGAGAAAAAAAAAGAAACAATTTCAATGTTTTATATGATTAACGTCTACATCTAAAAATACAGTTAATGTTTTAAGAACCTTTCAATAGAAAAATGAAAAAAAAAAAATGCAAATTACATTTAAAATCAGAAGATATGATTGAATTAGCAACAAAAAAATGAAACACAGAATTTATTAAACAAATGTCATACACCTATTTATGTAGTTATATAAATTTACAAATTATTCCATCGATGCTAAAATTAATTTATCACTCATGTACAAAAAGAAAGTTTTTCAATATATCAGCAGAAAACAGTTCATTCAAACAATTTGCATAAATAATTTCAGTATGCAGAATGATTTCGAACTTAAAACATTAAGTGGTTTAAGCAATATACTAGTAAAAGATCCTTTTATAATGTTACAAAAATAATAAATTAATGTACCAATAAGATGTAATTTCATTGTGCTGCAATTTATTTCAATCGCTATTCCACATAAATATTAAATTATGAATTAATCTTAAAATGAATGCAGAAGTTTTCATACACAAGCTAGAATAAATAAATGGCTATCCATGACAGACTAGTAGCAATTAAAATATTTTTGACATAGCAAAATAATATCAAAATATAAAATGGAGAAACATTTTTCAAGACAGAAGGAATGGTAAACAAAAACTTAAATAAAACGCGCTGGAAAATGTTGCCAACTCTTGGTGATAAAATAATGACTTAAAATCCCATATTTGAGCACTAAATATTTGCAGACAGAAAGAACAAAATGTTTGCAGATAGACAACATAATAATATAATAGTAAAGTAGAAAATATCCTCAGAAACCTTGTAATAATATTTATGTTTAAAAATTTCTATTACACATTGTACTTCTTCTTGCATACAGCGAACCACCCCGCCACCACTGAGCGTAGCAGTATCGACAGGATTTGTTGATTTTGTCGTGGTCGACTGCTTATTATTACACATGGTACTATGAAATATTTCATGAGTACCGAAATATCTCATAGAGCATCTTTTATTATTTTTAAACTAAAATGCAAGTTTTAAAAAAATTGGAAAAGAAAGATGACGATTCCTCTCCACCCCTTCTAAAGTTATTGAAGTTTCTAGTATACGAAGTATAGAAGATACAATACTCGTCAAATAAAATTTGAATCCAGATTTTGACAAATTTCTACGTTTTAGTCCCCCTTATGTTTGATAAAACACATTTCTGGAAAATGTCAGTACATCCGTGTGACAAGATAACAAAAATACTTTGAGTTAGATGGAAGAAATTAGGTATATGGTCTTTATACCAAATTTGTAATTTCCTATTAAGTTTTGAGCAAAATCTACTGTCAGGAAGTCTGCCTATCTGGCTGATCGAATATAATTAAACAATATAACTACAAAGAAATAAGATAGATAAAACAGAGATTGATAAAATTTGATACACAGAATTAGCATCTATAAGGTAGATACCCATAAAGTTTTGTTCCAATTAGTTGTTGACCGTGTCTCTGTCCGTGCTCTCAGAAACATGTTAATTTGGCAACTCAAAAATGCAATGATTTAAATATGTCAAATCTGGTAACTATAAGTGTAGTTTGTGTCAAATTTTTACTCCAATCTATTAGAAAAACGTCTCTAAAACACAAGTCTTATTTTTGAATACTATTGATGCATGACAGGGCTTAATCGTCAAATGTATCGCCAACACGATAAATTAGGGGAAAAAAAACGAATTCCCGCCAAACATTGGTATTTTGTTACTATTTTACGCCAATGCCACGTAAAGCGTTCTCTAGCCTGGCAAATTCATTAGAGAATATGCGAGAGTTTTTAAAAGATCACTTTCATTTGTACTTAAATTGGCAATGCCTTTCCCGTTGATTGAATTAAAATGCAAACCAGGCAGAAATACTTTTGTAAAATATTATAAAGCATTTTAATTTTTTCATCATCTCTGTTAATATCTCTATTATCATCACCAAATTTTAAAGCTAAATGTAAAACCATAGTTTTTTCCATACTTTTTATTGTTGTGTATTTTTATATTTCAGTCCCTAAGTTTGTTTTTTATATGATTTTATGGAGGCCCGATTTCATCTTTTAAAAAGTTTCTGCTCACATTAAATAGACTAGTGCGAGGGTCTACTAACTCTCTCCATATCTCATACCTAGAAAAGCATGCTTTCTACCATTTCAATGAAGTTCAGAAAAACCGTTTTAATATTTCATTAATATTTTTATAAAATGTAAAGACTTTAAAAAAATTAATTCTAATTAGAAATGTTTGACAAAAGTATTGTTGAACAATTATTTAGAAATCAATTAGTTTGAGAAAGAATAGTTAAATCATGAACTTCTATTATGCATGTTATAATCATTTACTATCCTATATTTTAAAATAATTTCATTATTAATTCATGCATTATATAAATCAGGAAGCTATATATATATATATTACACCCTTGATTGCTGCAATAAATGGATTTTCATTATTTGTTTTGAGCAAAAGCTGTTATTTCAAACATTAGATTCCATAGAATGCAAAGTAAAAAGTAGAGGTAGTTTTAACAAAATTACCATATTTTGCTTCGGAAAAATATCACAAAAAACAAACAAACGAATAGTTGTTTTTAAAGATGTAAATTCTCAAGATTTGCTACAACATATTTTTGCATGTATATTCTGTATAATTTGACTAAGCCAATTAAAAGTTTTCCATGATAGTCAACTTATTAAAAAATTATGGATGTCAAATATTTATAATATATTTAGGTGAATGTTGGAGCATTTTATTAATGATTTTGCACATTATGAACAGGTTTCTTTCCTATCTACTTAAATGATTCAACTAAATTCAAATAATTTTACTAAAGGAAGAGAAAATTAGAATATTAAATTTGATTGTGCAGAATCAAACTTTACTTTTTGAAGGCTAAATTTAATGAGAAATTGAAAAATATCTAATCACGTCTTAGGTATCATTTACATTCACTAAATCCCTAATGATGACTGGAAATATAAAGATGCATATTTTGCATCATTATTACTTACTGACTTTGAACTCATACTATAAAACCCTAACAACAATAATATAATAGAAGAAACAGAGCATGGAAGTCAAGATTTTTATTTCTCTCTTCATTAACAGAATTGCAGTGGTTCCCCTTCTTTCAATATGTCATTAAATAAAAGAATACAAATAAGTTGTATAAAATCCCAGATATATTTGAACCTGATTAGCTTTAATCTTATTTGCTATAAAAATTTATTTTTTAATTCTTGTAATTTTGTCATTGAGAGCTAGATAAAGCATCTGGAATTTCTTTGATCAACATGCTGATTAATGCATGCTACATGATTAAGAAAGTTAAGCAGTTAGTAAATAGGATTTAATTCATTATGTTTTCATTCACACATTTCATTATATTCATTGCAGTTGCAGGTAACTGAAGTTTTCAGTTGCCACAAAGCAGTAATAATTTATTACTGTAGCAGTAAGCCTTTACAGAAAGCATATATACAGCATTACATTAATCTTTAACCTCATATTTAAAAGGCAACATATCACTTTTGCTGACTAATAAGTCAATATATTATTTCTTATTGTTTAACCTGATAGTAAATATATAATACTAAATATATAATACACATAATATATGTAAATAATAAATATATAATGCACATACTACTTATTAGTTAGATTTTGAAGTTAAAGTGTCATTATTTATAAATTTTTGCTTTTTCCAGTTATTTATTTTCAAAGATAAAAAAAAAGTTCAAATGTAATATCATTTTAATTTTGAAACAATTAAAATTTTTTTTTATGACCTATCTATATACATTAAAAAATATTTCTTATTAATTTTTTTCCCCTTTAGCAATTATTTTTGCTTCATATTTATTTTAATCTTAATATTTTTAATATAATTAACATTTAAAAAAAAATCTATTCTTAAGTCAGAAAAAATTCAGAAAAACCATTGTGTAATATGGTATTTGTTTCAGTGGGAAATGAGAAATGTCATTTTTTGGCATCCTGACATTTTTGTTTGAAATAATACTGATCATTGATCAAATAATTATTAGAGTGATTATTAAAACATCTGATCAAAATTTCAATTATTATTGCATAATGCCCTTCTGGATAATTCTAAAATTTATACACTCAAAACTTTTTTCTACATTGCATAACTCTATGCACAAAACTCACTGAGAAAAAAATATTCTTATTAGTTGTTTTGAAAATTTTTTTATTGGAGCAATGGACAGTTCATAGCAACAATTGTATTTGCTTGTGATTTCTACAAAACTACACACAAGCTAGTACAAAAAAACTGTAACAAGTCTAAGGACAATTTGTAAAATCTCATTCATTTTGGCAGCAGCTAGGCTATATGAAATTAATGTGCCACATTATTTAATTTATTAATCTATAAATTCTGTATATTATTTTCAGTAAACTTAATATAAAAGAAAATTTAAATTGGAATTTTAAAGTATACAATAAGTGAAAGAAATCATAAACCATATGTCATTATTAAAAAAGAAGTTATAAATTCTCATTTCATATGTTAGAAATTCATAGTACATAAAAGGTAAGTATAATAATATATTAATCAAAATTTGTCATCATTTAACTATAAAGATAAATATAAAATATGCAAGTGCTATTTCTAAATTAGTGCTTTAAAATTTATCATAAATGAAACAATTTCTTTTTGTATCTTTATCTCTTAGAAATTCATCAATTATAACAAACACCCCTCCCCCCCAAAAAAATATAAAAAATTATTATTGATAAATAACAACAACAAAAAAAAATACAAATTATATTTCAGACAAGTTCTTTGACAATTAATAAAACAAAACAAAAACAATGGAAAATAAATAAAGGAATGAATAATAAAACATTTTTCAAGATACAAGCATAAATAATTTTTCATTATACAATTATTTATGAATTCAAATTAATGATGAAAAATTGTCTTAAAAGATAGAAGTAAGTAACATCATGAATGCTTTTCATATAAAAGAAACTTCATGAAATTATTCAAATATATAAGAATTTGATTTGAAAAAAATTTGATTTTTTTTGTTTCCTTTTGCATTAATCAAGTAACCATATAATAAATTGATCATACATTTTTTTTAACACAGTAACTTAAAAAAAGGTTGAAAAAATTAACAAAATCATTATTTTATAACCAAACATTGAAAAAAAACCACACCTAACAATAAAAGAAAAGAAATACCTTTGTAATAAAAAGATCGACATTATAAAAAGTAAAATGCATTAACAAAAAATATAAATTAAGTAGATCAAACCGAGATTCTAGAAAATTCAACAAAAGATCCTTATAAAACCATACACATGGAGTTATTATAGCCATATGTAAATGAAGCATAGATATGAAAAGCAACACAGATAAAAATAACACAATTAAACAGTTAACTTACTCACTAACATCAAATATACAAACATATAAAATTTCTTTGCAAAAACACATTCAAACATCAGCACATAAAGCATTTCAATACAGCGCCCAAGGAATAAAATTGGATGATAAAAAAAATTAAGGGTTTCTAAAATGGCAAAACAAACAAATCAAATGGAAGACTTTGATTTTGTTGTTAAAAATCTTGTTCACATAAAAGACACAGAACAAAAAAACAATTACTTTTATACAAAATTGACTAGAAATGCAACAACCAACAATTAGCTGGGGAAAGGGCTATAACTTCAGTAAATACACAATAATACATTCAAAAACCCTTTACTTTCAACACAGATTATCACACATATATAATAATAATGCTCTATTTAATGGAATGGTTGAAGAAATACCTTAAAAAATCAGCTGGGAAAGAAGCAATATAGATCACACAGAATGTATTTTTTAAAAGAAAAGTTTTGTTTCAAAATCTTTTTGATGAAAAAATGGTCAATTTCTTTGGCTTTTTAAAAATTATTTACTTGAATGTTTGATAAGTATTATTTAAGATGATATCTTGCTTCCTTGAGTTGATAGTCACGATAGATATAACTATATGAAACTGGATATGTTTTGTTGTGTACTTAAGGTCTAAGTGTTTTATTTTGCACAGAACTATATTAGAGAAACATTAAAATACATGCTTACAGCATAGTTCCTTCAATTATCATTTATAATCTTTCAAATACACCATCATATTTTTGAATGAAAATTAATAGGGAAACAACCTATACACAAATATAAATGAAAGCAAATAATAGAATATGAACAGTAAAATAATATATTTAAAACTATAAAAACAAAGTAAAAAATTTTAAAATCTTAAATGCTACTCATATAATAAAACAGCACAACATAAATTATATATTTTTTAATTGTGCAAGAATTTAATTTAAAATTATTATAGCACATTTCCAATTAAATAAGATTTTAAGTATGAAATGCCTTCCATATTAAACAATTTGAAAAGTCAGAGTCAAAATACATAAGAAATAGTGAAAACATATGAAATACATAGCATAATGATTCATATTATGTATATTTAAATCTCATATATATATATATATATATATATATAACAATGACAAAAAAAGAATAGTACAATTTTATAAAATTACTCATTCGTCCAACTTAAAATAGATAGCAAATATTAAACACAAGAATGTAATAAGTAATATTTATGGCAAATTTATTTATCTGCAAAATCAGCTGCCAAATGCTAATTTTATATTAATTACTGACTGAATTTATTCAAAAAAAACTTCTAATTTATATATAATTATATGGCCATTCATATAGCCATTTTGATTAGAATGTTTAATTTTTATAACAGAAAATCTATAATTTGCTTTCTTGTTATGTGCAGATATATATATTAAAAACAGATTAATCTAAACTAAACTACAGTTAATTGCAAATCTTTGGCACTAAGTATATTTTCACAAAATTAAATTACACACCAAAGGTACACAAGTAGTTTAAAATCAAGTATATGAAAAGAGAATCTTCTTCCAAATATCTATCACAAGAAAGTCAAACTGTTTAAGTATACTATTAATATAATAAATGTCAAAATTAGCAAATCCCAATTAGGTACAGTAAAATTTAGCTTGTCAAAACACATGGTGTACACTTAAATGTTATATTTTTAAGATCTAACATCACATAAAATCTACTTCAAAATTACAAAACACTGGACAATATACATTTAAACTACTACAAGTGAGTATGAACCAAAATAACAGTAGCAGAGAACATCTCATCGCATTTTTAATAATACTGCTCCACATAAAATTAATCTCTCAGCTTTAAGTACAAAAGGGTATTAAGTAACAGTGTCAAATCTAAAACACTGAAAGTACAAACTTGTTACAAAAGCTTAAGCAAAATGTAAACCTATATGCACTGGAAACATTCAAGATATGTGTACCCGACGCATGTCATATCTGCTCTGACAAAAGCAAAACAAATCTGATTTATAGTGCACTAGATAAAAATCATAAGTGTTTAAAATTTAGGTCTATGAAATACAAGATTTAGAAATAACATTCATGAATGTTGTTGGCTGAACTTAAAAATCTAAAGGTCTATCAGCAGAGCCTTCTTCTTCGCTGCTGTCATCTTCTTGATCATTTTCTGTGTTCTCTACTTTATGATACTGGGCCCTTTTAAGAAGACCTCCTGGAAAGGAAAAAATTTTGATGAAACAAATACTATTTAAATTAATTAAACAAATTTTAAACTAAACAAATTAATATTTAAATTGTATTTTCCAGATATGGAGAGAAGAGACAAAACTTAAAATAAGAACAACTGCAAAAAATAATATTAATTTACACAATTCAAAGCAAAAATAACTATTTCCTTTCATACTTTAATTTTTTTATTATCTTCTATGTTTCTGAGTAATTGTAAAAACATAAAGTAATTAATGCACTAAAAACAGTATTTGGATATATCAGAATAAGTTATAAAGAAATTAAAAATATTTTTTGAAACATAAAATTGGCTTTAAGGAATATTATTTGCATGGTCTTATTATAAATATGGCCCTGTATTATTTTATTACTGCATGGCCATAGGTAATACAAAATCATGAATTTACCGCAATCAGGACGTCCACGTCTTCGTGTATTGGTGAATTCAACTCCATGTCTATCAACACACCAGCAAGTGCCTGATCCAGTATGACACTGAGTAGGCAAATAATAGCCATCTCCGTCACAGACAGGGGTGTAACCACCTAAAAAAATAAATTTAGATGCAATATTAAATTATTTTAAATTTATTTAATTAATTTTTGGGAAAAAAATAATCCATAACATTTTTTCTCCCTATTTTAGCATTTAAGGGGAGGGGGGGGATCATGCATGAGAAGAAGGAAAAGTAAGCTAATAAAGTTATCATGAAATATAATATTAAAAATGAAATAAAAAGTTAAACTTTTTTTTCCACAAAAAAACTCCCTTATACACGTTTTTCTTACTTTTTAACACAATTTTTTTTAAAAATTTCTTTTTTAATAGTACTTACAGAAGGATGTTTTAACCAGAAATATGCATCTATATGTACACCTATGTATATGTACATGATATGGATGTTTCCATAGCAACTATACAATCATAAAGTTTTTTTTAAAAAGATGCCAATATTATTTACTTTTTTAATATTGGGATTAACATTTATTATAAAGTAATTCTAAAATGTTCAATTAAAGTAAAATTCATCATAGAATTTTTTTTTTTTTTTACTTTTCATTTGTTATTAGCTTTGGAGAATTTAAAATCTCTTGTATATACTTTCATTATAACAGTTGAAGAGACAATTTTGATAGAGTAAAAAAATTTGAACTATATTATTTATAATATTAAATACATACCAACTAGCCCTTGAGGGATTCTTCGAAGAGCTGCAGCACAAGGACGCTCTAAAAATAAATTAAAACAAATAAATTTATAAATATAAAAAATGCATTTATTATAAAAATAATATTTTTCTTTTAATTTACAAATATTATTTGTTTTGCCATTATTCAAAAGAATTCAACAGTAGATAGTTATCCAATTGTATATTAAAATGTTAAGATAAAATGAACAGTATGATGTAAATTGATAATAACAAGATTTAAAAAAAAATACAAAAGTTTATGAAACAATTAAAAGCAATTTTAGTAAATCCCAACTTACGAGATTTGTCGAAACAAGAACACCACTCAAAAGGACTCAATACCAAATCTCGTTCAACATCGCAATCTAAAAGATAAGGTCTAAGACAATGTTCTTGATCATCATTTTCTAAATCATAAAGTTCTTGAAGGGACAGCTTCAAGTCACCATCAGTATCTAAATGCTGGAACATCCAGCTCACTTCAGGTTTGCAATCTGGCAGTTGAGCTAGAGAGATAAAGTATTTGATAGTATAAAATATAAGCAAAAATTATTTACTCTTATAGAAGTTTTGCCAAATATTTTTCCTTTATATACTAATGTTTTTTACCTCACAGTCCTTTTGTCTGCTCCATACTTAGTCAACATAACTTATTTTTTCACCTTTAGATTTCCTTTCTCTCAGTAAAACAATTTTGATATTTTTAAACAATATTCAATTTTATTAGAAATCTAATTAGCTAAATAATTAAAAAACATAAGAAATAAATAACTCAAATTATTAGTTAAATCTTTAATTTGGAGCAAAATTAGAGAAAGATAGAATAGTTGTACAATCAGCACCATACATTAAAAAACAGAACCTAAAATTAAATGGTCCATAAAAAATAAAATGGAATGGTCCATTTATATACTGAAAACAGTATATAAATAGACCATTCCACATAATGAATTTTTCAAATCAAAAGCAAAATAAAATAAAACAAATAATATACCAATCAGTGAAAACTACACATAGAATTTAAACATATTACAACATTTATTAAACTGCATTAAACTTACTGTGGCTCAATCGAAAAGAGCGTCTGCGTGATTGTCCTCGTCGGTGGTCAGCCATAACAACAGAAAACCAATCAAGAAGACGATCTCCCATTGCTTTCAATTCATTCTCATTGCAACCTATCAAGAAAATAAGATTAAAAATATTTTAAAATAATTAAAAGATAAATTAATTCAGGAACAAAATAAACACTGACTGATTAAATGTGTACCATAATTCATATGCAATGTAACATTCAGCTAATATCTTATAATCAAATAATAATATATTATTGTGCTAAATGGAAGTTTTATATTTTATTTGGTGTTTCTCAAATATTTCTAAAATTAGTGCTTTATATTTGATATATTCTGCTTAAATTATTTTCAGGGTTTTTTTTTTTTTTTTTTGGAGAGGATGGAGGGAAATAAAGTAAACTTTAATTATGCTATTCCAAGCCAAATATAATAAGATAAAATTATAAATAACAAACAACTTTTTAAAAGAAACAAAATACTCATCAAAAGTTATATGTCTGCAAAAATAATACTGCCAAGGGATTAAAAAAAAATTGTAAAAATCATGACACAAAAATGATTCATAAACTAGCATTCAATAGCTATGATTTAAAAGATATCTTATGAAATTATCAATTCAAAGCAAAAAAATATTGTATTCAAATTAAAATAGTATAATAAAAAGAAAAAAAAGTTTCAATATTCCATTGAGACTAAATTTGGCAAAAATTTAGCTCTAATATCTCAAGAATTATCTGATAGTTAATGTATCCTGAGTTATTTTACATATGTTGCTAGAAATAAAATTGGTTATTGTTCATTGATTGCTTGTGATAACTAATTCTACCTCTCAGTGCAGATTTTAAGTTAAGGAAGATCACAGAGGAAAACTGATGATGTACATCGGTTCCTTTTGATAGTTTCTCTCCCAAATATGCTCTAGGGGGAAAAAATGGATTACAATTTGACCAGTTACAGAATTTAGCAAATATTTTTTTTCCTGAGAAAATTATAAACAAGTTGAGTTATATACAATTAGTTGAGATAACTTTGGGTTATCATCCATGAAAATAAAAGCATCATAAGTTGAGATGATTTATATATATATATATACACTGATGGGAAAAAAAATCCCAACACCAAGAAAAAATTATTGTACAGTAATGAAATTTTAGGAATACATTTGTCTAGGTAACATATTTAATTGATTAAAGATCACAGGTAGAGCCATTGGCGAGAAGAGCCATTTCAAATGTGAAATGTTGGTACATTAGTAACCGGTGTAACTGCCAGAATTTTGAATGCAAGCATGCAAACGTGCATGCATTGTGTCGTACAGGTGTCGGATATCAGTTTGTGGGATGGAGTTCCATGCCTGTTGCACTTGGGTGGTCAATGCAGGGACGATTAATGCTGGTTGTGGATGACGCTGGAGTTGTCGTCTATACGTGCTCGATTGGAGAAAGATCTGGTGATATAGCAGGCCAAGGCAACATGTCGACAGTCTGTACAGCATGTTGGGTTACAACAGCGGTATGAGGGCGAGCGTTATCCTGTTGGAAAACACCCCCTTGAATGCTGTTCATGAATGGCAGCACAACAGGTTGTATCACTAGACTGACGTAGAAATTTGCAGTCAGGGTGCGTGGGATAACCATGGGATAAAATAACTCCTGCTGTCATACAAAATTGCTCCCCAAACCATAACTCCAGGAGTAGGTCCTGTGTGTCTAGGCTCCAGACAGGTCACTAGCAGGCATTCACCTGGCCTCCTTCTAACCAACAAACGGCCATCACTGCGACCAAGGCAGAACCGGCTTTCATCAGAAAACACAACAGATCTCCACTCCGTCTTCCAATGAGCTCTAGCTTGACACCACTCACGTCGCAAACGGCAGTGGTTTGGAATCAGTGGAATGCACTGTACAGGGCGTCTGGCTCGGAGCTGTCCTTAAAGTAACCTATTTGTAACAGTTCGTTGTGTCACTGTAGTGCCAACTGCAGCTTGAATTTCAGCTGCAGAACGATTAGCCACAGTCATACGCCAAATACGACGGTCTTCCCTCTCAGTAGTACCACGTGGCCGCCCGGAACCTGGTCTTCTTGAGGCAGTACCTTCCCTTGACCACTGCCGCCAATACTCATGCACAGTGGATACATTCCTGCCAAGTCTTTCAGCAATATAGCAGAAAGAAAACCCACCTTCTCGTAGCCCTACAACACGACCTCGTTCAAACTCAGTGAGCTGTTGATAATATCTTCTTCGTCTTCTCAGAGGCATCCTTGACTAACATTAACCCACTACGTCAAATCTGAATTGTAAATAACGATCACATAACTTACAGTGCTTATTTAAAGCAAACCTCATTTGCATGTTCATAGTGTTGCTACTAGCGCCACACTTACACACATAGCTCGAAATTTGAATCGACGTCATCTTTCAGATGTATAAACACGCCTACCAAATTTCGTTTATCTAGCGCAGCTCCTTCCTAGTGTTGGGATTTTTTTTCCATCAGTGTGTGTGTGTGTGTATAAATATATATATATGTATATATATTACCAATTATTAAGCTTTTTTCAAGTTGCCTAGAAATTAGTTCCAATCATAACAGCTTAATTCCAATTACATACCTACTTTTTTTGCAGGCACCAACATAATGAGTATCTATTTTTAAGAGTACGAGAAACAGTAAAAATGACATTTCATGAGATGAATGATACCAACATAAAAAAATCAAACATTTTTATGTCCTCTAGCTTATAATCGGCTCATAAAATGCAAGATATGATATTGGTTTTTAAAAAATAATTTTATTTATTAAAAACTGATAAATTACATGTAATTAATTGCAATATATAAAAAGAGTTTACAAAATATCGAGACAAAAAGTTTGAAAAGAATCCAATAAAGCAAATATTACAATAACGTAATGAAGCTAATAATGTAAAATACAAATTCATAAATGATTTGAAGAAGGAGGAGAATAAAAATCAATCAAGATACCACTTATTTTTATGAATAATCTTATAAGGCTACGTAATAATCTCATGTTGTATTTTCTTTTAATAAAATTTGTTTAATACTTTTACTAAACTTTAACGGGAACTATTTATTTATAACACCACAAATGACATCAAGCTGTTTTTTAAAGAAAAGCAAAACATTAACTAATCCTTACAGTTATCATTTATATCCATTCAAATATGATTGAAAATCAACTTCAATGCACAAAATTATCTTTCACATTCTAACATCTTTTCTAAAGATAAAGATGTTAGAATGAAACAGATTATTTTGCATGATGGAACTTCTAGTAATTTAAATGCTATTCACAAAATATTTATAAAATGCAAGGATTTTTACTTTCTCATATGTGAAATATACGAAGGGAAATACTGCGACCATAAAAAAAAAAAAAATGTGAACTACAGAAATTGTGGAAAACCTCCCTGATTATAAATAACTTTAATAAGCATATCTGTCTATCTATGAAAATGAGATAATGCAGAAACATTTTTAACTAAAAGGATAAAATTTGGTACATAAACTTAACACCAAATTTGTTAACTTCTACTGAATTTGAATGCAGCATGTTTGCAGGAAACTTTGCTCGACTTCCCAAGGACAAGTGAACATGATAACTATAGCTTATGAGCTAATCAAATAAAATTTGATAAAATTAACACTTAAAAGAGTAAATCCAAATCAAATATCCAATCATTAAGGGAGTAGCCATCTGTCAATCTGTACTTTATATGTGCTGACTAAAAAATGCAACAACTTAGATAAATTAAATTTGATATGTAATCTTGTTCCTTAAAATTGTAGTTTTATATCAAACTTCAGTTTGAACCTATAGAAAAAAAATTAATTTAAATTATAGATTAAGCATATTCTACTATAGTACAAAGCATAAAACTCTTGTGAATGGGGCTATAAAAATAATATCTGGTTCAAGGTTCATAAATTTTACTCAAAGTGTAAATACATGGCAACTCTATTAAAGACTATGCAAGAGAATTTTAGGGAGATTTTTTTTGCTAGTTTACTGAATTTAGAAACATTTTAGCTCAGTATGTTAATTACTTACTTTTCTGGAAAAAAAAATTGAGTAATGAAATTTTGTGCAGATTTTACTAATTAGGATTTGAAAAAAATCTCTTTTCTAAAAATGGAAAGAAAATAAATAAATAAAAAGTTTTAAGCATTGAAAATCAAAATTAATCCTTTGAAATAATAGTACACATTTTAATAATTCTACCAATATTTTGATATTTTTATTTATGAATTTTATCAACATGCATCCAGTAAAAAAAGTCATACAGTTTCTTAGAGCGTATCATTAAGTATAAAGTTTAAACAGAGTATAGAAGAAAAAAAATCTTCAATTTTTTTTCTATTATATTAGCTAAAAATAGACTTTATAAATTGAATAATTTTAGTCGTAAATGTAATGTTTCCATAGTGAAATGAAATTTTTAAAAATTCTTTTTCTCATATAGAATAATGATTCTAATAAATCTCAGTCACTAAATGAAATAACTGAAAAAAAAAAATGAATCAATACATTTAAGTATTACAAAAAAATCTGCATACTTTTTTCAATTATGGGAGTGGAAATTTTATTGCTTTGATATGACTTAGAGGGTTTCTGCATGGTATCAGTGCTAACAGTTGTAAGATCTCTGAAATAAATAATATGAAAATTAATCACAATATACAATTAAAATATACATTTTCATATAGAAATATAGAAGAGTCAATTCAAATTTTTAGATTTATTCTGTTTACGAATAACAACATAATATTGAAAAACAATTAACATTAGTAGTATTAATAAAAGCAACAATAACCAAACTAAAAAGAAAATATGAAGTAAAATTTTGCATACTTGTTCAAAGCAGAATGAGGATTTTTCATCAATTTATTAGTAGAATGACTCTTTTTTACACCTTTTTGATTTAAAGCTGGTTTTTTCACAGTATTTTGATATTTATTCATATAACGGTTCCAACGATCTTTCATTTGCCATTCCTTACTTTTATCAACATCATTTTTTATGCCTAAAATTAAAACAGATTTTTTAGTTAAACATATACGTGAAAATCTTTTATAAGTTTAAAAAATATAAGTAAAGAAAGAGAAGTACTTTTTTCCTTTGTAGAATTTCTTACAAATATAAAGCATTGTGTTAAAAAGTATATATTTTCAGTTTCAATAGCTCACTATCATTCCAGTTGTTGTAATCACTACTTTAATATCTGTGTTTTTCAGATATTGAAAATTGGATTGAAATATGCAGAAGAAAATGAAATGAGTAGAAAAAGGATGACTTCCATGATTTAACGGTCATGAATAATGTTGTTAAGTTTTTAGTGTTTGGAGGATGACCTTTTATTGCTACAATTTTTACAGAGATTGGTATTTTTTAGATGGAAATCACTTAAATAAGAAATTTAAAATTCTTAACATTTTCTCAATCATTAAATATAATTTTTTGAGTTCCTAGAGTTTTTTTAAATACATTTTTCAAATTTCTAGTACCATGGCAATCTTGTAAAATGCCTTTTAGTAGAACAAACTGCACCAGAATTATAGTTTTAATTAATTTAGGAAATTTACAATCATGCTTACAAATGATATATTTAAGAAAATATGGATGAAGATTCTGATATTCACATTATCTTTGTTCATGCAAATAAAAATGCATAAATTAGAATATAAATAATTTACTTTAATTAAATTTCAGTAATTAAATGAATATATTAATCTTACATAAATGATTTCCTATCATTAAAACAACACATTTATGATTGGAATCATAATTATCAGTAATGAATGTAATTTAATGTTTTTAAATGAGATCAATTAAATAAATAAAAGAATAAACAAACAAAAAATAGCTTCAAATTAATGACACAAATTAAAATCATATGGCAGAAAGTAGAAATAGAATAGAGCATTAAAATGCTGATTTCTTAAAAAAATTGCCAAATTTCATAAAAATTTATTAGAAATTTTTTAAAAGGAAAAGTAAACAGAAGAAAGGAACAAAGAACACTAAATACAGTGATAACAAAATAATGAATTTGAAAAAAAAAAAAAAAAAAAACCTTTAAAAGCAATTTTTTTAAAACTAATTTCTTAACATTTTAAGTAAAGATTAGTAGGTAAAAATAATTTTATCAATTCCAACAAAATATTTTACCTATTTCTAATATAATTTGAATCTTTATATTTTGCATTACATTTCTTAAAGTATATATGATAGTATATGATACATTTTTACTATGGTCAGACAGGCGATACATTCTGAGAAGAAAGGCAAGAAGTAGGTAAATGACAATGTAAGAAAGTGTTTTGAGCTTATGAGGTATCAGAAAGGATTCTGCAACTCAGTAACAGTGGGAAAATAAAAACTCATTCAATTAAGAAATTATAAAGTCAAAATTCAAATGATTAACAAAATTATTATTCTTAGGGCACAGATAAATTGAAATTACCACATACACAGCTTTCCACTAACAGAAGAATACTACAATATATTTATAAATAAGCATACAATCTTAATATGCAAGTTTGGACAAAAATAATTTAATCTACAAGGAAAATAATTAATAAAAAGAATATTTTCAAGTAACTTACTTTTACAAGGACAAAATCCTTTGCAACTCACTTTAACAGCTGCTTTATGCATACAATTACGGAATTCTAATCGACACACTGAAGAGTAAGTATGATTATCAGTTCCACAAACAAATTCTGGTTTAAGCACTGGGCAAGGAATGCAGGGATTCTGATTTTCATAAGTAGATGCATCTTTTCCAGTCTCTCCACCTTTTTCCCAGAATACTTCATCAGATTTTGATTCCTTTGATTTTGCTTTCTTGTTAGTTATCTTCAAAGAATTTCTATAAAATTAGTTAAATAATGTAGGCAAACCAAAATTAATATTTAAAGTGCTAATTGTATTTAAGAAAATACAGCTTTGATATGATGGCATTTAATAAGCAAAAATTAAAAAATTGATTAAAAAAAAGTAAACAAAATTTTAATAGAAAAATATTTTCTTTGCACCCATAGAAGAATTTCTTCATTATTTTCAGATAAACTAATTACTTAAATAATATTTGAATAACAACAGGAAATTATTAAATGCAAAAATATAAAAACCAATAATAATTGTATATCTTTGCAACATTGTTGGTAGCATAATAATTGCAAGAGAAATCAAAATTGCAATAACATGAAGTAATGTTATGGAGAGAAAAAAAAAAGAAGCATTGGTTTACAAATTTATTTCTCTTTTTAACAGTGATAATGCTTTATTATTAATTAAAGAAAATAAAGATACCCCCCCCCCCCCAAAAAAAAAGGGAAATGAAACACTTAAGTCTGATGCTGTTAGAATTTAAACTACATAAAAGCAATCTATATGATTCTTAGGAAATTAATATACATTTGACTTTTGATTCCTTGCAAACATTAGAGATTGGAAACGTACATTTCAATGGAGAAATCTTCTTCTATAACATCTTCTACCAATGACCAAAGAAGAAGAGTTTTTAACTCTTTAGTAAAATTTCCTTTACTTAAAAGCCATTAATAAAGTATTCCCTCCCTCTCAACAACTAAAAAGCTTAATTTTTTTTTTTTTTTTTTTTTTTTAAAGAAAATTGTTATACACATTTAAAAGAAAATTCTCAAAATTCTGTAAATGATGTTATAGACTGAAACAGTTTCTTTAGAATAACAATAGTTAGTTCTATCTGAAGGTATACTAATTTTTTCACAGTAATAATAAGAAACTATGCGAAATACAAATAGATGTGGAATAAACAACAAATAAATTTAAATAAAAATTTCATATTATAAATCTTAAAATTTGAGCTTTGAGATATATGGTGCCACCATTACGACTACCAGTGTAACAAATTTCAGACCTATCAAGGTGATACAAACACATGTGCCCTTCTTATTTAACGCTTATACTTCTAACATATGGATAAAACCTTTTAGAAACTGTCAAATATATTTTATTTAAAGTAAGACAAATGAAAAAACATTTCTCCTAGAACAGCATATATAAAAATGTAGGATTTTTAAATGATAATGAGATATTATGAAAATAATCTTCAGCATAGGAAAAAAATGAAGGATACATACTTTTTATATTATTATGAATGTAATAATTTTAACTAAAAATACATAATAAGTAAATACTATTTAATCTAGATTGCTAGAAATAAATATATATTTTGAGAAAATTCATTAAGTTCTTACTCTTTGGCACTTAGCTTTCTTTTGCTAATGCACACAGCAACATCATCATCTTCAACCAAACAAACTTGATGTGGTTTACATTGGAGATTTTTGCAAAGATCATCTACGAAAGAATTAAAATTCATTAGAATCAAGAGTAAATAAATTTTCATAATAAATCATTTGTTGAGCAAATAAATAATAAAATATTCGTAACAATTTTATATACATTTTCAGATTAAAATTACTTAATACAATTAGTTTATCTATAGAAAACTAATAAAGTTTTTGATAATATGCTTTAAAGTTCTTTAATACAAATATAGAACTACATAAATGCTTAAAACATAATTCTATATTAGTAATATATAAATAATTAATATAAATTTCATCAAATATGACTTAAGACTAAGAAAATGAAAAAAACTTACTCTCAGAAATTATTTCTGTTGCTTTCAGAAATGATTTTTCTGTTTCTGCATCATCCTGCTGGTTAAAATAATTAAATGAAATTAAATGCAGTTATTTTTTAAAAATACAATTCATTAATGTAATATAATTACAAATTGAAATTATATAAGATATTTATTTTCTTTCTACAGTATACTTCTCCAATTCATTAAATGAAGATGCATTTCAAAGTAATTATATTCCATAATATTACAAGCTTAATTTTAAACTTTTTTTTTTTTACCTGGCATAGTTTTAAAATAAAAAAATATATTGATATTCAACTGACATAAAAAAAATTAATTGATATTCAAATCTATGACAGATGATAAAAACTAGATTTCTACCAATAAGCTGTCACAATTTTTGAAAGTATGACAGTTCTTGATAAATGATTTTTTTTATCAATTAATTATAGGATCTATTCTGTTTGGAAAGAGTAATGTTAGTTTCATTCCCAAATAGATAATTATTCTTGAGATGTTGAAAATTTAAATGAAGTTTTTGTTTCAAATAATAATAATAATTGCGAATAATTCTAAACATTTTAGCAGTTGAAACTGTGTATTGAAATATAAGAAATCATACGATACACATAAACACAAGTAGAAAAAAATGTATTTACAAAGTTTGTTTAACTATTAATTTTAAAATTCCTCAATGAAATTCTTAAAAGATTTTTTTTAAATTTAATTTTAGTCTCTTTATTATAAAAAGGCTAATTACTAATAAAGACATATTTAGAGATTCTGATCATAGCAAATAAATAATTTCCATTATATTTTGAAATTTAATTCCTAGAGTAGAAATGACATTTAAAATTAAAAATAATTAGCAGTCAAATCTAAACATTTCAAATAGGTATTAACTGCAAAGACAAAAATTACTACTTCTTTTTGTATAATGCATACAAGATAAGTCTTAAATTTATTAAGGATCCTAAAGATATGCCAAATAATTTTGTTAAAAAAATTTATGCAAAAATATATAAATCAACAAAAATTACTGTACAATTATCAAGCTGTAATTTTTTAGGGTAATAAGTTGTCAAACATTTAACGTATCTGCAGCCTTTAGTCAATATTTGATTAATTTTTTTAAAGTTTTAGTAGAAATTGGTTGACAGTCTGCATCATGTTTTTAATCTTAGCTCAAAAATAATATAATATTTACAATATGTGCCAAACTAAAATATTATAAAAATTAAAAACCATTTCAAAACTTACTTGAATTTGCTTATCATCAAATTCAAAATCCCAAGTATGGGCAGATGGCTCATACGATCCATTTGGACTTTTCCAGTCCAAAGGATCTTTTGGATCCTTCTTTGAAATAGCAGAGAAAACGTGACAAGTATGCAGAAGTAAGAGAGAAATAGCAAGAGATACCTTGCAGCAATACATATTTTTTTTTTACCTGAAGAATAAACATGAAAAATCTTTAAACTGGAAATATAAAATTTGGCTGAAATAAATTTTTGATAGAAATAATATACAAAAGAATTAAGAAATAAAACTGAAACAATTATCTTTAAAGAATCCATGAACAATAGATAATCTTATGTAGAATAAATTTTACCTTAAACATTTAGTCTTTAGATGCTTTATTTAAAGTGGATTATTAAAAATAATCTTAACATTCCGTTTACAGTTCCATAGAACTTTGTAAAAAATTACTTTCTTTAACAGTTTAAGTGCTTGTGCATATTCTTTAAAGGAAAAAACTTTCAAATTTTACATAATTTATTAATGTTACTTTTTTTTCCTTTTGAATTTATTATTTTTTCAAAAATCAGAAAGCGATGGATATGAGTGATTTATTGTCAGCTCAGGTTTTGAAAAATAAAAGAATGGCTCCTTAGATTAGCATATTTAGATTATATTAACATATTTAGTAAATTAAATTGATCAATAATACCTAAATTAAGGTTAATTAATAATCACTATTTAAAAAATCTTTTTAAAGGTGAATGATTCAATAAAAGAAATCCAACCCTTTAAAACTGATGAAATTTTGAAGATTTATAAATCGTGGCAAGTTTGCCTACAAGATTCCAGAAAATAAATAACAAGTAAACCTCAAACAAACAAGCAAAATATAACATATACATATATCTAAATATCTGAGGTGAGTCTTGGGAGTTCCATAAATGAAATCGATAATAAAATAGCAAATAATATTAAATATTAACCCAAATTTATCAAATGAACAACTTATTTCACAACTTTTCATAAATTTAAACATAATGTAAATATAATATAGTTTAATATAGGTAATAATAAAAATATTGTTTAAATGTGAATATAAATTTGTCTAACATGAAAAGCTTGTTTGCTAACAATTTAATTAATGCTAATTAAAAATTCATTAATAATTTTTTATTTAATAATACAAATGAAATAATTAAACATTATATAAAACAATAAGCATTGAAGACAAAAAATTATTTAGTACAAATCAGTAATTAAAAAAAATGGTTGATGTATTAAACATAAATAATGCAATGTTAAACAAATTATTTCTGTGCAATTAAAAAAATGTGACAAAATCATTAAAGAGTTGGAAACAAAATGTAGTTTCTTTCATTTGTTATAATTTTCTAAAAGTTTTGAGAATTCAACATGAAAAAAAAAAAAAAAAAACTCGGACATAAACTTATGCTATAAATATAAATAAACAATTTACCGAATAATTACACAAATTAATTGTATCAATAATTACATTTATACATGGAACTGCACAAAAAATTAATTGAAGCAAGCACTTTCCAACCTTTTATCTTCCATCATCTTGTTTTAACAGAAAATTAACACCTAAGTTCAAATTAAATGTACCAAGGAATAGTGTGTATGAAAAATTATAGTAAAACAATTTTTTTAAGACTATCTCATTGTTTAATAATCTTTTTTTCGTTCCTACATCTAATTATTGATTATTTGGTAATGTTTAGAAATTACGTAATTGATTGAAAGAGTAAAATAAAACAATATATTTATTTAAGGAATTTAAGAATTACATTTTAGCTTACCAGTTCAATGTACGATTTCAATACTGATATTAGGAACACTTAAAACAAATGTATTGATTTTTAGTTTTCGATTTCTGACCCACAAAACCAGAATTAAATAGTTCCGTACAATTTGCAAATATTTATATTTTTTAAAACGTAACTGAGAACACCATCGTACAAAGTTCAGTTTATTTGTAAACAATATCGAAAGCAAATTTTAACTCTTCAGTGCCAGAGTAATACATAGCACTGCATTATGGCTATGATAATCTTCGATAGTTCCTGCAGACATGAAGAGAGTTTGCGCGTTTGTAATCACAGTTATGTGTACGCATAGGAATAACTCTAATACCTGATTGGCTAATTTTTTTTGGGGGGGGGGAGAGGGGGACTCCAATGGAAGCTTATTGCATGAAAAAAAATATCCAATTAGCAAAGTAAAACGAGAATACCTTTTTCTTATTGTTAAGAATTTAGATTCAATTTGCAAAAGTATTTATTCTGTAAAGTCCTCCCACCGTTTGATTTGTTTGTTAAATAACTATGCTGCTAGAATTAATACACTTTTGAAAGTTAGAAAGAAAAACAGAAAAAAAAGATTGAAGTAATTTAATGATTCATTAATTACTTCATTAAGTTAATTAGTAACTTGATTGGATAGTAAAAAATTGAATTGAAAAACTGAATTGTTTTGTAATCTCTGCGAAGCACGGTAGAAAAAGATCTCCTAAATTTCAGTCTGTTAGATGATAAACGGTGGCGTAGTGACCGGGGCAAGATAGGTATAGATAACTCGGACGCAATGAAGATGAAATAATAGGATCTTTATGTTTGAAGTGTGCTTACTGTTTGAAGAGTCATAAAATAATATCACGTCTCTGACATTATTCCAATAAAAATAACTGATGGATAAAAAAAATCATATCAAAACTCGTTTGCTAATTTCTCTTCTTAATCTTTCTATGCAACTAATGATGAATATGCAAGTATTCAATCTGTACCATATCAATGCGAGTTTGCTTACCCCATGATAACAAAATTAATGTATACTAAATCTACACATTTATGAAGCATATACTCCATGTTTTTAGCACGATATTTATCGCACAGTTAGAATACAATATCTGTATTACATTTTATAATATTTTCACTTCGCGAAATATTTTGAAGACATAGAAATAATATTGGCGAGCATTTTATGCCATCAGCCGCAAGAAAACAAGGCAGTGTAGAAGCCGAAGCAAAGCATTATGCCTTTATGCTTTTTTTAAAGATAAATATGAAGAAAGATGTCTCTATACCACGTGTCATTTTCACTTGCTATGTCATTAATAAGGTTTTGTGTGAGAGCAGATTGTATTGAAATATTAGCAGATCATTTCTTCTTTTGTAATAATACTAGATATTATATTATTTTCCATGATATTTTTCGATATTCTAAATGCTAGACAATATGGCAGAAACATTGTATCATTGTCTGAGGGCATTTTATGCTAATGTAAAGGTGGGTTCACACGAGGCTTTTTATTGTCCGCAAACATTGTCTCTCTGCTGTTGTCCCGGCATTGTCCCCGTGTGAACACTTGAGACAACGCGGACAACGTTTGTCCCGACGGCACAATCATTTGCCATTGTCCCGTTGTGGTCACATGATTTTTCAGAAGTAGTCGTGATCTTTTATTGCGGACAATAATAAGCCTCGTCTGAACCCACCTTAAGGCCATCGTCTTTGCTATAAAGTCAATGTCTGCACCTCAAAATTACTTTTTGTCACCAAATCATTAAGATCAGTTAGTAAAAGGAGATTCTTCTTGTTTACTGAAATTAAATACATTTCTGTTAGACTTTCAGCATTTTTTTTTTTAAATACTATACTTTATGCTAAATAGGCTCATATATAAAGGGGGGGGGGTTTGAGCAATAATGATCCATAAGTTCCATACATTTCTCCAGAAATCCAAGCATTTAAAATTCATGTGGTAGTATGGAGAATATCTGAAGGAAGAGTAAGCGTCAATTTGATTAATTTGATAGAGAAATTTTTTGAATAATTTAATTATGACTTAATGCAGAAGATTTTGATGACAAGAATTCAAGATGAAATATTTACGCAATGAAAAGTTGCTAAATATCACATGGAATCTTATCACAGGGAGAAATATCGTCCGCACTTTTTTCAGCAAAAGACAATGAAAGTGACGTCACTTCAAACTTTCACATGATTGGTTGAATTTCGTTTGCAGACAATATTTCACTATCTTCGGCATTTTCATTTCAAGCTGGTTAAAAAAAGTTGACGATTACGAAAAACTTGCTTGACCGGTTCTTAAGGGTAGAAACAGAAAATTGCTGACGAAAACTGCGGATGATATTTTGCAGTGTGATAAGGCCTTTATTTTAATAATTCAACAGAAAAGTAGAAAATATCCGAAATCAATTTGGGATGTTATATAGTGATGATTTCTGTATGATTTAAAACAAACTCTTTTTATCTAATTTGATGAATTGGTTAATGAACAATTATATTCATCTATTTGAATGCATGAAGGCTCTCTAGTAGCACACAAATATTGTACAATATTGTATGACATTGGTCAATTTTTGCAGTATTGTATAATATTGTGGAATGTTAATTAATATCATATAATATAGAACAATATTGTGCAGCTGGCTATACTACCTGAGTTGGTAATAATATATATATTTAAAAAAGATCACCATTTTTTAATTAGTTTTATTAAGAATTTAAAATAATTTCCTCTATTACGTTTACTATTGGATAAAAAAAATTCTTGAATCAAATTTCAGTTGCTACAGTACTTTATCATTAGATTCTAGGAATTTGAGAAAGAAAAAAATTGAGGCTTTTCTTTCTACATTTTATTCTGAATTGATAACACAACTTTTGGTACTGAAATCACTTATTTAACATTCTACATCCATGCATTTTCTTAAGTCTGTGCTTCTTCGTAATTATAAATAAGATTGTACGAAATAATATGAAAGTTGTAGAAATTTTACAAAAACTTTCTTTCAGAATTTTTAATAAATATTGAAATCTTCAATAAAACTAAAGCTATAAGTAAAAATTACTTAAAAAAGAACCATTCATATAATGCAATTAAAATGCATCTAAAGATGTTTATTAATTTATTATTAATTAATTAATTTAATTTCCATTATTATTATTTTTTTCAATTTAACTTGTTCGTAAATTTCCTCTCCTGTAAACTTTTGCCTCAATAATACAATGTTTAAAACATTATTTTCCAATTACATATATGTGCGGCACCAAATACATGAATTTCTTTTCTCAGCTAAAATCCTTACTAAAAAAAAAGAAAGATTGAGACTGTTTTGTAAAGTTATCAAGAAGCTGAAGAAATTGGGATTATCATACTTCTGAAATAATAATCAACAGGTCCACTTAATTTGAAAGA
Organism: Argiope trifasciata; assembly: GCA_026543055.1. Taxonomy (NCBI): domain Eukaryota; kingdom Metazoa; phylum Arthropoda; class Arachnida; order Araneae; family Araneidae; genus Argiope; species Argiope trifasciata. The sequence continues at coordinate 579,549 of JAPMOQ010027263.1, read as the reverse complement.
ATAATCTCATCAAATTTATTAAGGACTAGCTAGTACCCGGAGCGTTGCTGTCGCAGAAGAAATAATTTTTGAAACATTAATTTGAAATATAAAATAACTTTTTTGTTTAATTAGGACTAATTGAAAAAATATTTATTTTCATATCGGAAAAGAAGTGAATACATTTATTGAACATAAAAGAGAAGTGTAAATAATTTTTATTTTATCATTTTTTATTTTATTATTCAAGATTATTATTATTATTCATTTTATTTTATTGTGTTTTTTCGTCTTCAGAAGAAACAAATGAATTTCTTGACGGCCCGACTCGTAGCATCCAGCATACAACTTGTTATGGGAAAAACATGGATTTTCTAGGTTATGTCCACACATTTGAACTGATTGACCAAGCACATTGTTTACAGTCATCGAGAACGCAAGCCGAATGGGGAACTGCAGTCGTTTGAAATCAAAAGGCATGTTGGGGGGATAATGGGAATGCATGTAGTGCGCACATCTCCGACAGACGTTCCTTGAATTATAGTTTGCCTCTTATTGGCTTTTTGATTCTGATACTCGTGATCAGGTAGCATTTAAATGTTGCATTTCGGTTCTTGCCCATGTTGATTTTGAGACTCTGAAACACGAGAATTTGCAATTTGTAAATGATCTGCTTAATAGCTTTCTCGTTGTTCCTCTTTTGGTAATGAAGCTCAATTTGGTTAATTTCCAGATGTTGCGTTGTTAGATCTATTTAGTGACGAGCGTTTGGGAACTTTTTATCGAAGCAATCAGCACGATATAAATTTGTATAATCGAAATATGATTTGTAGATTCACTGAATAAATAGAAAAAATACTGTTTGCTCTGGAAAATTTCCATTATATATAATTTACCTTGAGCGACATCGATAATACTTTTATTTTGTATGTATGAGATCAACTCTGCATAATATGTGCTGTTTGCTGCAGATACAATAGTGAGTGCCCTGAATGACAACATTCTGTGTAAAAGACTTAATTAATGAGCAGAAGAAAATTAGCACTTTCAAGAAATATTTTTGATTTCATTTCTCTCACACTGACTGACATCAAACAATAATTTTATTTTGATATATGTGCAATTAATTCTGATGGGATGTACTGTTTGAGTTTTCTCAACTATTAATTTTAAAATATAACCTTCGTGGAAGTCCAAGCAATAGGTTTTACCAAGTTTCATCGCAATCTGTTAAACAGTACAACAGCGCATAGAATACGAGCAAACAAAAATTCATTTTTTATATAACATATATGATAACTGTACTTTGCCTATAACCTTAATTCAGGTGCAAGTAATGAGTAGACCAGGTCGCATAGAAATCGATTGAATAGTACGGCAGAGCATGAAGTACAAGTAAACAACAATTCATTTTTATATAATCGATTTATTATTCTTTTAGAATTGTAATGCGTGGTGTTCTTTCAGAATTACAAGGGAAGAAACTATTTTTTGTATCTTGCGTGACTCATTTAATAATCGTTGGGAATTCTCAAGAATAATATTAGAAAATGTGATTTAAATATTTTCATTTAAAATTGATTAAACACAGAAAAGATACTTATACCATACATTTTTTTGATATAATTGATTTAATATTTTTTTAAAGTTAAAATAATGCAACAATTTTTGTATCTAATATTTCCAAAAAATGCTACAATTTTTTAAAATTTTAAATTAAAATTTCGATTGCGTAGGAGTGTTTTCCCCAAAACTTTCTCGCATACTCTCTAAAAACGCTGTTACCTCAGAGAACGACTTACGTAGCATGTACGTAAAATAGCTACGAAATATTAAACTCTACCTTGATTTTAGCATCTTTACTGAATCTATTGTGTCTTCTTGGTGAGTTAATTTGACAATAATCCTTGGTTAATAGATGTTGTATACAGATCCAAAAATAACTTTTATATATTACATAATTTTACTACGCCCGTAACCCTACTGTAAGTGCAAGTAATAAGTATTCAAAGTTTTAAATAATGCAACAATTTTGTGGTACGTCAGCACATACAAAAGCAAGAGACATATACAAACATTCATTTTTATTTATATGGATTAAAAACTTTGAAATGACTCATAAAATCAATAATATGATTTTATATTTGCCTAAATCAGCAATTATTTTGTTCATATTTTAACATCCACTTTGTTAAAAAAATTGTTATGAGGAAGCAGTGTTGAGCAAAAATTCAAGTGGGTGCTAATTTAAGTATGAAAAAATTTTGATTTTTCCTAGTATCTTTACGCAAATAAATAAATTAAAAAAGAAGAAAATGTACTTATAACACAGTTAGTATTATGAATAATATGATTTCATACTATTACAATGTAATTTAAATACAGTTTCATCAATTTTATTCATAAGTTATTTAATTACTAGCGGGTTTTGGCTACTAACTGGCTAGTAAGATAGATGCTCGTTAAAATTTTCTATTTAATATTTTATATAACTTGGTCTCTTAAAAATCAGCAAAATATTTATAAGCTTCAAGTTTTAATACCTTCACAATTTATGTTATTACAGAAGCCTTACTTTGTTCTGTCCTCTATACTGTGCATATCTTTAATTTTTTATCAGTTCATCTAAAATGTGGGCTTTAAATTGAAGCATAAGCGATTAAACTTCAATTTATACACTTTTTTAAAAAACAATATATATTCTTTACAATGAAGACCAGTTCAGTGACATCATGGCTCCGTTAAAAAAATAAATGAGAGATTTATATATTTTCTAAATTCTGCTGAATTGCAATTTCACTTTTTTTATTCAACTTGTAACTGTACAGATATTTGAAAGAATCCTTCCTTAGCTTTCAAAAGAATTAGAAAAGCAAGGCATTAAACATTTATTGAAACGACGGAAATTATTTGAAATTCAGAATAACGATACATTATATTGTTGAAAAACTGGCAAAAATATTTGTAACGAAACTTAAAATTTAGGAAAAATTCAAAAGATTATTAAATTGACACAATTAAATAGACATATTTTTAAATTTTAAAACTGGATACTATTTAATTTTGTGTAATATTTTGATTATATTTAAATAATTAATTTGAGTTAATTTTTATAAATACTTTGAAAGAAGAACAAAACTACAATCTGAAATTCAGTTTAATTTTAGATTACTTAAAATAATTCAACCACCTTCCAACATATATATATATGCTTCTAGTGTGGTAGCTCTCCATCAGTCTGGCTTCTAGAACGAACACACACACACACACACACACACACACACACACACACACACACA
>JAPMOQ010027263.1:517759-575584 GCA_026543055.1 Argiope trifasciata | reverse complement strand
ACACACACACACACACACACACACACACACACACACACGCACGCACGCACGCACGCACGCACACACACACACACACACACACACACACACACACACACACACACACACACACACACACACACACACACACACACACACACACACGTATATGAATATTATCACTCATTACTTTTCCCAGGTTCAGAAAATATCTTGAAATTGTAATATATTGTGAGGAGAAAAATCCTAGTGTATTTTAATGCTTAAGGCTTTGGGTGTTCTTTATGTAGAACTGAAGTCAAAATCTCGAGTACGAAATTTTTGAGAACTTCTATACTTTCTATATACTATGTATATGAGAAAGCACTGTGGTTCTAGATGCCATTTTGCTTAAGAAAGGGCACCATTACATTCAGCTGTTGATTACGGCAATGTAAACATATCCTTCAAAAACTAGATGAAGTAAGATTTTTGGACAATTAAATAAATTTCTGAAAAAATAAAAAAGATTTTTACTAACCAGCGTGCTTAGACATTTGAAATGTTATCAGCTGGCTTTAGAGGGAGGAAAAAGATGAGATTATAAATTAATTCAGTTAACGTTAGGATCATGACTCTTGAAAGTGATTCTGTGAAACAGATTTATGGCTCTCACAGCAGCATACACTTGACATTCATATCTTTGTAGACACAGCTGTTCAAATGATTATTTTCCCTTCTCTCTCTGACAAAATGTATTAAATTAAATCTTTTAACAACACATTGAAAGAGGAAGCAAGATAAAGCAATAAATGCCGGAACTTTAACTTGAATTTATTGTTTTATAAGTTTAGTTTTGGTAATAGTTTTACATGAATTAATTTGAATCATTTAACAAGTTGTAAGAAGATATTGCAAAGATAAAATAATACATTCAAGAAAAATAGTCAAAATTGTTTTAGTACCAATTTTTCTTTAAGTGATAATTTAGATCTTATTAAAAATGATTTCTTTTTATTTCGAAGAAGTATGACTAGAAAGTGTTGAAGAATATAAACAGTGAGGGATGTAGCGACAAAGGCTGTTATCCATAACAGAGAAAAAAAATATAGTTAATGGATAAACAGCTGAGGGTTTGCATGAAGATGATTACTTTATATTTGCTTGCGGGTGCATGAGATAAAAGAAAGGCAAAAGAATTGTTCGATTGTTCGCTGTTAAGGTTTTTCAGAGAGCATCTCAGTGGAGCGTATATTTTGAATATTATAACAAGATGTGGGAAATGTCGTTGTCTATTGAAAATATCCAAAATAAAATTTCTGTTCTAGACATGATTTCCCCAATCGATTGGATCGTCAATTTGACACAGAATTACACTTACGGTCACAAAATTACATATTATATTTAAGTCATAGCGTTTTAAAAGTATCGTACGTAACTTTTATTTGTGTTGTTGATTAGACTTCTGAACCGGTTTTAAATGTAGAATCAATTTAACTTTTTTAGCCAAATCGTTGAAAGATTAACAGCCTGTCAATCTATTAATTCGCTTTTAATTAAATGCCATCAATCAAAAAGCCACGAATTATATAAATGAAATTTGATGACATTTTGTGACTAAAATTATGGTTCAGTATCAATTTTAGAGTCGATTAACTGATAAATAATTTTCACAATATAAACAGAACGTTATGTAATGAATGTCGATAGTAAAATGAACAGAATGATGTGAATATGGAATTGTGGATGGTGCGTATCAATTTTAGAGTCGATTAGCTGATAAATAATTGAATTGTGAATGGTGTGTATCAATTTTAGAGTCGATAAGCTGATAAATAATTTTCACAATATAAACAGAACGGTATGTAATGAATGTCGATAGTAAAATGAACAGAATGTTCAATGAAAGCTTGCTATAGGACTATAATTAAAGGATGTATAAATTTGTTATTTCTTTAAAGTACCTATTAAGAGACAAAGTTACATAAAATTTTTAAAATTTTATCTAGCTTTAATTTTGGCGAATTAGTTAATCGCCGAGAGAGATTAGTATATCATAAAAAACAAAGCAACGTTCTGCAGCCTAGAGGCTTACAACTTTTTAAAATTAAGGAACAAACTTTCCACATCAGTTTCCATCTCTTCAATTTCCAGATAAATTTTGGAATTTGAGATAATAAATATAAAAATGCGTTTTTTTGTTACTAATCGGAATTTATTTTTTTAATAATGAAAAACTTCTTTTATATAAACAGAATACATGTTTTTCTTAGAATATTCTTCTTTATTTCCAGTAATTGGCATAATTAATATTTTTAAACATCTGCTATTCAGCCTTCTCGATAAAACGCGTTCTACTGCTTGAAAAGCTTTGATGTAGCTACGAAACAGAAGGAACATTTTCTTTTTATATACACATATCTATACAATATCTTGATATCTGATTTTTACATTTTTACTTTCTCGCATCCAAAAAGAAAATGCAGGGTGATTATAAATGAATATACCATTTTTTTAGGGGCCATCAAAGGAAACAAACCAAATCTAACCTTGTTATATATTGGAAATTATAAATAATAGTTGAAAATTTAAATTCAACACTTGTAAGTAAGTGTTCATCATTAACCAGTCGAAAAATACGAAAGACATTAAGACGATACGATAGCTCATATTATACTTTGTCAGTATCTCTGATGTGTAACGTTGAAACACTGCTGATACGCATAGCTAAAGTTTATTAACGTCATTTAGTAGCAGCGGAACAAACACTTGCTGTTTGATGTAGTTCTAAAAAAAAAAAAATCGTTTCGCCTACACGCATGTATTTGCATCTTTTCAAAGCTTCATAGCAAACACATAGAAAAAATTGTGGGTTGAGTTATTTTTTTCAGTTTCGACATCCTTCATTATTCTGGAGGGCCTCACACTGAATACCTATAATTATTTTGAGTTCAAACTTTAAGCTTTTATTTTTGATTTTCGATGAATAATAAGTCTGTAATTTACTATGTTTTATTTTAAATTACCTGGAAAGTTGAGATATACATTTATAATCTTTCTGCAATTAAAAAAAAATTCGAATTCGAGATTTTGATGTATTTTACTTTTCATACTTTTCTAAATACATTTTTGGAAAATGTCTGTCTGTCTGTGATAGAGATAACTCAAAATATACTTTGAGGTAGACGAATGCAATTACAACCAGAATTTAGATTTCTATCAAATTTTTTGGAAAGATCACACATAGAAAATATGTCTATCTGTGGAAGTTCAAATAAACACGATTGACCACATAACGAAAAGGACTGGAAAAATAGAATTTGCTATGAAGTTTTAGCTTTTTAAATATGAAACCGGTTCAATTTTTAATACACATCGTAGAAAAATTAAGAGTCTGTTAAAGTGTTAAATCGCAATGGTTTAAATGTAATTATTTAAAAACGCAGCTAAATAGATAAATAAAATTAGATTCGTGATCTTGTATCTAAAATTTCAGTTCAAAATCAAAATTTTGATTGGTAAATAAAATAATATTCGAAATTATTTTCTGGTTTTCCTTTCTTTGTTGCGATGCACGAAAAAGTTCATGAGTGAGACTCTGAAAAAAAATTCGAATAGTTGTAGCTTTCACGACCTTGTCCAGGATCGACAGCTTCAATCTGCCGATAGGAGAATAATATTATTATTTGAAGGGAATCATTTTCAGGTGGAACACTATTTTCAAATATCCTTTGAAAAGTTGGAGGAACTGCACACGAAACTTTGGTTATAAACATAATATACATGAACTCATATTTCATTGTGAAGTTTCGATCACAAGGTAATTTAAGTAAATGAAAAGATATTGATAAAAGCGAAAAGGACTTGGGTTTATTCTTTTTCACACAAATCAGAAAATAATTTGTGAGTTTTTAATTGATGCACGCATAAAGATATCACAAATATTAGAAAATATAAAACTTAAAAAAACACTAAGCAGTTATAGATACTTTTCTTTTGTAACGAGAAGAGTTTTCAAGCACGTTAAATAAAATATTCTGAAAATGTGACGATATGCCAACGAAGCATTATATTGCTCTTTCCACCTACAATATTCGAAGAAATATGCGAATTCCTTGCAAATAAATTTTAATTAGCACAGATGTAAAATGAAATACATTTTTTCTCTTAATAATTGAGATTATATATAAAGGGCAATCTATATAAAAATTTGAACTGAATAATTTAAAATTAAAAAAATATCACCATTAGAGAGAGTAGAAATTTAGTTGTCTTCTCTCAAAAAAATTAAACAATGAGAATACTTTCACAAATTGATTATTTTATATTATAATTCTCAAGTAGTGGTATTGAAATGCATAAAATTTAGAATTATGATAAATACCTCTATATATTCATAAATTAAGTACATAGTTTAAATTGCATTCAATCAAACATCATTAAAAATATTAAATATTATTTTATTCCCATTTTTAGCACAGAAATTAGAATTATAACATTATAATATAAATTATATAATTAAAATTACACGAACATCTTTGGAAAACAAGCAGTGCAGTCACATTTACTGTGTTTTACTGATATGTGGAGAACCCTGCATGATCTTGCCAGAGTAAAAGAATTATTTTAACTAACTTTATGTTTTGTTTATTCAGCAAATGCTCCAATTACTAATGAGGCTATCTTTTGCAGTAGAGAAAAATTTAACTTTATGAGGAAGGTTATGTGCTAATTTCTGAAAAAATTACCTGTTTTTCAGGCAAATGAATTATGGTACGTTCTTTAACTGCTGTAGTTTGTGATTTACGTCGATTTCAAAGTTTCAATTTACTTTACAAATTTTCTCAGTGATTCATTTTATATTAGTAATGTTCACTTTCATCAGTAGTAGACGCATCAACATGGTAAGCAAATCTGAAAGATATTTGGGTGCTTTTAATTAGATAAAACATATCAAATCCCATAATGCTACAATTCTAATATTTGCACAATTAATCGGAACAATATAATAAAGTCTAATGCTATGTATGATAAAATATCTACCACAATTTAAATTCTGGCATAATTTATAAATATTTAGTTGGCTTAGCAATTTACTAATTTTTATGCATTTCAATATACCTCTATGAGTTTTAAGTGAATTAATTAAAAAATATATAAAATTTTGAAGACACTCCCACTATTTAACATCTCTTAGAGGGCAAATGAAATGCAATTCGCTGTAATGTCGAAATAGTTGTAATGTCGAATGATGTCGAATCAATTCATACCAAGTCCAAGACATCGAATCGCGTGACAAGATTGTTAACTGACTCCCTCTCATTCACAAATTGCCTCACAGAGGCATAATACATCCAATGATTGACATGAGAGGGAGAAGCGCCGAGCAGTAGCAAGAGGTATACATTTTGTGGCCTCTGATGACGAAAATACTTTTTATATGGCCAGCTCTTAGCCTTGGTAAGAGCGTTTGAACTCTCCTTGAACTAGTACACTCCAGAGACAAGCCTGGATACTTACAGGAATACCAATCATTCTCTGGAAGAATCCTGAATTTTGTTTTAATTTTTAGTTTAAATAAGATATGGATCTCTAAGGCCTGCACTCTAGAAGAGCAAGGATTAGGACTTAGGCTCCCTTCCTTGGCTGTCTGAAATTCTGTTTCCGAGGATGCCCAGATGAGAAGAGTGCTCACTGAGCTCACTGAGCCGATCCATGCGAATGTAATTAATTTGGTGATAATGTTTTGGTCCAACTTGTCATGAATGTGTGGTAAATCCTTTAAATATTGCATTGGGCTTTTGCTGTCTGTGATGATCCGAATTTGGGAATGACCAGTCTCCGAGGCGAGATCCAAAGCTTTGTTAATATCAAGAATTTCAGATCGAAAAACTGTGTCATGGTCTGGGTTCTGAAGTTTAGTAGTATTTGTATATTACTTTTATGTAAATTGGATTTGAAATTATGAAAGAAAAAAAAATGCCATGTCTCGCACAAGCGCAATTAAAAATATTTAGAAGATATTAATGTTTAAATTTAATTTAAATTTTAGTTATTATGCACTATCAGATCTTCAATTAGTTTCATTTAACTTTGTTGAAAAATTTGCTTCATAAAATAAAATTAAAAAAAAAACAACCTTGCAGAAAATATTTGAAATTAAAAAAAAGCTTTTATATCTTACCAGATATTTGCAATATTTTAATGAAAATGCACACAAGTGATGCACAAATTTTAAATTATTGCTGAAAGTTGTAAACCTTTATCGACTTTAAGTGAAATGAATGAGCCCACACATTTATTTTTTAGCATTTTCTGATCCGTCCCTTAACGTCTTCTTAGTTCAGTCTACACAACAAACATAAATTCTAGAGTGTCCTTTATATGTTCGAAATTCTAAAGTAGTTTTTTTCAGTCATTTAAAAGGTATTCTAAAAACACTACAAATCCGAAAGTATATGAATAGTTTTGATTTTTTTAGTATTTATGCTAGCTATCATTTGAGAAGACCTAAGATTTTAGTGTGGCCATAAACTTTTCAGTTACAGAAATTTTTAAAGAAAATTTTCAGTTTCTCTTCTTATTTTTTAAGCCTAAAACTTAGCATTCTTACTTGGGAAAAAAGATGTATATATTTTTGAGAGTTTACTGTGTTGAACAATTTGAGGACGCTGCAATTTTGATAAATATATTTTTGTTTGCAGACGTTCTTAGTCATATTTATTTACAGAATGGTTATACGCCTGAATATTCAACGAGATTTGCTGACTATAAGAAATAAAATATTCTTTGAGAATTCTTACATGTGGAGGTTATTACATTACCGTTTAAACTTATATTTTATACCTGATGGAATTTAAATGACTACATCAATGATAATTTGAACATATTGAACTAATAAATCATCAATAATTTACACAATAAGGAATTACAGATGTGAAATGGCTTTATTTTCATTAAAAAAGCACAACAGAATTTTCCCTAATTCCTTTCCTTGCTTCTGTTACTTATTACTAATTTCATTACTAATATATTTTTACATTCTCGAATGTGAAGTGTTGAAAGAGTCATTGAAATCTTTAAAAAATTGGAAAGAGATTTTGATAAGCTTCCTCTTTTCAGACATCTATTATTCCTACAAAATGTTTCTTAGAATTGTAATTATCTGTCAATCCGATAACTCTAAAACGCAAAGAAACTATATGCACTAAATAAGATCGGTGGTCTTTACACCGGAATTACAGATTTCTATCAATTTTTGAATGAAGTTCAACTCATTTAAATCTTTCTAATAACGGACACGTGAGCATGGTTTCAAAATTTAAGCGAGCAAGATGGATGCAATTTCTCGCAAAGCTCAATAAGCATAACTATAGATTGTATCGGGCTTTGGGCCAAATATTTAGAAGAATAGAATAGTTTCATTGATCGATTTGTGCCAATAAAAACGATTGCTCACAAATAGAATAAGTTATATGAACGAAATTTGATATGAATGGTTGAAATTAAAACTGTCAAATGCATCAAATTCTGTATCTAATCGACTAAAGGGGAAATGCAGAAATGCGTACTCGAATCACTTCATTGTAAGCCGGCTCGACACGAGAAGTGGAGAATGAAGTAAGCATTTTGATATAGAATTTGACGCATATGATTTATTAGCTGCAGAGATAAATATTTCTGTTACGTATATTTGATTTAGCGTTTGATAGTTTAAGTGATTTTTTTGGATGGGGAGTAAGAAATTGCAGATGCTGCTGCCAGATTAATAGAATAAATTTTAATGAAAGGCCGCGAATGATTTTTTACTTTTTTAGTGGCCCCACAGTAAAATATTCTAGTGAAAATAAATAACTGGTACTAAGTATATATATATATATATATATATATATATATATATAGGATCATTATTTAATTAGGTTAATTTTTTATTTTTAAGATATTAATATCAAAATTAAGATGCATACAAAAATTCTCTTTTTAAACGTAACAATGAAGATTTATTAAGTATAACAGCAGAGACTTAAAGAAAAAAATATGTTTAAAAGAGCACTTTAGCACAAGTGAAATGTCTCAGACCATGTGCGAGCATAAACGAATGGATTTCTTTGAATGTTCGAAACTCTCATAGACTCGATTGAAATTGCCCAACAACTAACAGAACAATTACCAATCAATGTTTGCCATTGAAGTTCGAAGTGCTATCACATGATGCTAGAATTATCATCCATCCAACTTTGAAAGGCGTTTAACAAATGTGCAGTGCTGGCTTATTTAGAAATCTAATACAAATTGAGTAGTATACAAGGTGGACAAGAAATCCGAAAAAACTTTAAAAATTCATAAAACCCGAAAAAATAACCAAAATAAAAACGGTTTACAGGTTTAGCACTGATAGTTCACATAATTTTTTTAAGATAGGAAAAAAAAAATTGAAGGAAACAGCCAACAGATGGTGTTGGTACGAACGACTTAGTTGGATATATCCAAATGAGAAAGTTGATTATGAATTCTTAAGGTCTTAATCCTGAACCAGTTCTCTGTTGCATGCCATCATATATGTGAACAACGAGGCTAAGTGAAAAATATAAAACTTTACTGGTGAACTGGTTAAGCTATGTTCCAGTGTATCGACATATTGTTGGTAAACTGTACAAACATCAAGGCACCCCAGAAAACCGCAAGAGAGGGTAGAGGGCAGAAAGCGTACCTCATCTGTCCAAGTCCACGGATCATTGGAACACGGCTTCAGACAGACAAGTTCAAGCGTGTTGCTGCCGTAATGAAAACATTAGTATCAGAATTTAACTGTCATTTGAATGTGGAACACACATTGCTATAATAAATAATTTCTAACATAATTTCCTTTATTTGATTGTTTTTTTTTCTCGCTTATAAACATAACGCAATCTATCGACTGTTTTTGAATTTTCTTTCTTTAAAATAAGTGCCATGATCAGATACTAACTCTGCTAACCAATTCTTATTGTGTTTAATTTTGTGTGTTTTATAAATTTTTAAAGTTTTTACGGATTTTTTATCCACTCTGTAATATAAATATGCAGTTGACGAACATTTCAGATGATTTCTGTTAAGTTGATTAATGGTTCAGAAATATATTGTAATTTGTTTGGCTTCCTGATTTTCTTTTCTGTCATTGAATTAACATTTAAAAATATTTTTAAAATTTAATCAATCTTCAGAAAATTTAAAGAAATTGGAAATGAAATCTTTTTCTGTGTGTAGAAATGCTTATTATGACGTGCAGATATTTTCAGTTTTAAAAGAGCACAAATCTCCTTTAAAATTCATACCAACACATCTGTTGAATCAATATTGAAATAATTATTCATTGCCAGGTATTCTGTGAAATAGAAAACAAGTAGTAATAAAGATATCTAAGAATCAGAGAGAAAAGTTATCTAAGAATTGGAGAGAAAACTGTTCCGATACACGTGTCTTTAAAAAAAACATTTTCCCTTAAAATACTTTATTTTCTGCAGCTGAATGACCGAAATTATTTTCAGAAAGCTGATTTTGAAATGCCTAGCATTTAGAGAAATTTAGTTTTGAAAAAAATCTTGAGTTTAATATTTTTTATATAGATTTTCTATTCCACGTACAAAGTTTATAGATGAATATGAGTAAAAACTGTTTGCTCACAAAATCAATAATTTATTTGGTCAGCTTCGATGGGACTTAGAACAAAACAGCAGATAGTTGTATTAAATAAACCAATGAAGGATCAGTTTTCTAATATTTTCTCGAATTCTGAAACAGACCCACAAAAGCAAATATTTCGCTAGCGTTTGTGTAAAAAATAAATATATCAAAAGAGATGTTTGGAAATTTTGATTATGGAGAAAGATTTTATTTTATCGCTGTTCCAGCTTTTAACAGATCCTGAAGTTTTGAGAAGATTGCGTTATATCCCATATTTCGATTTTATTTCATCACATTTTCTGAAGCAATTATTAAATGGATATAAAATTGCAAATAATATCTTAGTAAAAAATATAAACAACGTAGTGGAATTTGGAATTCTTATCTGGAGTATGCAATATGTTAAAGACAATTCGAATATTAAAAAAACTAATATTGTTGTGAATAAAATGGTAAACATAATTATTAATTCATAATCGATTGCTATTCACTGAATAGAAATCGATTATTTTCACGAAGGCTTTCTAATAAAAGTTAGTCAACAGACTGAGTCAATATACGAACGATCTAATCGATACAGGAATTGGTTAATTTGAGGAGCATGGTGAACTGGTCTATGGTAGCAGAAATTCTGATTTATACTTGGAGGCTCAAATGTAATAATAATTCATGCAGTTTTAGCGATATTTGAAATTCTAAATAATTAATTATAGGGAAGGTATTGTTACAAACCTGTAATTTTGCTTGCCAACATGGTTAGTTCGATCACTGGAAAGACCGCTTTACGATCAGCTATGTTAGGTATTGATCGGGTACCGCGTCAATGATCTTAGAGCTTTTGCGACTTTGGCTACAAAATAGATATTACTGGAAACTTCTAGAATTTTAGTGATTCACTCAATAAAAACAGAGATACGCCTGATTGTTCCAGAACCTTCTCTGCCCTCCTGCCAGGAGCTATAGAATTCTGGAAGTCTGAAGTTGCAGTCAGTCGTAGTTCAAGTGCTCAAGCAGGTGCTTCTATGAACTATGAAAAAATAGCTGCAATGAAATCGTTATCATCGAATCGTCGAAAGGATAACGAAGTAACGGTGGAATAGTCCAGCGAAGAACAAGCGTTGTGTGGAATTCAAGCGATAGCTGATCTGAGTTGTGTGCTGAGTTCTGGGGTTGAAGCAGTATCGAGTCATGTAAGGAGTATCTAGTCTAGTACTGTGTTGGCAGTTAAATATATCTAAAGTGAGGAGGCAGTGGAGATATTCAGATGTTTAGAGCGATCATAGAGTGAATCTAAAAAGATTCCCTCCTTCTGCTGAATCCTGTCTGGCCGCTTTGTGTGCTGTGGGTGTTATTGCTAGCGATTACTATTTGTGTTCAGCAGTTTGTTGCAGAGTGCTGTTGTGTGTTGCCTGAGTTCATTTTGTCTGTATATTTGCTGTTCTTGCATTAGTGTCTTCGTGTTTACTATACGTCGTCATTGTTTTCTGCTGACGCCTGCTGATAGTGTTTATTTCATCGATCAACAAATCAGAAAAATAACCCAAATGGAAGTAATCAGTAACAATATCACAATAATGTGAGACGACGAGAACAGCTATGAAATGGCAAATCTGTTTCTTCAAATTTCCATATTCATCAGCAAAAAATGTCCAGTCACGTCAATTTTAGTGTGTACAAGATACATATGCACGACGGATATTTAGCCATTCCACAGTTAAGGCTCCGAATCATGGATTTTCATAATTTGACCCCAGGAGAATAATTGATCAATGTAAAACTTAAGGAAACTGAACATTCACTCCATGTTTATGTGAAAAATCACAGAATGAGGAGGCACCTTTATTATTTTGAAATCACTATCACTCATAATTATCAGTTGAATAAACAAAAATTCTTCAAGTAATACTCCTTTTAAAAAGGAACGCTAATATCACAAATTAAATCGAATCTGCACATTTCTGTTATTTATACTTTTAATAGAATAACATTTTCGCGTGCTGTCCATATTCATATTTTTTTTAAAAAAAGAAACATTAGAAATTTTTTTCAAGTACAAATTTTTATTTATTGTATGCACTCTTATTGATTTTTATGCTTCGATTACTTTTTTCATAACTTAATATTTATCTGAAAAAAGATTGAAATAAATCTATATACTTGAATTTCTTCTTCTTTTAAAATCATAGAGAGTTTCATATTGTGCAGCATAGATTTTTCTCATAAACTTTTTAACTACTCAAAATTAGGAAATAAAATGGAGATTAATATCTTAAGGAAAATTCACACATATTTCTTTGATAAAATAGATATTGATTTTGATTACAACTGAAAAAAAGTAAAGGTTTAAACTTCTAGCCAAAGCATAATGATAATATTTTAGGTTAGTCCATCTGTATTTATTTTACTTTCAAATTCTAAAACACTAACATGCGTGCTACAGAAATAAGTTTTATTGCTTATTGCCCGATAGTAAACTATAAACAAATCGCTGTATTAACATTTTCGTCAATTTCACTGAACGTCTCTATGGTTGTATTTAATTCAGCGCTTTATTCAGCGAATCCTTATAACTTCAAAATATTTTTAGGAATACTAAGAGCAAAAATCACTTTATCACCGAAACTTCTTTTCAGTGAGATGAAAGAAAATGTTAAAAAAATATCTAAATCATAGAATTAGGTATCAGTCAAAAACTGAGAATGAAAATGGGCTTAATATTGTCAGAAACGTAATAGCTGCTTTTAGAAATTGATGTTCATATCCGTCTACATTATCAACCCATGAAAACAGAAAATGAATTTTTGCAGCATCTTAAAACTTATAAAAAATTACTTTTCACTGATATAATTTTCATTTACTTACATATTTTTCATCTATTTTGAAAAAAGTTTTTAATTTAATTTGATAGACTGAAGGAAAAAGTCAGTTACCAAAGGTGGATGGTATACTCTTAATAGTATATAAACACAGTTATTAAAAAAACGAAAAATTTTAAAATATGGGGAACATGTTTCTAAAATTTATTATACTTATAAATATTTCAAGAAAATAAGATATATATAACTGAAAAGCAGGTATTTTTTTAAAAAAATTTAAAGTAATTAAAAAATGAATTGCAATAATAAGTTACAATACCATCCAGGAAAAAATAAAAATTTCAACGAATTTTTAGTTAAAATTTTGTAAAGAAACATCTTTTTTAATGCGTACCTATTACATAAACAAGTAACTAAGGTATTGTAGGATATCTGAAGCAAATACGAGTCCAATGGCTCATATTTGTTCATACACGCATAATACATAAACCAAATCACTATGTATAAATATTAACCTAGGAAAAAAACAATA
Organism: Argiope trifasciata; assembly: GCA_026543055.1. Classification (NCBI taxonomy): domain Eukaryota; kingdom Metazoa; phylum Arthropoda; class Arachnida; order Araneae; family Araneidae; genus Argiope; species Argiope trifasciata. Next base: position 562,615 of record JAPMOQ010027263.1, on the reverse strand, counting down.
TTTTTTTCTTTAAAAATGCAATTTTTATCAAAACTGATTTGCATTTAAATAAATATTAATAGTATAGCTTATATCACATAACTCAGCAAACTGTTCTTCAGCAAATTGTTGATCAAATTTTAAATCTCTACATTCTTTTGTTTTATCAAGTAGTTGCATTTCACTTCGTTGTAAAAACAGAAAATGTTGTCTCACTTTCCTTATTATTCAAAAGTCCAAATTACTAATATAGAATAATAAAGAATTCTAACATTTCTCGAACATAAAAACCGAGGAACATCTTTTAACCATAACAAGAATGCTAATGATGCTATAATTACCATGCTATTAATGAACGTAAAAATAATTAATCATTAGCGCAGTGGTATTGTCAGGCATAGATTATTTGCTGTAAATAAATTGTTTTCTGAAACATAATGAAAGTTAAAATATAATCGATTGTTCCCATCACAGACAGATTCTATCGGAATCGAGTCAAGTGGGGTATGCCAAGGACACAATGCCGTAACACAGTTTTGGCTTTCATTGTGGCATTTGATAGAAGAGAAAAGAAGAGAGCAACAGAAAACCGTGACGTTTAATACAAGGCTGTAAAATTAAAAGAATTAAATATCAGTCATAAGATTGCATGACGAAGCAAATCTTCCAAATATAATCTGTAAATAAAATAAAATTTTGTTTTTTTATGTTATGAGAAAGATTAGTAGTCATATATATTATATATTTCTTCTTTATTATAAAAGTAAAGAAAAATAGTCATGTGCGTAAATGTTACGGTGAAAGACCAAAATCTGGAGAATGTCGACACTCACCGGTGAATGTCAACATATATCTAATACCTCGGCGAAAAAACCGAATATTTTATTATATTCTTAGATATTCGGACTATCACCGGCGTATGTCGATAATCACCATGTACTGATGGTGAATGTTGAACAAAAATCACCGTACGTTTATAAATTATACTATATTATTAAAACATATCATGAATATATGTCAAAATAGGAGAAAACTATAGTAATTAAACTATTAAACTTAAAACTAATAAAATTATAGTAATGAAACTATTAAATTTAAAGCTATAATATTAAACTTAACTATGTGAGTGACGTTATACTATTTTATTTGTTACAACACTTTTAACTGTAAAGACACTTTTAATTGAACAAGAACCCCTTTCTTTTACAATGGTATTTAGTAGTGAAACATTTCTCTTGTTCATCTTTGTACAGCTTTGCCATCCACTTATCGAATTAGTTGCAGTGGTTTCTTTCAGAAATATTTTTTGAAAAGAAATCTCATGTATGGTAAGTGAATTTTCTTTACTATAATTTAAATTACAAACTGCTTTCGGGCTGAAGTTGCTTGAGGGTACCATTTGAGTTTGCTAATTTATAAGAATCGGATCGTCTATTCCAACAAATGTCAGCACATTTCGGGCATCCGAAACGACCACCGCTGACTTTAGGGACGTATTCTAACAATGGTGTCGCCTCTCAATGGACATCGGCGTCTTGTTTCGACCTCCACCAGAGCATGTCGGTGATTGTCGACATACACTGGTGACATTCCGAATTTATAAGAATATAACAAAATATTCTGTATTTCACCGAAGTATTTGGTATATGTTGACAATCACTGGTGTGTGTCGACATTCTCCAGTTTCGGACATTCATGGCATCATATACATTAAATCTCCAGAATATTAGAGAAAAAGTTCAATTTTCCTTCGTTACTAAAATTCTTTGTAAGAGCCCTGACCAGCAACAGTTCCAAGAAGAAGACGAGAGAAAGTAGAAGGGCGGGGAAAGAAAGTCTTACCAAATAACAATGAAGATGCAATCACAAATGTCTTAGAAAAGCATTTCATATAAATAATATCGAAAGCAAGATTCCTGACTTAGCATCAATTCGGTAATAGAGATTAGCATTTGGCCCCGACATGCAACAGATCTGCTTACACGATGTTTCATCGGTGAACCTGAAACCCTCAGGATACGTAGCAGAGATCAAACCACCAGGCCATTTCGGATCACAATAAGCCTAATAATTTATTAAAGGCTTATAATTATTAGCTTTTGACAAAATGGTTTCAAAATAAAAACTAATATTAATACAGTTTACTATTTATAGAAATAATAATAATATTTTCTCCATTTTATTAATAATCAGTATCATTCGAAATTTTGAGATACCATAGTAAAATTGCAATTTCATGAAACCCACTTTTAATGAATTTTCCGAACATTTTAGTTTAAAAAAGCATTTATTGATGAAACAACATATCTTTAAAGATGATGAATTAATTAAGATTGATGGATATACATATCATTGAACAAAGAAAACTGATTTTTTTGGAGAAGCAATCGGTTGGTCGGAATAAATAACAAATGTAAACTCTCTTTAAGATTACCTACTCAATACAGACTTCAAAACACATGGCACTTGATTCAATATTTATTATCGGATATCTATTTTACTCCATCTACGGAATGTTAGTATTTGGTTTTTATATCTTAGAATGTCTTTAAATGGTTTGCAGTCTTGTTATTCCTTCTAAGGATGTTCTTTATATTAAAAAGAAGTGGCGTTTCTTCTGGCATTAACTTATGTGATTCAGTTGGGGATAGAGTTTTAGAAACATACTTTAAAACAGTAATATTTTTGAATTTTTGCTAAAAAAGATAAAAAAAAACATTATTAAATCAAAATATACCTAAAATTGAAAAAAAAAACGAGATTTGTTATGTCTAAAAACAGTATAAAACAAAAATATTTTAGATTAAAAATTTATCAAAAGAATTGTTTAAAATTTGTAGATAGTATAAGAAATATATTATTTAATACCTGAATTAAAAAAAAAATAAACTGAATTTTTCCCCGCTCTTAAATTATTAAACTGATAAATAACATGAAATTTTCAATTTTTTTGCATTATGAAGTATCAAAATAGCTACAAAATGTTTCTAAATGGAAAGATTGCTATTCTCTAGTTCAGGAAATGCAAAACTTATTGAGAAATTATTATATAAAATATGGACAAAAATATATCAGATTTTGATTCTGTTGCTTTAGATTTTAATTAGGTTACAGTAGATTTTTATTTGATTTCCCTCACAATAAACCCCGCATAAGTTAAACCAAAAATAATCAAAAATAATCAAAAATTGGAATTTGAAAAAAATAGCTTTAAGATATAAAATAGCATTGAAACGTGCGTAAATGGAAATATAAAAATCAAAGTAATTTCTTTAAAAAATTGAATGGATTTAAAATCAAACTTCAAAGGTAAAAAAAAATATTGTACAAACATTAAAAGTATAAAATAAAAAAAAATCCTATTTTCGAAAAAAAAATCTATTTTTTAACGTTGTTACCTACCTTAAAAACTAAAAGGATAAATTTTAAATATGAAAAAGAAAAACGAAGTGTTAAACGATTCTTTAGATTTAGATGAAATTCTGAGTAATTTTTTTTATTTACTCATATATTTCAGATATAAGAATTTTACAACGTCAAGCCAGAAGTAGTTATGCCTGGACGTTAAGCAGCTAAATGTCTTAAATTGTCAAATTTTTCGCTGTCAGTTTGGTCGTTGCATTTTTCCAAGACGTTCTAAATGCTACATCTTCTTTCTATATATGCTCTAAATTTCAATTTTCTAAATTTTTACTCATTGCCCTATAAGTCGCAAAAATAAATGCATTTATTTTCTTTGTTCGTCGAACTGGCAGAGCATGTGTCGAAAAATACAACTACTAAATATGCATATTATGCTTTTTAAGAGTGTGACATATCATAAGTGTTAAAAAGAAATGTGTAGGTGTTGTTTTTATTATATTATACAGAAAACCGGGTATATAATTTGAATTAGTATCTCTTATCTATTTGCGGGTTTGATCTAAATTTCAATAATGGTATACAATACTACTTGCTTTATTTATGTAAGGAGAAATGGACAAGCAGTTAAAAGCGCATAATTATTTATTTCAAAAATTATTATTTTGTAGTTCACCAAGATTTTAAAAAGTCTGGATTTTAAAAATCTTATTTTTTGTAATCATTACAATATTTTCTTTCAGTACATTGGTATATAAATTCATACAATGTTTTTGTTTTACAAAAAAAAAAAGAAAGAAATAATGGTATTCTGAAAGTACTGGCTTTCATCTTACTATAAAAATCTTAAAGAATTCTCCTTTTTCTAATACATTTCGTAATAGTGGATCAATTTTTTTTGAAAAGTCTATAATTTCATAATTGGACTGCTTCATTGAGCTGTTAGGAAAGCCCTTTTCCTTTTTGAGGTGTATTGAAAATATTATTTTCTATTCTAACAATGAAATTTTTATGATAATATATGCGCACTTTTATTTAAAAACGAATTGCTATCTGTTAAGGAAGTTTCATTATCTCAAATTTACAAAATATCGAATCTCTAAAAAAGTTACTTCAAATGTTGTTTATATTCCTCCACAGAAGTGAAATTTTTTCTGTTAGAACATTTTCTGAAAAATCATCAGATGGAAGTCCTAAAGAATTGCAACGTTCCATCCGACCAGATGTGACATTACTGTTATTCCACACATGGTTAAGGGACTCCTGACTGCCAGATGGAGATTTTCTTCACCAGTAGAGTCATTGTGTCTGATCATTAGTTGATTCCAGATAAAGAACCACATGTGGGCATTTCATAGTTTCAAGTTATATTTAAAGGAGAAGAACATCAAAACGTCCAAATGTTAAACATTTTTCCATTATGAATAGACTCCTAACATCAAATACCAGAAACCATTGTCCTTAAATGTCAAAGTCAGGTGGACTTTAGCTGGTGTTATTTGTGAATTGAATATAATTAACGTGTTATCAGGAAGGGTCAGCTACAAAGCTGAATTATTAGCAGGCATTCCCATGATCGACCGGTGACCATTAAGGAAACATTTCTGAACGATTATTGGATGATAAGGAGCTCAAGTGTACTAATGAAGAAAAAAGAGGTAAAGATATGGCGGAAATAAAAAGCGGAATTTTTTCTGAGAGAGGAGAGAAGAGTAGTGAGAGGCATGAAAGAAGTCGGAAAGACATGAGTATTCGAAAATGTTTCTGATTTTGTGTGAAACTCTGTTTGATTCGATCTTCTGTGTTAAGATCCATGCGATAAACATCTGTTGATATTTAGAGCCACCCTGGAGTAGCCGTTTGAGTTAGAAGCCTGTTAGCTGTTTTTTTGGAATGTTTATTCTCCGAATCGATCAAGAAACTATTTTATGATTAAATTAGTTCAACTGTTGTGTGAGTTTTGTCAATTATATCAGGCTAGATGAGAACAAGTTGTTTTTGTTTTTATATATAAGACTATAAATAAAGGAAGTGCTTGTTTAGCTACTATCTTATTTGATCGGTCAGAAATTAAGACATTGCGATATCAAATCATATAATATATAAGGCTGTAAATAAAGGAAGTATTTGTTACTCTATTCTCTTGTTTGATCGGTTTGGATTAAGACATTACAATATCAAATCGTATAACAGAATGATATTTGGATAAAATAAACAACTCAGTCTCAAACAATATCTATCAGGTAATAAAAATAGATATGTTTAGCGTTATTTTGTTAAAATACCATCCCTTTGTAATTGGAAAATTCTGCACAATATGATAAGTGGGTTACTTCAAGTCATATTTTACTGTAAACCATCATTCAAGTATTTCCATAGGTTGCGTTTTAACTTCCATTTGTTACCATACTTAAACAAATTAATTGTGCTATAAAGTGACAGAAATTCATAATAGACAATATCTTTTCAGTCTTATTGACAGCATAAAGCAGCTTTCTAAGAGGATATAAGGCTAGTTTGTTTGATAAAAGGCTAGTTAGAATGCTTACTTCCACCCAACATTATTGTAAATTATCGTTTTTTTCCCATCCACTGCCACCTTTTTAAAAGCAAATCTTTAACGTTATTTTGAGCAATAAATAGATTAGGTAATATGGTTTCGTTTATAGTTTTCCCTTAAGTTCTTGAGTATCCAAACTACAAGGTAACTATGAAAGCCAAACGGAATCCAATTCTTATCTATAGCTGGATTAGGCATTTCAAATCTTTCCGTTATTTCTTGAGTTATATTGTATTGATTATGTGTTATCGATGCCTAAATTTATTCATCATCAACACTGGGGTATTGCCGTAGAACTGAAGGGGAACTGTAGTCTAAATAAAGCAGAATTTTCTACTTTTCTTCAAACTGTGGAGATTGCAAAATCCTACTAAATGTACAAATTGCTTATTCAACATTTCAAGAGCTGCAAAACATATTCAAAAACTGTAATACTGAATTTGAATTATAAATATGCATTAGATTTTTATTTTTCTAAGAAGTCTGACCAAAATTTAGAATGTGAGAAAGTGGCAGACGTAAAATAACATTAAAATGTGTAATATACAAATAATTAAAACTACAAAGAATCAATTAAGAAAAAAAACTAAAACGGTTTAATGAAGAAAAATTTCATGAGAATGAGAATAGCGAATGAAAATTATTTAATATTTTTTTCAGAAAACGATTTCTAAATGTAGTCGCTTATCTTAATAAAACTTAAAAGTTAGTTCCTTACAATCACCCTCCCTACATTTTGCTTTACGGTTCTCCAAATTTAAATAATAATGGAACTTAATTAATGAATATTTATAGTTTTCCTTAAACATATCTATTAACACATTGTTTGATATCGCTAAGTATTTTGAATACGGGACAATGTCATGAAGAAATCTTAACAATATTGTAGAACCTCTTGAGCTTATAAAGATGAGCTCTTTTTAGTTTGATATTATAGTAAAGTAATCAGAAATTCTTGAAGAGCTCATATCTAAAAAAAATTCCAACTCCTGTTTTCACCTGCCGTCCAATATCTCATATGTTTCAAATAGAATCTCCTCATGTTTGGTCATTTTACTGAATATAAAGAGCCATTTTTTAAAAGTCAAAGTATATATTAAAAAGAAACGGCAAACAAATTCCCAAATTTTCAAAAATATTGTAGATTACCATCCTTTTCAGTTAACCATTTCGGAAAATAGTTCTTATGACACGTGTTTCGAAATGAATTAAAAGAAATAATATTTTGATTTCATTTGAATTTTAGAAAATTGAATAAATGTACCGGCTATATTAACTTCATTAATTTGTGGAAGACGAACAATTGTGAAAACTTAATTGCACGAAAAATAAACAGGAGACAAATTATGACACGCTGTGGACATTTACCGTCTTGTAATATCATTAAATATCATGTGACTTAAGGAAATATACGCATGCACATTGGTAGTTTTTTCACAAAATACGAATTGTACGAATGCGTAAGAAGTTCCAGCTTTATTTGGTGCACCTGCAAATACCAAACGACGATTCTAACAGACTGCATGACTTCAAAGAGCGCGTGGCAGGGTATTCCGGATCAAACCAGTTGCAAAGTTATGATGCATATTCGCGCGCATTTACCATCCTTGATGTAAATACACTAAAGTTTGCTATTTACATATGATTTGTTGTAGGGAAGCGCTGTAGCCTCTTTACATCTGTAATGCTTTCAGTGTGATGATTCAGTAGCATGTTTGTACAGCTTTAAGGGGCTTGGTCATCTTACGCACCCACCACAATTTTCTTTTCTCTCACTTAATATACATGCAACATGTCCTTGAAATTTCCCTTTACAAAAAGTACATACATTTTTTTTTCAAAAATTGCAGGGAACGACAAGTTGGATGTTGCAACTGTTCCATACCATGGTCAGTAGAAACCCGACCTTTTCTTGAAGAACGAGTCAAACTAACACAATGCTCTTCTTTTTCTCATGCAAAGAAGTTAAATTTTGTAGTTCGTGATAATTGAGTTGGAATTTGACGAATAATAACTATTTTATAATCAGTTCTCAGAGTTATATTATTAGGTAAGTTAAAATTTTATTTGGATAAAAGTCCTTTTTTTACTGTCTTTATTTTAAGCCGACTTATAATTAAAATCATGTTACAAGATGCATATTTATTTTAAATTCTGGCCATATTACTAAATTTTGAATAATTATGCTAGATTCTAGTTTTTAAAAGACATGATACTCTAAATTGAATCTTTGATAATTGAGTTTGTACTGGTGCCTGCCATAAAAAAGAACAAATCAAGTGCTTAATAAATGTTTTCAAATGACCCTTTTTCGTTTCTTGAAAATACTTTCTATAAGAAAAAAAATCGAATAAATCTTGCTCACTTCTTGTATTTTAAGAATGCAGCATCAGAATTTATTCACTCCAAATATTGTATAACCGTTTTACTTTGAAAGATTATATATGAAAAAAAAAACTATTATTGCATTCAAGAAATTTATTTTTTCATAATTACTTCGTTTATGACAAACTGTTATCTCTGTACAAGGTAAGATTTCTATAAATCAAGTGTAATTCCAAAAAAATCTTTCTTTGAATAAAACACAGAAAGAAGAAGAAATATATACATGTAAAAATGCATATTTTTTCGAATTCTATTCAATTTTCGATTTTTTTTCTAATGTGTAGTTTTTTACTTTTCTCCAATTTTTTTTTCAGATTCATGGACATATAATTAAAAAGTTATTACTATCCGAAATTGCACAATAACTTTATAGTTGTCAATATATATATGAACTTATCAATTATTTTTCTTTAGTTATTTGTTCTTACAGAATTCTGTTAACGACAAATATGATCACGAATGTGAAATAAAATATACTTTTTTACAGCTATTTTATGATACATTCATCGCTATGACAGGTTGTTGCTGAACATTTTCTTTATTAATCTTATAAGAAAATACAGAAATAAATTATTTTTGAAAAAATAATTTGCTTCTTTGTTAATAGTTTATTTCTAGATATATTTGATTATTCATTTTAATGATCATCCTTCAGTTTTGTAGTATTATTGTGAAGTAAAGTGTTGGAAAATTTTCGAAGAGGGAATTGTGTTATGGTTTTCCTGCTTAAATATTATAATAGTATTACAAAATAAGAACATTATTATGTTATTTTCAGAAACTTATTAATAATTAAAGGAATTTTCTTATTCTTTAAACTATGTTCATATAAAGTTTCTTTACAGCTTTAAGAATGTGTCTTCTAAAATGAAAATGAAATTGCTTTAACTGATTATTTAAAAAATAGTTCAGTGTTAAGAATCAAATTTCCTCTGAAAATTTCATAAAATTTAAAAAATAACATTTATAAAGTAATACTTTCATATATCCTTTTGCATTTTTTTCAAAGTTAAAATGGAACTTTTATTTTTCATCCTCCCACTGAAAACTCGTATTTAAATTATGTCTCATAATACAGACAATAAAAGGAATTTACCTTGGTTTATACTGAAGGTTAATATTAAATATTTTTTATTATCTTGAATATGACATTTATACTACTCAGCTTTCCATCGCTGATTTGTTATGTGGTAATTTTAAGTTTGGTAATGATTATTCGTTACGGTATAACTTAAAACTCTGCTGGTAACTATTACAACTTAGAGAGAAATTTCTAACCAGACTAGAAGGAGAAACTCACTGACAGCATCGGTCTTTGCCGAAAATAATACCCTTTGACCTAATGGGGGAAGTTATTTTCTAAGGAGATACTTACCTTTATCCGTGATAGGCTCATCAAATAGGGCACTCCATCATTGTTGTACCAACTTCCTGAGAGAATTGAGAATAAACGTACTATTTCAGACTGAATTTTATCCCTTAGCATAAGATTCTCTCCACATAAGCAAAATTAGTGAAATGCAAAAAAGTTATAATAAAGTTTAAAAAAAAGTGAAATAGTCATTTTTTTTCTTTGTAAAAAACATGAAAATAGCTCCATTTCAAGTAACTCTGAATGCATCAGTTTTTACAATAAACTTGAATATTCTACTGATTTACGAAAGTACTAATATCATTGGTAGTTACTACAGCTAATTTATAGCATCACTGATAAATTTTTTTACACAGAAAAAAAAATCTCTTTAAAATAAATAATAAATATTAAATCCGCATTGATGATTGTAAACTCCATTTTTAATAAAATATATTTCAAAATCTTTTTGTTTAATCAAAAGGCGATGGCTTCAGAAAAATTGCTAAAAATCGATTTATCATACTGTGAACCTCATTGGAGACATCTCAGAAATGAGGATGAGAAGCCTTCGGTATAGTGGTTGGTTCGCGCCACCATGTTGGATACAAGAAAGGTGGGGGGTTGACTACCTCTCATCGATGAATAAGAGTACTTTTCATGGGAAAAGTTGTACGTGGCCAGTTATGACCCTTAAGACTCAACTATTGTTCCAGCCAGTATTACTGTCACAGCGGCCCAGACATCCAGATTTTTCCATGTACTTCAGGGCGGATCGGGGTAATCAGTTTATGATTATCATATTGTGAAGTCTAAAATTTTGAAGAACAAGGTTTTGAGTTATGGTAAAGAAACCCATCTATTTCAACTTTATAAGAGATGAATATAGTTGTGCTTTCTAGAAAAGAAATTACTTATTATTGGGAAGGAGGAAATGGAATTATATTCCATATTTTTTCGATTGACATACTTGTAAGATAAATTTTAAAATACCTCTTATATAAATAAACAATCAGAAGAAGTACTTTTTGCTGGTTGTGAATGTTTGCTTGATTGATTTCGAAGAAAACCGAGAATGCATTTTTGATATTCTTCTTTTTGAATTTTTTTTACCAATTTTGATACATTAAAGACATTTCGATACATTCATTCATGAAATTTAGTTCATTGAATTCAAATGAACTTTTCATATTCATACGAATAGATAGACTGGCAGACTGATAGTTAATTGATGGATGTTTTCTTAAATTTGACATAGATTTTTAAATCTGGTGTAAGGTAGAACTGAGATTGACTGAATTTTATATACTTCGCCTGTCATAATTTTTATTTTTGATATACAAAGTACACAAAGAAAAAGAATTGCAATCGACAAAAAAATTTAACTATTTAAATACATTTCTTCATATATTTCTTACGTGAAAAGAAACAAGAAGGAAAATAAAAATTTAAATACAGGAGTAGATAAAAATGTATAAACTACTTAAAAACTTGAACAAAATAATATATATTTTTTTCAATCTAAAATTTTCAGACGCAAAAATGATACGTCTTGAAAATTATCCGTTTTTTTCCTGCCTTTCATCGTTATTATGGTCAACAATTAAAATTATTTTTTTAATAAAGCAAATAACATGCTGATAAACTGCGATTTTAATTAAAGTTTAGCGACCTGCATACATGAAACGGATGTTTTTGTCGCTCTCGACATAATTGAAATCATTTTCAAAATAATTCTCATCATCTACTGAACTCATTTTGAATGCAAAATGCACCATTCATTGAAACCGCAAGGCTATCGAATGTCTCTGATGAATTCATACATTTAAATGACTGAATGTACTACGTTGATATTTTTTCATGGTCTGTTTCTGATCGAAATTGTTGACAGTTGTGACGTCATGGAAGCAATAAAAATTCATTGAAAATAAATATTATTAATAAGTGAAACACGTACTCTACCGTCTTTCACGATTTTCGTGATGATGAGCGATTGCAGACGAAAATAGCTTCCTTTCATTTCATCGAGAAAAGAGTTTTCTAGAATCTTTCAGAACTTCTGATAGTTTCTCTTTCAATTTCTACATAAGTAATCATAATAACTCTTTTTTCAACATAATTTCCTTTTTAATTGAATTCAAAAGGGATTTAATTCAGTTTGATTAATGTCCCGTTTTAAAGTAACATTTGGTATATTTGGAATGGAGCTGTAAATTTGAATTCTGGCGCCTCTGTCAACTACCGAGGATGACACATGACGCAGTGACTTATCAAGCGTCCATCTCTCACTTGTGGTTGAACGTTTGTTCCTCGATGGAATTAACAAGCACTAGGTTTATATGCGTAGCGATTTAGCATGGATTCAAATCTCGATTTAATGCTTCTTATCATTTGTTAAGTGCAAATATAAACATAAATTCAACAAAGGTGACGTAAATTCAACATGTGGAAATTATTTACTTTATTCAGATATATTTGATCATAATAAATATTCACAAAAACAATGATCTAAATTATCTGAAACAAATTTGAACTTTCATTAAATTTTCAATAAAATTGAACATCATAGGCTGATATGTCAATCGCCATAGAATGTTTCTGTTTCGTTGTTTTGAACATGGGAAAAAATTGACTGATTGTTGATTGTAAGATTGTATCTCATAAAGAAAAATCAGTGAGAGAGGCTTCCCCAAAACTTTTTCGCATTTCTCGAATAAAGGTGTTCAAGAGAATAGCATTCATGGAGCTGGTTTACAATAGTTATAAAATATTAATGTTTGGTGTGAATTTAGCATTTTTACTGAATTTATTGTGTGATTCTTGGAGAGGGTTTTTGGCGATTGATCCATGGCATGCAATTAATAGAATCCAAAAGTCGGATTTGTGTTGAATTTTTCTCAACCGATTAAAACAATAATTTGATACAAATCTATACTTGTATTCACAAAACACGATAAAAAATTTAATATATTTAAGTTATTGTCATTTCGAATTACTTGTTTATAGGGTTCTAAAAGAGTAGATCAATAGATGATTAATCTCACCTTTGGATTTCGAAAAAAACTTGATATATGTCTAGAATTGAGATACTAATTCTGCGTATCAAATTTTATCTGGGCAAATCTCTTCATTTTGTATTGGATTACATTCAAATAGCTGGACCGATAGACTTCTTCTGAACGGATTTAGCTCACAATTTAATAGAAATCACCAAATTTAGTATTAAAACCATATACGATATTTCATAAGTTTTGCTCAAAGGGCTTTAGAATTATCTTTGTTACAAACAGACGGATATTCTCCAAAAATATGTTTTTATAGCTCAATTAGATCTAAAACGGGGAAATTCACCAAAATTTCGAATTCAAATTTTTCGACGGTTGCAATATTTTCTCTGTATTATTTATATGAGAAATTCAAAAACATCAAATTGTTACCCTATTTAAAAAATCGTTTCTTGAAGTTTTCCTTCTGTTATTACTAACTATTTATTTTTTCTTAAAATCATGGTCCTTTATATGAAACCTCATCCCAAAATTCTCTACATATTTCACATTGGTGACTTTAAACATCTCTCTTATGAGGATGCATATGAGCCCACAATCAAATAGTTCAGAATCGTTAAGGGAAATAGTGAGAATATCTGTCAACATACTACAGTTATGGCACAGACATTCTACGTGTTTCATTCACCTGGAATTCAAGTTCATCGACAGTAAGATTACACAGGAAAGCACAGAACATCAATCAATCGTTAGTTCGATAAAATTGGACATTCTTTTTTAAGTCAATGGCATTATTCTTTTTACTCTTATTGATAAGGCTTTCGAAAATTTGAAGACTGATTTAATTGTCTTTAATGATTATAAGAAGGGAAAATTTAAAAAGTTTTAAAAAAATTTTGAACTAGGAAGTGTCTATCGGCATTGCTTAAACAAATGAAAGATTTAGTTTGTAAACATTTTGATGATAGTCTTTTGATATCTTTATGGGTTCGGAATTTTCTTGATTACTTAATACAAAAAATATTGTATAAATTAGGAATTATTATTGATAAAATCATAAATGATAACTCACTTGAAAAATGCAATACTGAATTGCGTTCTGAAATGTCTGATATTAAAATCAATCTAAAAAACTAATGACTTTGAAAATTAATAACCAATCAAATGAAGGTTGCCGACTATCATATCACTGACTCTCCGACCCTCCAGAAGGCCCGCAAATAATAAATACAGAATTACCGGATCGTCCCAACAGCAACACTGATAGAACAGCCCTCGAGTCCTAAGAGGATCACCGGCCACGGTACAGCCCTTCCATTAGGAAGTAAGTTCCATCATCGATGGGAGAAATCAAACTCCCACCTTTTATGTATTCACCAAAGAGGTGAGATTCAACCACCATGCTGGAAGCCTCTTAGCCTCATTTTGAAGTGCCCCCCGAAAGACAGAAGATTGCTGACAAACAACTTTATTTTATATATATATATATATATATATATATATATATCTCTATTAACTGGTCTAGCCATGCCACTGTTTGTTGGTATCTTGTGAAATTTCACTTAAAGAGAAGGAAACTTTTTGGCTTAAGTTTCTTTGAGTATCTCAAAATTGTTTTTGTAATTTATCTCTCTGCTATTATTAAAAACTCCTTTGTCAAAGTCATTGTTTTTCAATATCAGATACACTTAACACTTTTTGAGCAATTACTACCTAGAATAAAAATATAGAATAGTAACTTCAACTGAGATCCCATTCCTGTTAGCAAAGGGAAATCATCATCCTTCTTACAATATTGTTCATAGGCTTTGGGCCATTTGGATACCATTCGCAGTCTCTGTAGTGTTTGCAGTTTCCAGTTCAACAGATAACTTTTCAAATCTTTTAAATAAAGCTGAGCAATATGATAGCCGTATTAAGCCAAAAGAATATATGTATATATATATACCCAAAGCGCTCCAGCCAAGTATTTTTATTCTGAAGTTGATGGAAACTATAAAGAAATAATGAAACATTTGGTAGAGTTTGCTGCGAGTGTTTTTAAAGCTGCTGTTTTTTTATTTTATTAAAATTATATGAAATGTACAGAAAAGATTCAATGTTTCCAATGAATGGTCTCAATAGTAACTTTTCCATTCCAATGTTATACTAGAAAATTTTGAGAGCAGACTGAAAATATTTAGCACATGTGTTGATATTATTTTAGTTTTTTTTAGGGAAACCTTAGTTAAGGGAACTATTTTTTTTCCATAAGAATAAACGTAAAATAGGGATTTACGTTCCATTACTCAAAAATATATTTAATAATGTAATTTATTATTTACAATGCATGCATTTTAAACAGGGATTTTTTACGCTTCAAATTATGGTAAAAATGAGTCAGTATTATCATTAAATGAAATTGTTGAAAGAAAATATATTATTAGCTTTATTAGGGTAATGCTTCTCAACATACGAGGCAAAAATTTTCTGTACATTCAACACTTCTCATATTTCATTGGAAGGGCTGTTACTGCGTAGCATTTATTATTTCTTTCTCTCTAGACTAAATCTCCTCCATAGTTTTAAGATACAGAATGCAGTTTTTCAGCAGTTCTGGCTGTGTTTTTCTACCAGCACATCTTTACTATTCACTTCTAGTCTCATAATCTTTGCCAGAGACAAAATCTTGTAGATTCAAGCATCATAATTACATGCTCAAATGCCTTTGAGTCATATACGGCAATCCAAATCTTCCAAAACTTCTTCCAAGTAGATGTAAGGGTTATCTTTCAACAAATTTTCAATACAGATTGATATAGTTTAGTCCATCATGTGACTTCAAAATGTACCTTACACCTTACATCATTCGTTAAACGAGTATTTTTTTTTAAATATTTTGTTTTGTTCATTGCACGGTTATTATGCGAGGAGCTTGTTAAGTGTTGTATTATTTTAGTATGAAATGAATAAGTTGGGACTTCAGTTCTTATGATGATGATAAAAACATCTTATGACCGAGACGGAAAAAAACAAAAAATCCTATTCTACCTAAAAGGGAACATTTCTGGACAATTGAATTAAGTATTTAAATTACCTTTATGATACTTGTCTGTGGATTCGAAAAAAAAAATTATTACATCGCAGTTCAATACATTAAAATTAGCTGTAATTAAAAGAGTAAAAACAAATTGTAATTTAATATTTTCATTGTCGGAATTTTTCTGAAAATTTTAAATGTGACCAATACTGGCTTATCAAAGGAAAAGTAGCATTCCATACTCTGCCTATGAACGCTATAAAAAACTCGATTTTCATATATGATAAATAAAAAATAAAAATTTATTGGTTTCTAAAAATATCTAATATTTCTTGAAGAATTAAGGTTAATATAAAAAAACCTTAACACTTTATTATAGATCTTAACTACTATTTTTTATTTATAAATAAATAAATATATGATGAAATAAGACAAAAAGTTTAGTATATAGTTTTTAAATACTACTTACATAAACAATACCCTTACGTTGTGAAAGTTTTATTCCTTAATAATATTATGTAAGAGATAAGCAGATGCTAATTTTTTTGTACGTAAATAGTGACTGCTTCGACGGTGAGATAATCGAAATATAATGCATAAGTTTGGGCTCATATTTTAAATCTTGAAAGATAAGAAGGTGTTTGAAATACGAGAAAATAAAAGAGAGAATAAAAAGGACTCGTTATTTGATCTTCGTTTACGCAACATCTTTCGCAATTAAAACAGCTCAGCTGTCAGTGTGTGGGTCTCTGTATGACAGCCCGAAATTTCTTATACTATAATCGTGATCTCGCAGTTTTACAGCTTAGTTGTTGGATAAATAAGTGCTGTGTTGATTTGCTTCTAAACCGTTATTTCAGCTGCGAAAATGTGTAGATCATGAAACTTGAGATGCGTCATCGTAGAACAAATGTGGGAAGTGAAAAAAAAAGTAAGAGTGATCACAATAAATGAGAAACACAAAGGTTTATTCAATGTGACAAAGAAATTAAATATAATTTCTAAGAAAGTAAATGTTTACGAATTTGAGATATTTGTAGTACTTCTTTGTGAAATCTTTTTAAGACAATTATAAGTGATCCACTCTCTGTTGGTATATATTTTAGCATATGGGCGAGAATTATATTTATATTACAATAAATAAAACTGAATTAATTCAATAGTTATAATTATCTCAAGATATAATATTAAAATTGTTAATAATTTATGTTAATGAGCATGTACGTAGTGAACCGTATAAAATTGCCAATGAGTCTAACCGCTAAGCAAACGAAAAAATAAATAGAAGTATATTCGAAACACTAATCCAAAATATCATAGCGTGACTATAATTTAAAGCATAAAACCAGGAAGGCATAAATTTTACCCTAATTTCAGCGCTCAGTGAAATTTAAAGGCCAAATAATCTCGAAAATGAAAATGAGTACTGAGGTGAAGGTATTTTAGATTTCTCTAAGATGCAACTTATTTATTTAGTATAAATACCGCTCTGAACACAGGAGAACTTATCAGCTGAGTGAAGGTAACTCAATCACCCACATTTTTTTTATTCTTTAGAAAAAAATCATCCACTTTACTGGAAGCGTCTCAAACGTATATTTGGGATCCAAGTGGATCAACCATAAATTGCTGAAAGCATTACATCTACATTCTAATTCTAAACATCTCAATAAGATAACGTATAGTCTTGATCCCTTTATTTTGATATTCTTTTTAGTATTTGCTCTTTGCTGTATAGCAGCGATAACTTGAGAACAAAAGAAATTATATTTTATATTGTCGTAATTCCTGTGAGTATTAACCTGATAAAATATAACGAAAAGTATTGTAAATTATTTATAAAAGTATTTTAAAAATATTTTTACGATTACAAACATATTGTGGGGAAAATAAGTTTTCTATCTATGACGCAAAAATTATTTATTGAATTTTAAATGTTAGTAAAAAGTTTTAATGCAACAATGTGTTGTGAATTTATAGAAGAAAATCTCGAAATTCTTATTAATTTTTAGCAACTTTTTATTAAAATATTGTGAGAATCTTACTCAAGCACCCAATATTTAAAAGCAAAGCACTTAATATTCAAAAAGTTCTAATTATAAAGCTTTGGGTACAAAGGTTATTAGTCTTGTAGAGTAATATCTAACAATTTTTTCATCATGCATGTAGCATGACGTAAAATGTTCAAAATGTTCAAGCTTTAAAGAACAGAAAATGTTCAAGCTTCTAAGCATTATCATATTAAATTGGTGGCAACACTTTTTGAATGAGGCAAACGACAATTATTTCAGTTTTAGGAAAAAATAGGATTTTTTTGGTAAATGCTTCTATAAATTTATTCTACGAAAAAGGATTTTTTTCTTTTGTCAGTTTTAAGAATTTTTTTTGTGATATAAGTTGGGTACTTAAAATTACTAATTGACTTTACAAGCAATGGTAGCCTCTTTGCTACCATTGCTTCATTTGCTACCATTTACAATTCTTTGTAAGTTAAAAATAATAAGTGTCGTTTATAAGGAGAAAACAAAATAAGCATACTTTTTTAACATACAGGGTAACCCCCCCCCAAAAAAAAAGTGAAACAAGCTTTTATTTCCTTAAATACTGCATCTTAATGTGTACTTTCAATTATAAAATTTTATTGAAAAGGGGAGGCATTGTGAGAAAGATCTTTGATATCTGTGGAGGTTAATAACAAAAAGTAAAAAACAGTGTAAAAGTGTTAGTAAAATGTTTCTCTTACGTTCAATTATCTTGCATGAAGTTTCTTGTTTTTATCGACAAAATTCGAAAAGATATTCATATTTTTAAATTTAGAGAGACTAAACACAAGTTTAGATACAAACACTATTTCAGCAATGCATGCATAAATCTTTTCTATATTTATTCAATATAGAAAAAATCCATGCTTAATTGCTTGTCTAATAATACATCATTTAACCATCATGACTTCAAAGATGTTTATTAATCAAGCATAATGTAATTCACTTTCATTGGTTGACATTTTCAACATCTACTTATTAAAGAAGAGAATGTGAGAAGTTGAATATTTAAAATACTTCTGAAGAAGTTTTTGAATATTTATTAACAAAGCGTTTTAGCGTTTACAAATAATAGGATCCTTGCTTTTCTCAAAAGGAATTTAAAGGTTGGGGGGTTATTCATATGATGCGGAAACATATTTTTTTTTTGTTTTTTTAAACTATACAAGTTTATAAACAGACAGTCCAGAACTCAACATTCCAAAGTCAACAGTAAATAGAATATTCCAAGTAAAAACATTCATTTAATCTACAAATACTCTATTGATGTCAAGAATTTTACATTTGTCCTTATTTTAAATGAAATCAAATTTTTCTTTTCTAAAAATTGCGATTTGGTTAAATGAATGTAATTTTAATCAAGATAGAAAGTTTAATTTTCGAAACCATTAATTTCGAAACCATTGCTTTTAGAAAATTCGTTCTTCGTACAAGACGATCATAATAAACAGCAACTTTCTGTAAATGTGGTACACATTTCAGACAATGTATTTGATTATTTTTAAAAAAAAAACATCTTTGATTTTGATGTTTTAATAATCTTTTGCGATATGCAGGAGACAATGACCAAGCTGCCATGAGACTGACCACTGACATGAGAAAATGGTCAAAGTAAATTAATTTGTCTCTAAATACCTCAGCAAATTTTACAGATAGATGCACGAGATTTTATGTATATATAAATGAAAATAAGAAAAAAAAATACTAAGAATTTACGAATTATTAGGTTGGTGCGTATGAAATGTCGGATTCTTAAGTGATTGTATAAAACTGCATATCTTTCTTCAAAAGCTGTTTATTCAATCAAAGTATGCTCCATTCGCTTCAATACACTTCTCCCAACGAGATTTTAAAGCGTAGATGCCTGTCTTAAAAAATTTTGGTCTTTAGAATTAATAAACTCTGATATCGAGTTTTTTAGACTGTCTTCATTTTCATAGTGTTTGCCCCTTAAAAACAGCTCTAAATGCTTGAAAAAATGAAAATCGGTCGGCGAGAGATCCGGTGAATAGGGTGGATGCTGCAAAACTTCATATTCCAGTTCGTTCCAGCTTATTTAGCTCTGTCAGTGCGTGCGGTACCCACTTGTCCATCTTCTTAACCTTGCCAATCTCAGAAAGGTGTCTCAATATCGTTGTATGGTCAACTTTCATCCTGATAGCAAGTTCCTTCGTGGATACGGCTGGATCCGCTTCCACTAGAGCCTTCAGGTCATCATTCTTCACAGACGTTTTGGGTCTTCCGCGCGGCTCATTTTGCAGTGAAAAATCGCCGAAATTTTTCGAACCAACGCTGCACTTTCCGATCGTTAACCGTATTCTCCCCAAACGCTTGGTTTATGTTGCGTGCAGCTTTTGCAGCACTATTACCAAGTTTGTACTCATATAAGAAAATGACGCGAATGTCGGCAGAATTCATATCGGCAATAAACTCAAAAGAAATAACAAAAGGGAAGACCTTCGAGAAAACCTATTTTGCTGAAATGAGTCTCTGGCAATGGACAATACGACTATGAATGAGGTTATGCCAAAGACAAAAGTATAACGAAAACAGGGAGACAAACGTCCGCATGCAAAGAGAATCCAACATTTCATACGCACCAACCTAATAATAAAAAATTTAGTTTATAAGTAGTTTAAAAATTCAATTTATGAACTATTTATTATCTCTCTCTATAGAAACGAATTATTTCCATACATTTGTGTATTTTATTTTTTGAAACTTTGTAATTAGAAGTACATGCTTATTGGAAATAGTTAAGGAAATAAACTCTTACTCCAATTTTCGGGGACATTCTAGACATGATTATTTTTAGATAAATTATCTGGCTCAAATGAAATAAGAATAAATTTTGTACAAAGAAAAAATTTGAAAAGAAATTTAATTGATATGCAAATGCATATTGTATGAAACTAATTGTAAACCTTCCTTTTGTTCTTTTCATTTAGAACAATAGATATTCAAAGGTCTTATACAAAGGAAAATTACATTTTTGAAACTACAGATTCACTTTTTAAAAAAAAACTTTTCAATTATTTCAAGAGGCGATTTTTACTCAGTAGCAGTAAAAATTTGAATGGATTGTCTGTTTGAAGAAAAAAAGATATATAGTCTAAAATTTCTGTTTTTTGATATAAATTTTTACTAGGATGAATATTTAAATCTATAGATCAGAATTAGAAGTTATCATTTGGGTTTCTTCAGCAAAATATAAGCAAATATTGAAAAGTGTTTTTAAAAATAGCAATAATATTCCATGAATTAGTCAATTTAGTTACACAAAAGAGTAAATAAATTATAAATTTCTTTTGCATTCTTCTGTCATAGAAGATATTTGAATGCAAATAAAAAAAATGGTAGTGAAATTCTTTGACGAGGTATTCTTGCATAAATTCAATAAATGCATATCATGCATATATCAAAAATTATCAATAATTATCAAAATCATGCATATATCAATAATTATCAAAATCAAAAGACTATTAGTTAAAGAATATATCAAAGATTAAAAATTTTTAATATCGAATAAAAAAACTGTTCTAAAATTGATCAAAAATCAAATGCCACAAATTGCTGATTACCAGAACATATTCATTATTTTTATTTCATGATCCGAAGTTTTCCCTGTATGGTTAAATTTCCAGATATGTGAATTTTTCTTTCAGCGTGACGTCGATCAGAAATTATTGCAAAAAATAAATGTAGTTGACCTCCGTTTCCTTAGAAAATATATAACTGTCAAATTCTGTGAAAATTATTTCTCCGATTTCATATTTCGTCAAGGGAAAACATCTAAGCAACTACTCTGCAACAAGTAAACAGAGTGAAGGGAAGACCTTTTGAGACAATTAAAACGATCGTTGATAAGTTTAAGGATAAATTATTTTCAGCTTAAATGAGACAGTGATTTTGGTATTACCTCAAAAGGATTTTTGTAATAATGCTTTAAGGATTATTTGTTCATCAGAATGTATTTGCTAAACAGAACAACAAATTACAAGATGAGTTTTCATCAAAATATATTTGCCAAACGGAGGAGCAAATTCCTGGATGCCTGTTCTTCAAAATATATTTGACAAACAAAATAAGATATTACTAGATTATTTGTACATCAAAATGTATTTTCCAAACAGAAAAAAAAATAACGGACGTCAAGATAAACTACTAGCTTGCTGTATTGAGTATAATTTTTATTACAGCAACTATTTTTTTATATTTCTTAAAACAGCATCTTTAGCTACTTTTATAAATTAATACGTCTTTTAAAGAAGATTTGTAGCTTTGGATGAGCCCTGTACAGTAGTCTAGAGTTCTACACAAATATAGATAATGTAAAAAAAATGCACGAAAATCCAGACCGATTCAAAAGGATGGATTTTTTATATCCTTGTTTCTTTAAAATAAGATATTCTCACTGTTTCTCTTCTCTTTTATGTCCCATGTAATTTTGAAAAAACCTTTGTTTGATTGCAGAAATAAAAGCATTAATACTTTGAGAAGAAAATTTGTATATAATATATTCAATTCAGAAATGAGGCAATTAAGCATAAATAAATAACTGTTCTCGAAATTACAATTAGAATCTTTAGTGAGAATAATCAAGCCTGCATTTTGATACAGAGAATTAAATCTGAACTTTATTTATTCTAATGGTCTGTAAATGTGACATCAATAATAGAAGAACTCGGAAGCTCTTACAATTCTATAACTGAGTATCGTATCTATCAGTAAATTTTAATTCATTGAAATTCAAATGTCAGAATCTATTCCTTTACGGATTAAGAATTGATTTTAACCATGTGTAAATTATTAATTTAATTTGAACCTGTTTCGTTTTCCAGAAAGCTGAGTTAGTAGAAGGAAGGTAACAATTGCCTAACATTGAATTTCATTTGCTCGCTATTGTGCGTATTAGATAAATTTGGATGCTGTGATCGAATCGGGAACCTATCACTGCTAATGGACTTTGGACTTACTATTCTGATAAGAGAAGTACGTATAATTTACTATGTTGAATTGAATAAACTATAATTCAATGTACAACAGAATATTCATAAAATGATGATTAATTCTTCATCAGATTTATTTTTTGGCTGAAAATAACTAGTTTCAAAATGTTTATTTAGGAACAGCTTCCCTACAGCATACCTTTTTCTAGTTTTTGATGAGAAATCGTAAATTTAACGACTGAATGAAATCATGCAACGACTGCTAATTAAAAAAAAATATTTCGAATTACCTTCAATAATAATCTGTTCCTTATATGAACCTCGTTCTTGAGAAATGCCAATATAAGGTTTTGTTTGATCATCATTATTTTTAAGTAAATTAGAATTAAGTAAAATAGGAATTAAGAAAAATAAGTCTGACAAATTTGAAATAATATTTATACAGCAATTAATAACATAAGAAAATAGATTTATTGATACTTTCCCGATTCAAATTTCTTGATAGAAATGTATATTAAAGAATGGAATGTAGAATGGGTTTTAAAAAATATGTTTTTTAAAAAATTAGAATTTCATTAATTATAAAATAAGCAAGAAATTGTTGTTTTTTCGCAATAACTTCAGGAAATATTATTGCATAAAACATTTTTAGATTGCCTTAACATTTTTTTTTAAAAAAAACAACCCTTTTAAAGATACAGTACATAATTTTTAGTACAATTTTTCTGAATTTAGGTTAAATTTTAATAATAATTTCACTTGTTGCAATGCAAAGATGTTGCGAGATAAGTTATTAAAATAATACGACTTATCCCAATTTGGTCTTTAAATATTCTTCGTAAAAAGACCCAAGTTATGAAAAATAAATACAATTGGAGTTATATTTATTACAAATATAGCGAATATTCTGAATCAAACATTTAGTCCTAAAAGGAGGATAGTTTAAAATAATTGGCAAAATCAAAGAATAAGTTTATCATTGATTTTATTTTACTTGAAAACTCAAAATCCCAAAACATCAATGGTCGAGTGCCGCATCCGCCAACCCTCCGTTTAAAAAAATCGAACCAAAAACAACTCTATGAATAAAGAGTTTGCTAGTTTCAAAATAAACAAAATTATGAATCTACTAATTTTTATATAGCATGAAAGTTTATAATTTATAAATGTGGCACCAATGGTCGAGTGGACCTCTTCATTGAGAAAATAATTGCACATCTAGAATTCTTAGAAAATTTATTTCCTTTTCTTTTGAATAATTTTCAACAACTCAGAGGATCCAGCATCAGGAACTGGATTGATTTCACTTATCAATTTCACCACCTTCCATGACATACCAAAGAAAATGTTTAACGACTTTGTTGCCGCCGTCCTGGCATAGGGGTAGCATGTCTTCCTCGTGATCTGGGCGTCCCGTGTTCGAGTCCCGATTCGGGCATGGCTGTTCTTTGTACTATCGGTGAGATGCATGAAAGAGCCCCTCTGTAAGAAGGAATTGTGCAAGCGAATGGGTGTGTCACCTTCATTTGAGTTAGAAGACAGAACTTTGCCCTCTGGTGCTCAGGGGTCTTTGCCCTCAGAAGCTACTTCACCCCCTTTCCGTGGAAATACGGACACATCATCATCAACGTCTTTTTTGTAGGTATTATATAAAGAAAAATTTTCTTCTGTAGTGATAAGGCAAACCTCATTGAAATCTAATAAATATGACTAAAATAACAGTATTAATTGTATTATGCTACGAACAGTGGGCCAACAACTTGTAATTACAGTAGTTAATTTGAATATAATAATATTGAAAAACACAGAATTTGCTAACTGATATGTAATAATCTGGAATAGAGTAAATTGAAGCTTCCTGGATACGTTGCATGTCAATTTATATTTGGAATTAATTTCGTAGTTTCCAAGAAAGAAAAGGTCTTAACCCAATATCTCTGGGTAGTGTTAGCACAATTAGTTTAGTTATGCTAGCATCCCGTTTTAAAGCAACACTTGGACCATTTTGGGACGAATCTCGTAATTTTGAGCCATTGTTGGATGACACCTGAGCTGGCACCCCTTCTCTAAACTTCTACACCATACCAGAGAGTAGCACAGTTAGATGTTGTACGGAACAAATATGAGTTGAAATCATTGGGTTTTTTTTAATGCTCTAAAAGCCAGGAACTGAATGCTTAGTAATAACAGAATATATATATATATATATATATATATATATATATATATATATATATATATCCTAGCAACACCAGATCTTTAATTTATGAGATGATATAAATATTGAAATACAATCGATTGCATAATTTGTACTTTCATTTCGAAAAGACAGATCAAGAAACGCGCATTCATTCCGTTGCTATGGTATATTTTACTTCTCTTGCTTTTTTCTAAATACACTTATATGATTATTTTTACGAGATAAGTGTGGATTCTTTTTTACGAGTGGGCAAAGGAACAAAACCCATTTTTAGATGAATTTCAACACAAAAATCAGAATCTTCACGGTAAATTGTTTGTTTTATTTCACTACAGGAGTCGTCAGGCAGTGTAAATCAATTTCATTCGGTTGCATTTTTTTGTTTCCAAGCATCTTTGGACATTGAAACCCATGCTATTAATCCTGATTCGCCCTGGGGAGGAAAGACCCCCCCACCCGTGTATGTCGCAGATCTTTTTATTATCCCCAGAAAACTTCCGAGCAATATTTATTATCTTTCTCGGATTGTTTTCTTATCTTCCGAGACGTCTGATTTTAGGTGACGCGCTTCAGCATAAAACAAAAAGGACTCCCACATCCCCAGAAATTTTTCTTCAAACGCAAACAGTCACCTGGAAGACCCACCGAACCCCTAACTATTTGAATTTTCAAAAGTAAGTCGTGCACTTTTTTCCTTCTGATTTTCTTTTCAACCAGAAAATAATTTCAATTTATAAAATACTTATAAAAAATAATTTTTGTTCGGAAACTTTTATAGTCCTGAATAAACATTATCATGTATTTACTTTTTTATTGTTTTAATTGCTAATAACGGGAAAATGATGATAGTTTAAATTTGAATAAAATTGATAGATATTCATTATGGAAGCAATATTTTCTAATTAGTATCAATTAGAAAAAAGCGATGTTGATATCCATTTAGGGTCCTTTTAAATGTGAATATTGTGTTCAATATGTACATTACTTAGAATGATGTTTTAAAATACCTTTTCTAACCATCAACTTATATATATCAACATCTGATAAATTTTACATTGATATCATAACATTTTTACTAATAAATATTTTCGTTGATTTAAAAAAATTGCTTTTTCAGAGGAAGAATTATGATATTTATTTCTTCATATTCATGACAAAATGTGTGGGTATATTTATATTAGGCTATAGTATATTCAGCACTAATTATGATAGTCATTATTTCAGATTATATTATTTTTTTTTAATTATGTTCACTCCATATTATGAAATCTTGAACGGTTTAAAAAACAAACTCCAAAGTAATAGTTTGTGAGATAAATTACATTGTGTTTGTTCATTAAGGGGTATGGGGATCAGTATCAAAGCACGTTCAAACCATTAACGAGAATTTAAATGAGTGAGATTCTCCGATGTATTTATAGGAGCTTATACAAATTTAAAAGAACTGAAAATTTTGCAAAATATTCGGATGTTTAGAATTTTGCATCGTTAATATCTCATGCTATCTATGCTATTTGCAATATTTTAACGAGAAGACATTTATTTCAAATATTGAATGTCGATTTCTATGGTATTTAGTGGAATTCTCAAGGGATGAAGAATTGATGCATATATCTAAGGACTGAAGTATATGTTTATAGTTATTCAGTATGGACAATTATTGTACAAGGCGTCCACTTTAATCGTGGTTTAATAGCTAATTAAAATTTTTTTAAAACTTTAGACTTGTCTTTCTAAATAAAAGCATATTCTTAATAAAAAAGATAATTAGGATTTTTATAGCTTGAAACAATTAATTATGAAGTCTAAATGTTTTTAAAATCTTCTGATTTTATTTGGCATACCTTGGCTTCTAAGCATTTCCTACAAAAACATTTTACTCACCAAAGAATAAAACTGATCAAGCTATGAAGCTGTAAGTTTCATTTTTTACTTCAAATAACGGCAGCCACTTCTTCAAGGAATCTGTTTATCGGCCAGTCTAATTCAGGTGATTACCTGAAATGGTTTAACTAGAATAAAATACATACATTGCATTCAAAGTTCACAACTCGTGCAGATTTATTTGCAAATGAGAGAAGCCTTTTTTTCCCGTTTAAAATATTAAATTTATCGAGAATATTTAACTAAATATGACTGATAAGACCAATGGATTGTATAAACTTTGTATTTCGTAATCTTTTCAGAAAATTTTACTGACTCAAAAAGAGCGAAAAAAATATGTATGCCTCATAAAGAACTTTTCCAAATAGAAGCTTATACTTATCTCTAATGGATACGATTATAAAACATATCTATAATATTTTCGCATCATTTTGATCATAAGCCTTTTTGAACTTTTAATATACTGAATGGGTGGATGGGTGTGATTTTAGTTTTATCGCCATGCGATCAACCACGTGATTACCATAATAAGAAATGATATGTATTCGATACGGACTTTAGCTTTGCTCTTTTTTTTCAGTTGACACGTATTTCAGTGAGTGATCACAGACTTTATCAATAATTCTAATATTGTGTAGGAACTCTATAGAAACTCAGAAATTCTTTTTCAACGTTTTACAATTCAAGCCGTCTAGAAGTAATAAAAATAAATTATTATTAATTGTTAATTCGAAATATCGTAATGCGGTAATGCTGCCTGCAGGATTTAAAAAGTGTCAAACGTCAAATAAAAAAATGTGGCTACGTAAAGTCAAAAGTATTAAATGATATTCACTAGAATAACGGTGCATAATTTGGGTCGTTTGAAAATTCCTTCAGACCTAGTAACTGAGATAATAATTTAAATTAAAGCATAACTATCAACCCTCTTTCTGAGAATCGATCTTTATAATGCTGCATGAAATTGTAAGAAAGTTTTCTATGTGAATTTTTGCTATTTTCGAATCCATATATGAAAAAGAGGGCGTTTAGATAATTTTTTTATGATTCTTTTTCCTATCGAATTGAAAAAGGTTTAAAAAAATTAATAGATTCCAAAATTTTTACTATATCTTCCTATTTATGTAATGCATACATAAATGAATTTCTAGAAATATAACTAAAATTAAAAAAAAGAGAAAAAAAATAATGAAAAAGAATAACGATGCGTAATTTGGGCCATTTGAAAATGCGTTTAGATATAATAATCGTGACAAAAATAAAAATAAATAAATAAAAATTTAACTATCAGCATTCGTTCTGAAATTCGGTTATTATAATGCTATTTGAAATTGTAGAGTTTTTTATAACGACGAATTTTTTTCGGTTCTTGAATTCGAATATGAAAAAAATACTTATAGACACTTTTCGATGCTTCTTTTCATATCAAACTGAAGAGCCTTGAAAAAAATAAGAAATTTCAAAATTTGTATCAGATAGTAGCTTTTATATAACGCATGCGTAAATGAATTTCCAGAAATATAACTAAAATTAAAAAAAGACAGTAAAAAATATTTAAAGAAATCGATAGAAAGCGAATAATGATGCGTAATTTGGGATTCGGATATTGCTTTCAGGCGTAGTAATCGATACAAAAAGTTAACTTAAAACTTAACTATCAATATTCGTTCCGAAAATTTCTTATCACAATACCATCTAAAATTATAGAAATTTTTTAAGCATAGTTTTTTTCTTTTTTGATTCCCGAATCTGGATACAAAAATATACTTATGTACATTTTACTAGGATTCTGTTTTTTCCTTTTCTTCCGTAACAGTCTTTCAAAAAATGATAAATTTCGAAATTTTTACCAGATATTCCTTTAAGTGTTTGTAGAAAGTAAACTTTTTGCACAATTAGAAAGGATTATTGACTTTTTATCGAAGTATTTATATCCGAATATAAATCAAATTAATTATAGCGAAATGTTCAAAACTTCTTATTAAGGCATTGTATTTTACAAATCGTTATCTTCTTTAAACATTCATCTTTTTTAAAGATCATGGTTTGCATTTATCAGCAATTAGTTATAAACATACGGAATTTATTTTTTAGTTTTGTACAGGATTTTACCAGGATTCTGTTTTTTCCCTTTCTTCCGGAACAGTCTTTCAAAAAATGATAAATTTCGAAATTTTTACCAGATATTCCTTTAAGTGTTTGTAGAAAGTAAACTTTTTGCATAATTAGAAAGGATTATTGACTTTTTATTGAATTATTTATATCCGAATATAAATCAAATTAATAATAGCGAAATGTTCAAAACTTCTTATCAAAACATTGCATTTTACAAATCTTTATCTTCTTTAAACATTCATCTTTCTTAAAGATCATGGTTTGCATTTATCAGCAATTAGTTATAATCATACGGAATTTATTTTTCAGATTTGTACACAAATTTTAGATTTAATCTTTTTTTCTCTGTATATTCTTTTTTGTGTGTGGGTTTGATGGAATTCATGTGTTAAAAACATAAAAATATTGCACTGCTTACAAGTCATTAGTTTTCATTTGAAGCACATTTTAGAATTGGAATATGAATAATTTATTAATTTTCGTTTTTATCACAAACAGCTGATAGAGAAACGATAAAGAGAACTATTAATTATTCATAGCACAGCGCCAACTGTTTTTAATTACTTCTTTAAAAACTGCAGTCTGTAATCTTAGTTTTCAGATGGTGCCGGTATTCTTATCAGTTCTTTGTAATTTTTTGCGCTGTCATAGATTTTTCTGAAAATAAAGAATACAGAGAAACGAAAGAAAAAAAATGAATAAAAATATAATTCAAAAAAACATATCAGGTAATAGAATTCAGAATGTTGAAAAAAAAAATCTAAAATGGTCAACTATCCATCCTTCCAATTAATTTTTTTTCGCCCTTGAAAAATGTTTTATCCATTCTTAGAAATTACGCAAATGTGATTTAGGTCTTTTTGTTTGATTTTTGAGTCGTTTGTGATGAAAAAATCTTTCAGTATATGATATGTTTAATAAAAACAACTGCGATCTATTTTTGTATAAAGCTAACTTTTCACCACTGCATTTAAAAAAAAAAAAAAAAAAAAAAGAGGAAAAAAAAAAGGTTTCACTCATTAACTCATGAGTTGTATTCAGTTCAAGGACGTAGCTGGCATTGTATAAACACAATCGGAGAGACCAGCAGAGTTCACTGCATTGTTAAAAAAATAATAAAAGTAATTTGTCAACAAACATTTCTGATAGTGATCAAGAAATAATTATTGCTATTGATTAAATTTGTTATGAAACATCTGAACAGGATGATTTTCGACGTCATTACTGTAATTTCTAAAAGACAAAGACTTTGAATTATTTTACTGCGATGTATAAAACGCACTGAATAAAAAAGTATTGGCAAAAATTTTCCTTAACAAATCTTTATACGTGTTATTTTTTATCGTAAAAGCAAATATTCTCATTTTCAAACTAATTAACACTAGATTTTGAATGTGTGTGGTCCAAATCAATAGTCTTAAAATGGCCAGTAGTTATTACAATTTATTCTTAACGGAAATAATTATATTCAAAGTCATCACATAACTGTATTCTTATTATTCGCTGAAACAGGTTAACTATATTTCGCTTATGATAGTAGACAGCTAGAAAAGCAAAAATTTTCTGAGAAGTTAATTTTTTAAAATTGAATCAAGTAAATATTTAAAAATTATTACTGTGAACTGTTTATTTTTTTTTATAAAAAATATTATTCAAAGCAGAATCTTTTTTTCTTAACAAAATACCAAACGATTTCTTTTTTCTTTCTTTTTTTTTTTTTTGATGCGAAAATGAGATTCAAGAATGTAGATTGTTCTGGCCTTTTCATATTCGGTAACATTATTTGAGGCTCTACTCACTTGAAAACTGATATTGATTGAGAATGATTCACTCTATACACTTCAAATATGTCACATCTGTTTGAGTGTGATGCATTTTTTTTCTGTTGAAATCTTTCAGAAGAAAAATGGCGCGACATCACGGCGCAACTTAAAAGAACATGCAATTAAGTACTAGATGACGTACAAAGTAGAATGACTCAAAGAAAAAAGAACAATTTTTTTTCATATACTATTTCATAACTATACTTTATCTTTTATTTATTACTTGGTTTCTTTAGAGCAATAATAACATTTTGATGAATCTAATATATTCATTCGCATACTCCATTCAATGTTGACAAAACATTTAAATTCAACAAGTAATTTTTTTGTTACTTAACTTCAGCAAAACAAACTGCACCTTATTCGATAAGAAGCGGAAAAAAACCCCGTTTGATATGCATAACGTAATTTACTTTAAAAATTCACTTTTTTTTCTTTTTTTATGTTTATATATATATATATATATATAGTATAATATAGTATGCACAAAAATATACAATACTGAAATGGAAAGATCAGCACAATTACATCATTGTTATTTATTTTATTTTTCCTCAAAGAAATTAACAAACATCATACACACTATTAGCACGTTGATTTACCATACGTAATCTAAGTGTTCAAAGTGCACATCGCCTCGCTGTTGACAGTATTCATATCGTTCACGCAGATTCTCAAGCATATCCTAAAATAAAGGTTGTTTGTAGACTCCGGCAATAAGAGACGATTTTTTCTGTCATAATGCAGGCACATTATGGATCTTCATAACTGAACAATCACTTCTTTAATATTTACCTCAAGTAGGCATCAGGTGGTTTAAGGTCAGGGGAATGGGTGTCAGTACCACATACATGTAATGATTCACGCAGCATGGTTAGAGATTTTCAAGTGGTATGGCTGATCTCTCCGTCCTGCTGATATCACTATTCATCTGAATACTCTTTGCACGACAGAACCATCACGAATCTTGAAGAAATGGATCGATCACGTATAAAACCGTTTTATTAAACTTCTCTTCAATTTGATGCTTCTGCCTTTTTCTAACTCTACCAAGCTTTAGCACCACTTCAATATGAGCGGAAATAATGCTAAACTATAAATGCTTTTTCTTCCGTTGAGAAACCCTTTCCAACAACAGCTACACAGCACAACTTCCATAGCTTTCTCGCGAACACGTGTAGCTGGAGCTATGCCTCGTCAACAAACGCAACCACGTGTTAGAGATGCACGAGTTTTAGTACTGTATATTTTGGCACATATCGTATTTTTTACTTCCTGACGAATGACAAGAATACAGAAAGGCTCAAATTGTATACAATTTTGTTGCCAGATTTTATTTTAAATTTGAGTTAAATGTTTTGATTAACTGCGATAATCTCAGTTTTATGCATAATATTTCAATTTTTTTCTGAACTGTCCGTGCGATACTATTCAAAATAAACAAGGAAAGTCCTTGAATTCTTATCTCTTGCCCACAACATTCGGTCAAGAGTCTCGGTTTGAAGTTCAGAAAACGAAATCACATGAAATTAACTAGTTCCAAAACAGTGTTCTACTATCACACAAATTAAATGAGTTTATTTATTAGTTTTCTTTTTCTGTACTTCGTAAATGAATGCCTAGGACGAGATCTTTTTGAGTAAATAATTATTTGGAAAACGTAAAAGCAAAAGAGAAGTACATTGTATATTTTTTCGCAGGTAAAACCAATTTTCTGTTCAGATTTCCGTTAAGTAAAAGTTTTATATTTTATTTTATTATGATACAAAGCTTAAATTATTGTAAAAGTAAAACAATATACTATATATTTTGTGAATTATTTTTTCAAATTCAATGATCAAATTTTTAATTGTGGAACGATTTGCTCAAGATTTAAATCAGCGGAAAATATCTCCCTTACATTTTCTCGCACAGTATCCAATAAAGTCTTTATTTACTCCTCTCCGTATAAAAGTATGGACTTTACGTAAAGCCTCGAATTCCTTGCATGACAATGGCAAACAATCATTGCGAAATATAGATTATCTGGCATGTAGCTAGAATTTATATTGAATTTATTGTACGAAATGTATTTTCAACGCTTTTTACCGACTAATTGAAATCAAAATTCGCATGGAACTACAGTTGTAGTCATACGATCCTACACCGTTTTTGTGCTGCATTGCAAGATCATTGCTTTTGCTCTCTGGAAAGTAGTTAGATACATAACTATGCACTTAACAAAGAACTTATTTTTTGTTTCAAAAAATAAATTAATCTATATTTGTTTTAAGCAGGAATTAATCTACGTATTTTTAACATTCTGTAAGCATTTTTAACAATCGAAATTGAAAAATAAATAAATAAAACATCAAAATGATGCACTGTCTTGAATAGTGCCTGAAAAGCGTTATCAGTGCAAACAGTTAAAACAAATATTTAAAGTAGAATTTTATAGCATTCTATAGTTGAGTTTTTAATTATACGATAGAGAAAGCAAAATTTAAAAGAAAAATAAAATGACTAGAAAATTTTTCTAGCATTACCAATCAGCTTAAAAAACTCTGTTGAATTATTAATTTTTAAAAATTGCTTGCCTTAATGAAATTTATTTCTATATCTGCACTCTTTCTTTAAAAAAATAAAGGTCATATTGAAAACAAATAAAAAGATTTGCTCTAGTTTCGCCTGGAAAAACTGTAATTTATGTTTTTTATGAATGGGATTTTTTTTATCCACTGCAAATGTTTTATTTGTGGAGGAAATATATTTCGGAGAGCTAAGGGTTAACATTTCAAATTGAGCTGTTTCTTCTAAAAAGCGTTCACTCGATTTTAAATGATAATGTCTGCTGTAAATGAAGAAAAACTCTTTATATTGATAATTTTAACTAAAAATATAAATTTGTAACTATTTTATTGTATCCAATATGTTATCAGAAAAGGACTTCAAAAATGCCTAGAACGTTTAGGCTGATTCTAGGGCAATTATTTTTAAATATATTATAACATTTAAATATTATTTAAAGCATTTGATATATTATGTAAAAAAAGATGATTGTCTAATCAAAAATTGCTTGTACAAACATATTATGGAGTGGTGTGTAAAAACTGATCTTAAATAAACTCTTCGACTTTATGCTAATAGATAAATGCATAAAATTATTAAATTAGAAATATTTTTTTTTAAATAAAGAAGGAGCATTGTTTATTTATACAATGGATATCACAATTTATCTTATTTTCAGTTAATGCGTTTCAAATCAACGTGATGAATGATTCAGAATTATTAATATATATTCAAATAACAGAAGTTTTAAAAAATGCCGGCGTCCTGGCATAGGGGCAGCGTGTCTTCCGTGTAATCTGGGTGTCCCGGGTTCGAGTCCCGGTTCGGGCATGGTTGTTCTGTGTTCCATTTGTTAGATGTATGAATGTGCCCCTCTGTAAAAAGGGGTTATGCAAGCGAATGTGTGTGTCATCTTCATATGAGCTAGAAGTTAGACTTCCACCTTCTGGGTGTTCAGGGGTCTATACCCTCAGAAGCTACTGCATCCCCTTTCCGTGGAAACGCGGTCACGACATCATCATCATCAAAAGTTTAAAATTCTTGACTTTTAATTTTTGGAGCTAGGATGTGACCATAAAAGAGCTTGTGGTTTTAAACCAAAATTTTTATTGATTTCAGACAATTTCACAATTCTACTGAATAAAATATGTTGTTAAGAATAGAACAGCACTATTTACTACTTTATTATTATTTGCAGAATAGATGCTTCATTCTTATCATTCTAGTAATAGAAATTTAATTTTATTAATAAAAAATGGTTTTTAAAACGCACTTTTATTAATTTCATAATAATGAGAGAGTAAGAATGTTAAATTATTCTAAATTGACTAAAGGTTTAATTAGATTTAAGATAAATGTTAATATGTAAAGCTTATTTTAAATATATCTTTCCTTATAGCTTAATTTCTAAACCATTTTTTTTCAACGCATCTCGCTTTTATGATTTTGCTTCAATTTTCATATTTTTGACGTACAATTTTCTACTTTTTAAAATAAACTAATGAAAGCAATCTCTAAATTTTTGAATTTTTTATTCCTTTATCTTTTTTTCCTTCTTTAAATTTTAAATTTATTTAAAAATGTCATTTAAAAATATTATGGAAATGTATTTTTTTACATTTATTTACATACATTTATATACAGAAAGAGCGAAAGAGACAGAGAGATCTAAGCATCAAAAGATGTTCAACTCATCACAATCACTAAAGAAGAAATATCATTCTTTTTAAAAATAAATATTGATTATTATCAAAAGTAAATATTGATAATAGCAGCTCTCTACGTATAAAATGTGCGGAATGGAATTATTTGAAATAACTGAAAACCATTTTTTTTTTAAAATCTTGATATGCTTATGAAACCTGAAAAATAAATTAAATTCTTTTATTAAGTTATTTCTGCTTATTTATAAATTTATTATTAATTTTTAACTTGCTTAAAAATCATCGTATGGATTAATTATATAAACAAACTAGCCTTTGATAAAAGGGAAAACGAAAAGATATTTACTAATTTAACTACTTTAAAGTTTTGCTTTTCTATACGCATGCAGAGTAAAATCAGTGCCATTATTTCGATGTACATGTTCGAAGAACTTTCCACAATATTAACAGCCTTTTCGCGTATTTTCATTAAAAAAAAATTGGCTATTTACTTTTGCTTGAAAATAATAGTTCCACGTCATTGACTGCAATTATTATTTGTCTGTTCACTACTTATTTTTAGGGGTTTTCAGAATCATAAACAGGATGTTTTTGAGAAATTCGATTAACGTCTGACCATGATCGACCTCTTTAGCTTTGGAGTTCATTGTTTCCTGATGAACCTCTATCTAAGAAATCGGAACAGCGTTTGACTTTTCTTGTTAAAGACTTCCTCGGATAATACGAAGTCATTTATTAGGGAAAAATGATGAATCGTTTGGTTTGAATAGGGATTTTTTTATAAAGTGATTTAGTTCGAAAACTACGTAATAAAATTAAATTTGTACTCTTTGCAGGCATTAATTTAGAAGAAAATCTCATTCATGCCTGATTAACAAAGTACAAAATATTTAATTCTGTTCATAAATTTATACAACTGGTAGAGCTGACACTGTTGCTCTATCTTTAGGACTATAAAATTGCAGCACGTTTTAAAACTATTTTTTATTATTCTAATGCTCATAACTAAGTATAAGAAGGTAGAAAGCAAACTACTTCACTTCGAATTTGGCAAAGACCGGATTGAAATTTTATAGTTCAGGAATGACACGTTTTTTCACTTTCCTATAAATGACAGATAAAAAAGAGCTACAAAGGCAGAGAAAAATTCGACCATGTAATTTTCATAAATGTCTGCTTTTCAGATCTTTTTGAATACAGAAAAAAAATTTTGAAATTAAATCTACATGCATGGAGCATAATTACTCAAAAATTTATTGAACTAGAGCGATGAAATTTTGTATGTAGGCCTAATACCAACCTGAATATTTCTCGAAAATGTGGCTGAAATTAGCCAAAGCGAAATATGTCGGTTTGTCTATTCGTATGCAAATTAATACGATATCTCAAATAGGCGTCTATGATTATAGATGTGTATTAACTTTTGAATCATATTTGTATAAGTGGAAGGGGTCTAGTTACAGATCAGTATATACACATGCAGATGAACACTAAAAAAAAAGAATGCCTATAGCTGAAAAACGCAACTCAAACTGCTTAATTGAAAATTAGTATACAGTATTGTAACTAAAATTATAGATCTGTGTCAACGACGAGAACTAACAAATGCTTTCAAGCACATGCCCTAATTTTTTTATGTTTTAAAACTTGGTTAGCAGATTTTGTAAAATTCAAATACATCATATTTACGAAATTTTATGGACATTTAATGTCGCTTTTAGCATATGTTACCTTTGCGGTACAATTGAAGTGGGAATATTATTGTCCTGCTCGATTTAGGATATTAGCATTTTCTAATAATCATTTAAACTTATTTGATAATTTCACATAACTAAGAACAACATGACATCATCGGGAGTGACCTCCTTGAAACTTTCTCACTTACCCTCTAAAAATTTACTTTATATTTTTAACCTCGTGCCATTGGCAAACAACAGATACGAAGCAGACTTATAGCCTGCAATCTTTAGAGATTTAGCGTTGGGATTCGGTTAATATGTAAGTACCAGAAAACCGAACAAGCATTTTGGATTCCTTTTTTTCGAACGAATAAAACTAAAATTTGGCAGAGTACTAAAATTGTAGTTACAAAGATCTGCATGTAATGACAGACCGCGGTCGCCTGGTGGTAAGGTGTCGGCATCAGAACCGGAGGGTTGCAGGTTCGAAGCCCGATTCCATCGAAGAATTACGGTATAAACAAGTCTGGTACACGTTAAATCCACAGGAACCAAATGTCCTACCGCTGATGCGGTGAGGAAGATTAAAATGGGTGGTGCCAGCTCAGGTGTTGTCCTCACCATCTGACTGCGGTTCAAATTACGAGATCAGCGATTCAAATTACGCTGCTTTTGAATGGGGCGTTAATGTAACTAAACTAAACTGTATATATTGCCACTTGAAAAAAAATCTCTTGATATAAAAGCTGGAAATATTACTGCGATTTTCCACCTCACCATTTCTGCAACGTGGATCTATCGTATCGAGATAATTGGAGATGAAAATGTTAAGTTTGAAAGGAACCTTTCAGAGCAGTCTGTATATTTTAAAGGCAAAAGGTTTTGAGAAAACTCGTCTGCCCAAAATTTTAGTTTTGTACACTTCTTTTCAAGTTTTTATGCTAAAAATACCTCCAACTCGAATAATAAGCATGGATTTTAGTTAAAATTTGTTATTTAAACTCATTAAATTTATATTTTATTTAAAAATTTTGTAGTGTATTTTTTAAACCATTTTTAATTTTCTTAAAGCAAGAAAGGACATTTTTTCTAATCACGCTTTTATCTTTATATACCAAAAGCTGTTTGGAAAATTGATTAAAATTAAAATATTCTACCAATTTAATCGCATATCACATACTAATATAATGTTTTGTGTAGAGAGTCGTCGTGCCTACAAAAATGCATACATAAAGAAAATGGAAATCTATTGTCTCCAAAATTTAAGGATAAAAAAATTAACGTTTGTAAAATTTTGATATAAGTTTTTAGTGGAGTATCTAAAAGGATCAAGAGTTGATGATAAAGCCTTCTTTTGGGATAAAATGTTTTATACGGAACTTCTCTTGAATATTATTTTATTTTTGAACAACCAATGCTGTCATATCCCCCAGAATTGTTTGAAATGGGTAACATCATACATACATATATAATTGAGCACAGTAAATTAAATTGATTGAAATTGTCAGATTGTTATTTTACGGTAGTTTTTTTAAAAAGATTTTTAAAGATGGTTTATTGTTGTCTCTAGCTAGAAAAATAAGTTCAAAAAGCTAGCGCCCAATTTGCTTCGATTGCTTTTGACAGCTCACATAAATAAACAAAACTTTTGCTAAATGCCGAGTAAATCAGTTGAAGACATTTCTCCATCATTTTCAACCCAGCCTTGAACATTGAAATATCCGTTAATTAATTTCGACGCTTCATGAAATAAACTACCATTTCTTACGTTTCACTAATTCTCCCCCCCCCCCTCCTTTCTTTCAGTGAATCTTCACAATAACTTCTGTTATCACTGATTGCCGATTCGACAATCGTTAACGATGTTTGAAAATCACGTGATAAGACGAAGAATAAAAGGGTTTGGGTTAGGCTAATTTAGATATTTCCGTTCATCTGGGTAGAATTATGGAAGGGTATTGATTTCTTAAATGTAAGTTGGCAAATTATTTCCTTTTTAATGATTTGATATTAGATATTCAGAATATAAATATTCCCAAAATACTCCTTATTAAAATTTAGAAAAATATGATTTCAAAAGGCGCCATAAGTAAAAGGAGCTTAAATTAATTTTTTATTTCTAATTTAGATCACTAAATAATTATTAACGCGCAATTTTCTTCTCTTTTTTAAAGAGGTTATGGGATTTATGTCTACAAATACAATCTGTAGGGCCATTAACCCTACAGCAAGATACTGCTATTAAACTGCCAAACTGTTTAGATTTTAAAACCGCAAAATGGTATCAAATAATAAAGAAGAAACGTATATTATTTTTCTGTCAACAGTTTTTTTATTTCGATTAATATAAATCTTGCAATATTAATACGTATCAATAGAATGCACTGTTTCATTTAAGACATATTTCTTGTTTAAAAGTTGTTAAAAG
This sequence comes from Argiope trifasciata, assembly GCA_026543055.1. Classification (NCBI taxonomy): domain Eukaryota; kingdom Metazoa; phylum Arthropoda; class Arachnida; order Araneae; family Araneidae; genus Argiope; species Argiope trifasciata. The sequence continues at coordinate 523,625 of JAPMOQ010027263.1, read as the reverse complement.
AAAAATGGAAATAATGGTACCTAAATTATATCAACAATATCAAAGCATTTATCAAAACAGCTGTGTAATTCTAATATATTGTTTCTATTGTCAATATCCGTTTTTCTTATCCAATACCAAATTTGCTGAGGAATAAGATTAAAGTTTTTTATATTGATAATATAATTTTTTTATCTTATTATAATCTGCTATATTATATTGATAATCATTTATATTGTAATGTAATCAGTTCAATATATTCAACTATATTATACAGATAAGACTTTTTTTTATCGATTTCTTCGATAAGATTCACTTACAAACGCGATGTTAGTTTCAAATTTAAATTACAGAAAAACAATGTCAATAAAATTATATCAATAATATCAATGATTTTATCACAGTTCCCATATGATACTATTTCTACTGTCATGCATTTTTTTTTATCAATTAATACAAGGCCAAAAAAGACCGATAATTTCTTTTGTCGGCATGCACTAGCATATTATGTTTACTTTTTTACAAGCATGACTTGTTTAAAATTTAATCGAAAAATATTGTGCATATTGCGATAAATCTACAATGTAGCTTAAACAAATTAAAACTATGTATACTTATCTGCAAGTGAGTTTTTTTCCCGCTATTTCAGTCAATGAGAGTTTTCAAGTAGAATGTGAATTCTCTATGGGATATTCATGGTATTTTTCAAGAGGAATGTCAATTTTAAAATCTACTTTCACCCATGAAAATTTTTTCGTTTTCATTTTTTTAAACCGACAGTTATCATGGATGCGAAATTGCATCTCCTGTTTTTTTTTTTTTTTTTTTTTTTTTTTTCAATTTTTACAAAACTAATTCATATAAATAAAGCATCTTCAGTAACATTTTAAAGAATCACTAAATCTAGCAATGTTTTCGTAACAATTAACGAAAATGACAAGCAAAAGTTCCAAGGTGTTTACATTCTGATTCTAACTATTATTTACAAAGATATATATTACAAAGATATATACTGAGCATAACTATATCGATAAATTACGTTTGTTATTTTGCATATACATTTCACTGAATACATAACAAAAAATTATTTTTGGGGGAAGGTGGAGCTTGAACATATTTTAGTTTTATTCTTGTTTATTGTATTTAATTTAATGATAAATTTAATTCAAAAGATTAAAAAAATAAAAAAGAAGATATGTATTAATTTTTGAATTACCAAACAGCTGTTGTTGAGTTTGAAATAATCTTTGTAAGTAAAATTGTAAACAATTTTTGCAAAATCAAAATTGCAAAATATTTTTTGCAATTTTGATTTTTTAAAAATCTTTTCAAAAAAGTATAGATTTTATGAAAAGGATGGAATCTATAAAATGATATATTAAATAATTCCACTTATTTGAAATAATTGTTTATTAATGGTGCTTCATAAAGAACCACTGTTGCAAACGATATTTTTAAATTCATTTTAACTTCAATTAAACCGCATTTTTTTTCTTTTCGTGCTAATTGTTAAAATTTTTACATTTTATCAATATTAGATAAGCAGGTTTTAATATGTTTCTAGTTTATTCCATTCCCAGTTAATGCAAAACAACTGGCCTTAAAATATAATTTTTTTACTGTTCCTTAAAAAATTTATTTGAATAACTTATTTAAAATAAGGAATAATATATATTAAACAAAAAATATCCTTTACCTAAAGAATATTAAAAAACACAGCTAAGTAAAGGAATTCGATAAGAAAAAAAATGGGCTTTAGAAGATTTGAATTTTTATTTGAATGTAAGTCGTCCTTTTATACATATATACATGTATCTCAATAATCAAAATTGATTCTTACTGACCATATCTGAGAGGATTTCTGGAAAACCAAAGAAAGTGAGAAGGATTAAAAGCGGTATTCTTAAACCTAATTTGATTTTGATATAACCTAGATGGAGAGTTGGTTATTGATAGCAGCCAGTATTTGACATATTTTATGTAATTGGATTATTACTAATTTAGATTATTACTTTTATGATCAAAAGATAAGACTGTAGACAATTACGTGACATGATAAAAACATGACAAACCAAATTTACTTGCTTTGATGCTATTTGGAACTTTACAAATGTTCATGTTTGGAAATGTATTTATGACATGTTATCATGTGGGTCAAAATGATTCTATAATTGGTGCATTTTTTTGCCAATATTTATTACTAGCCGCCTTTGGCGACCAGCTGGTTTGCCATGAGTAATGCGTTCTAAAATTTTCAATTAAATCACATATTCATTAGCCTAGAAGTAATTCCGGGAATTGATTGGCCTGAAAGCAATATTTTCTTTAAGATGATGGACGAAAAGTTCTAAAAAAACACCTTTTCCTAATAGTATTCTTTAATTTTATAAATCAATAAGTTTTAACTATCGGTTATGCTTCCAAAATATTAAAAATGTTTTTTTCGATAATGTTGCCAAAATATGAAATATGTTTTTTTTTTCAAAGAAAGCGAGAAAGGGAAAAAAGTATTGAATTAATGATACAGATATTGAAACGATTACATAAATTTACCATTAAGTCCGGATTTCAATGCATATCCTGTCTAAATTCAATCAGGTTTACTGTAAATAAAGATAATTTATGGAATTAATGATACAGATATTGCAAATGATCTTAGAATCCTTTGCTTTGCATTTATTTTTTAAAGAAAATATCACATTTTATATTTCTTTTATTTTATCCAATCACGTGATAAAAACATGGTTAAAATATTTCTTTAAAAATTCGTTAAAAATAGAAGCTTACGTTATAAATTAAAAACACTGATACCGTTAGAAAGCTAATTTTTTTATCTTTAAATTGATGTAAAAATCATGTTTGAGCAATAATATTTTCGGAAGTTATAACGGAAAAACGTCGAAATTTCTCTTAAATTTTAATTCAAATTCTAATTAAAAATTCGAAAAAAAGGGTTCCGAGGTGCACATTCCGGACCTCCAAGGTATGCATGTACCGAATTTGGTAGCTGTAGGTCCAACGGTCTGGCCTGTAGAGCGCCAACACACACACACACACACGCACACACACACACACGTTGAGCTTTATTATAAGTATAGATATAGATTATCAACTATTATTAGCAATCACAAACTTTAATAAGATATCACATAACTAGCTTGAATCCGTGTGGCTTTATTATATAAATTGTTAATGTATGCTCGATGTTGACTATAGTTATATAGATAATTATTTATGAGATAGAATTAAATTACTAAAATATTATGAGATTTGTCAGAATTCTTATACGATATATGATAATGCTTATAAGCTGATATACTATTTGTAAATTTTTGCAGGTATAGCACGGCATATACAAGGACAAAATAGTTCAAAACTATTTATAGGATAAATTATGGAAGCTAAAGTTACCATCGTTATATTAGATGTATTAGCATATCAGGTATTTTGCAAGAATTATTTTCGGAATGTTAATTAAAAATTAATAAAAAAAGTCATATCACTTGTGCAATTTTTAAATCAGTTTAAAAATTTAATTCAGAAATTTTCAATAATTTCAGAGCATTTTATTGCACAAAATCATTTTCACAGAGCTTTAAAATTAAAAATGGTTAGCTTTTTAGCTTTGAATTTTGTTTTAACTTTTTAAAAAAAAAATTCTTTAACTCTAAAAATGTTACATAGTGAAATGAATTTTACAGCAATACTTTTCTTTGATTTAATAACATTTTTATACACATGCAGTGCTAAGATATTTGATACATTTTTTTTTGCTTGTAAGTTATTGTGCTGCATAATAAATAATAAATTTTAATAATGTAATAAAGATAGATGAATCAAACCTAAAGCATTATTATTTTACAATGCTCAAGACTACTGGTTTGAATCTCCTTAAATTAATTTTTTGTGTGATCAACATTTCACAAAAAATGCTCAACATTTATATCAAATTAGAAGAAATTATTAGTTAGATTGGAAAAGATAAGAATACAGACAATTCACGTGGCATAACAAACAAACTTACCTGCTTTGATGCCATTTCGAAATTTACAAATTTTCAATTAGTTTGAAAATTAAATGTACTTATGACTTTTTATCACGTGAGAACAAAATGATTCTATAGTTGATCATTTTTTTGATAATATTAATTGTTATCAATTGTCATTTAACTTATTTTGAAGACTAAGTTTGAAACATAAAAAGATTATTGGGAATACACGAGAGTGACACAAGGTTTAAACGTGCTACTTTTATGTGGCAGGTGTGTTTAAAGATCAACTGCACAAACAAGGAGTCACTAAATGAAATAAGGTGTTTTAAGAGATGTTTTGAATAAATATTATCAAAATATTTATTAGAGGTTCCTAAATAAATCTGAATCAGCTAAACTACAAACATATTTTTTAAAGATAGAAATCCAATAAAAAGTTAATTTCCAACTGGAAAAATTATCACTGTTTTCTTCTTCCTTCGAATTTCTCACGTATTTCCATACAAAAAAAAAAGGCAAACGAGAAAATAATAATGTGGCTATGTGTTAAACAATCAAAATTCCAAGTTTCGTAATTATAAAGTATCAAAGACAACATTTTACTTTTCTATTTATGAAGTATACAGGAAGAAAATATTGTAATCGTCAAAAAGTTGGACAGATGGATGAATATTTGCATTGCAGATCTTCCCGGGTTCGAAAAACTGATTTTTAAAATTGCACCCGTCTGTGAATACAATAATATATTAAATTAGATGAATGACATTTGGATATTTACCGTAAATGGATTTTGTACCACATTTTTATATTTCTATCAAATTTTGAAAGAAATTCAAAATATTTTAAATATTTTTTGAAACGGAGAATCCGGAATATTATATTCTGAACCATTATTTCTGCATTCAAATATGAAAAAAGCTTGATTGTAGTTTTCAGGAGCCATTTTTCTTTTTCTTTTTTATTATTGCGATAAATTCCAAACAAACTAAAAACTAAATAGAAAATTCGTGTTCTTATTGTTACATAACTTGTTCCGAATAATAACTATAAATTTACTGTCTTCTATAGACACAGCCCACATTTATGATATTTTGATTGTCTTTATCAATGTTAGTCTACCCATCGTAAAGATATTGTATTTATAAAAGAACGACTAATGTTGCTTTTATTTTCAAAACACTTATATAAAATTTTATGTAACTAAAAAATTTCTTATAAAAATAACGCATTCTACAATAGATTTAATCCAATTTGTAATATTTTAGTTCTGTTATTTTGATATTAAATGTTTAGTGGCAGCTATTAAAGAACATTCATGCTAGAAAATACTACTTAGTAATTTTTACTTTTTCATATACATTGTATGGAGAAACTACGGTAATCGTCAACAAATTCGAACTCGTGATTTTGAGGAATTTTCCCGTTTCAAACTTCTCTGATTTCGAAAAACACTCTTTTGGAAAATATCCGTCTCTCTGTATGTGATAAAAATAATTCAAAAAGATCTTAAGTCTAAATGGATGACATTTGATATACGGTCTTTACACCAGATTTGCAAATTTTTTAATGAATTTTGATTAAAATCTGTTCAGAGTTTGCCTGCACGAATTTAAATTAACACATTAAAGGCGAAGGATCTTGACGGAAGTATGCTAGGTAATGCAGCGGCCACCCCACCTCGTTTTTCGTCCTAGAGCGGGCGATATTTTGTGTAATCATAAAAAAACTTAGACTTAAATCGCATTACTACGACACCCGCCTTTAAGCTACAGTCGAGATAAATCGTAGTACTGCGACTCCCACCTTTAAGCTACTGTCGAGATAAATTGTAGTACTGCGACTCCCACCGTTAAGCTACAGTCGAGATAAATCGTAGTACTGCGACTCCCACCTTTA
>JAPMOQ010027263.1:496272-512759 GCA_026543055.1 Argiope trifasciata | reverse complement strand
ACAGATGTTTTTTGCAATAAATTGGGGTTTTCAAATTTACATCTTGAGAACAAATTCACCGACAAAATTTCACGTTTGACGCACATCGCGTGATTCACGTAACGGGGTCAAAAACTGAAGGGCACCGTTTGAAAATTGAATAACTTAAGTCAACAAAACGCACCTGGAAGTAAGACATAAAATGACTTTCATATATCAAGAACAAATAAGTGATCGCATTTCTCAAGCTGTATAACAGAAACTATAGTCTATAATCTTGGCAAAAAGTACATAGTTGTTAATTTTTATTTTTTCCAACAATCTGAGATGGAAGGCTCTACAGTTGGACATTTACGTGGTGTCGCCCTGAGTACTTCATAAAAATCATATCTTTTGTTTGTATTTTCAATTGTTCTTTCGACCTTTCAATTGTTGATGTTGCCACACGATTAGTTGAAAATTCTGACGCATGGGCATTCGACAATTCAGTGCGAATATACCTGAGGAATCCACGCATTTGTTACACTTCATAAATTGGTAGCTCTGCGGATATTCAGTCAGCATTTTCTCATTTTTTTTCCTCCAGGTCTTCAGAATGACTGTTTAGAGAAAGTTGGTCGTATCATAGTTTACTTCTATTTCTCGGAATTTCCCCACAAGTAAGTTTGTTTCAAACAGTTAAGCTACGTAGTTCAATTGTTGGATATCATTTATATGACCTTTTAACTGACAATTCACAAGTTTTTTTTCTGGACACTGAAATTAGTCGGTAAATGCTTCGATGAATGGCTTACGTTTCTTCAACTATTTTTAATTATTTAATTTATAAAATAACTTAATTTAAATAATTAAGGCAATATTTCAAACACCTTTCCATATTTAGAGACTATTTTCAAGATATTTTCTGAAGCTACCTAATTGTGGCACAGTTTCTATTTGATATAAAGGATGCTTGGAATAAATAATTGTCAATAATATTGTCGGATCTCGGTGTTATACATTTTAAATATTTAGAGAAATGAATGATGTGAAAAAATATAGATGCATTAACCTGAAAAGAAACATATAATAAAATTTATAATTTCTTAATTGCTTTATTTTATTTTCTAAACTAGCCCCTTTTGGCAAGCACTGGTTAATCGATAATACTGGTTTTAAATTAACCTCTTATATGGAACTTGATGTTCACGATTTCTTTAATGTTAAACAAAATAATCAAGCAAAATATGAACAAATCTAAAGCAAAATAAGATCAACATTAAAATTGTGGCAATTATTAAACCGTGCTATTTTAATAGCTCTATACTTTTTTTTTATTTGTACATGAACCTTCGTAATGGTAACCTTATTAATGTCTTTAATAACATGGTACCGTTAAAATTTTTATCTAGTTAATATAATTTAAATTGAGCCTTATATTTTTTCTAATATAAAGTCCCAGTTTGATTCCTCTTGTAAACTTTGCAGATATTTGAAGTTTCTTCATTAGTTTTCAAAAATGGAAGAAAAATCAAGAATTGAAAAATTGATAAAACGACAAAAATAGTTTGAATTTCACTTCAATAATGAAATCGATTATTGAAGATTAAACAAAAAAATATTTATTGAAATTGTCAAAATTTAGAAAAAAATTGTATAGCTATTAAACTGATATTATTAATATAAAGCAGTTACTTAAAAAGGTGCAGAAGTTATTTTTATGCAAGAATATTTTCGTAAGTTACTTCGAAAAAAATTGCAATATCTCAAAAATCAAATTTTATCTAAAATTTCAAAAAAATTCGCTCTGAGGTACCCATTTCCATCTTCAAAAGTATATTTCTGCCAAATTTGATGATTATGGGTCATACTGTTTGGCTCGTAAGGCGGCACACATACTCAAGCACATTCTCTTTGATTGTTAGTAAAGATTAGATTGACATTTGTGCATTCATAACAAATGTTAATACTTTGTATACTTTTGCATTTATTATAATTGATTACACTGATTTTATAACAAATGACATTCCTCTGATTATGTTGTGTATTTTTTTCATTCTCATTCTAAACTTTGCATTGTTTTTGTAAGATCGGTTCTCTCGGTAAAGTTTCGAGTTAAAGTGAAAATCAAATTTCAATAATTATGTATTAATAATCGAGACAAATTCAATTCAAGTTTAAATTATCTCAAATGTAATTCGATATTAAAATTAAATCTAACGAATAAATAAACTTAGTCCTAGAAATTAATTAATATTTAAATCAGAAGTTAAATCAATGTAGAAATCATATAAAATTTGTGTAAAATCTGAGTTAAAGAATCAAACCGAAACAATATCAATCCATAAAATAAAGAAATAAATTTCTTGAAATCAAAATTAATGGTATATTACAATAATAATGGTGTGCTATAAAATTATAATGATATGGCATTACATCTAATAAAATAAAAACTAAATAAATTGATTCAATTCATTCATGGAAAAGTATTGTTATATCTTAAATTTATGAGTAAGAGGAATTTTGCATTTCAGGCTGCAACAGCTATCTTTGATCATGTACGTATCTCATCTGATTTGATATCTTTGTTCTTTTGCTTTAAGATACATTTGGGATTTTTTTCTTTCTTCCTTACTAAAATGATTCATATTGTCGAGAAATTCAAGTGACTATGCATAAAATGTACTTCTGTGCTTATCTTAGCATGCAAGTTTTGAAATATTTCAAACATGTTTTATATAATATCTATATAGTTCTTCGCTTTGCAGTTACCTAAAAAACTCTTAATAACTAAGATGAAATATAGCTAAGCCGAAAATCACGTCAAGCACAAATGCTGAAAATGTTTAATGTATGAAGAAGTTTAAGAATCTGAAGATCATCAACAATCGTTACTTGCAGTTTTCATTCCTCATTTTAGAAAATGTTTTCTATAAAAGAACACTCAGTAGAAATGATGCATTCACATTTTTATTTAATATCCTAAAAAATAGTTTCATTAGGTCAAATGTTAGACCAAGTATTGGAGAATTATCTAAAACAAACAATAGATTCTTGATAATAAATTTTGCACCTACAATAATCATTTCTCTTAAATAACTATTTTTCATTTTTTACCCTTGAATTCTTTAGCTGGAAGACACATTGCACAACCATTTTGATTGATAGATGATAGACTGCAACTCGTTTTAATTTTTTGATATTCTTTATGATCATTTATAGAATGTGTAAAGAGTAATGAAGGATGATGATTGCAGTAGTGCAATAATCTACATTTCGAGTTTATGATCGAATTGTATAAAAAACTTTCCAATCTTCTGATCTTAATTTGTTTCTATGTAAAAAAAGTAGAGCCAGGGAAGTTGTTTATATCTAAAGTTTACTACAATATACAAACTCCCCATTTTGACCTAAAATTAATAAAATATCCTCCTTAAAGCCATTATTTTAATTTCAAGCTTTAGATATTTTTTCTTTTAATCTAGATGCTAAAACTGATTATCTAATACTGATTGATCAAACTATTAATCAACTCAATGACTTATCATTTAATGAATTGTTGTGGTATTAACAAGATTTAATTAACCTTTAAAAACAACTCCTGACAGGAATATGCGGTAATGATGTTAACAAGAAAGTAGTATAGGAATGTACTAAAAGTGTATCCATTTACTGATTTCAAATCAGGTTATTACTCTACACTTTTCTTGTAAGGTTTAAAACCTTTTACAATCACAAGACAAAAATAACAATCATCATGACGTTCAACGAACTTTCTCAACTCTAACAGTACAGTAAACTGTAAAATTTCATAATAGCCTTTTTCTTATCGCTGTAAGCATTCTATGTAATTTTAGCTGGCATCATTAAAATGTTGAGAATACGCATTTTTTTCAAAATCTGAAGACAGTTAAAAAAATGTGAATTTCGATATTTAAAGTACATCGACATAATCAGCAACCTCAAGAAATCCTGAAATCATAAATTTCTTGGCAAAGGATTTTTTAAAAATTTAACAATGCAATAAATATTAATTATAAATATTTTAAGATGAATATAGGATCACGAGTGAATTTTACTCACAATTCTTCCCCATCTTTTCCTTTTCAGAATCTCTTTTGCGCTATTCTTTCATTCGTGTTTTGAAGCGCTTGAGAGTAGTCATTATTTCTTAGATCCTATATATCCTTATTCCTTAGATCCTAAAGATATAAGAGGTAATATCTATAAGCAAATGATTGAACTTATATATAATTGAAAACAATCTTATTTACTTAATATAAGTTTTGTAATAATACATACTTTGTTTGATTTGTTTGTATCTTACAGTAGAATTAATTACAAGACGTCTGAAATAACGATAATTCTATAATAGATAAAGAAGAAAAATGTTTCTATGCATCTAAAATGGAAAAAAATACAGTAAAAGAAGTACGGAACTTTTTTTTTTTATCTTACTTCTATTTTCATGTCAATTTGGAGATTTAAAAGAATACATAAGCTCTTTTGTATATTTTCCAGCACGCTTCACAACCATCAAAGCAACTGATCATGCAGCTGTATTTATATACCGCAAGCATTAATATTCGATATTTATTTATTCGCCCAAATTATATAATGCGTTTTCTTAGATTCAAAATAAAGTTGTTTCAATACGATTATACAGTACACAGATAGTCTTACAAATTAGTAATTTTAAAAAAACTTTAGATCAAAATGGGGAGGGGTCCTAAAATATTGAGATCGCGAATGCCCTCAAAGAATTCTTTAGTCTTTTTGTTATTTGCAATGTAGAGGAGATTAGTAATCAAATCTCTGCGGTATTTAAAAGTTCCAATGAAATTTAAAACATTTATTTTGTTAAACTAAATTTATTTCAATCATTTTTCATTAATATTTCACCTTTTCATTCACTTTCCTGCTTTGAGGTGAAGCACTTTTTTATAAAGATGGAAATGGGGTTTCGAGTAGAAAAGTTTAAGGGCAGTTGTGACAGTGGTATTTATTCTAAATTCATTTTAAATTAAAAGTAAAACCTGGAGATAAATATGAATGACAAGGAAACTCTCTTTTTGATTTTAAATTAGTATTTTCATATGCATTTTTCAAAAAGAATCAAAATGTTAACTGTGCCGTCCAATTTTTCATTGTTTTTCGATTATATTACATGATAAACTTATATTTTAGAATGAGTATATAATATTTTCCTGAGATTTATTGTTAGTAAAAATGTTTCTTAATTTATGTTTCAAGTTCTTATCAATTTCTGAATTTCAAATTCCAAATTGATATTTAAATTTAAAAAAAAACATTGTATTGCAGAATGTTTAATGGGATTATTTAGGGCAAAATCAAGCACGATAAGAAAATATGCAAATAATTGCTCAAAATACGGCATAAAAACTCATTTCGTTGAAGGAAAAATTTAATTACTTATTACGTGCAACGTGTTTACGTTTTTAATGAATGTACAAAAAATGTTGTTGCATTTTGTAACAAATATATTGTATTAAAATAGCATTCTTGAACATATCATTTAATCAAGCCACTTGTTTTATAATTTTTAGACCGAAACATTTTATTTGAGGAGTCCAATCTTTATTCATTGTGAAAGTAAATTTGATAATATTCAGAAAGGAGTTCAGATAACTGTACTATATATCACTAAAAAAATAAGTATTCTAAATAAAAAATAAAATGATGATCACATTATTCAATTGAGCAATTTTTATGCTTACATCATATTTGGAATTTTAAGATGGCGACAAATCATTGAAAAAAAATATCAAAATCATCAAATAAATAACAGCAGAGGTAATTCGTCAGAGGATCAAAAGACTTTTTTTGGATTATTGTGTAGAAGATTTTAATGAGGACAAATGAGAACGTTTGATTATGCAATAAATAATTCCAATAAATTCTAACTGTGACCGTTTTAGAAGTAGTATGCCAGAGAATTCAGAGGAAAACATTCTTGACTTTCAGAGGTTTCTGCTGATTAATCTGTTCAAACCTTCAAAAACAAATCTTCAAACTGACATTGAAAAAATGTATTAATCAATTGAAGCACTTCTGACTTTTTTTTTTGTACTTACGAAGTCTTTGCCCTGTTCCTATTGAAATTAATACATATTCCCATCACTGTTAAAGAAGGTAATAAAGAAGATACTTATCTGAATTATCACTTTAATGTTATCTGATTGATTCTTTTGGCTGAATGCGTCCAATTAGAATAGGAAAAAAAAATCGGAAACAATGCTGAGAAAATCTATGTAAATTAAGCGAAGGTTCTATGTGGATTTAATAAAAGCTGAAGGCGAAATGAGAAACATAATTACTAAAAAATAGTACTACTTTTGAATAAGAATGAAATTAAACTGACATTCTGAATTATTTGATGTCAACTTTAATAAAATAAACTATAATTTATAGCATGTACTTACATCAGTAAATTACAACTTGAGCTTTTTAAATCACAAAAGAGAGGAATATTATTTTTAACTATATTTTATTAAATATAAATAAAGGACAGGGAACAGTATAAAAATATAGATTTTGTTTAAATCTTTAGTAATGCATTTATTGGCGCAGACAATATAAAATATAATTCCTTATGCCATTATAAAGTATTATCAAAACTGTAATACATACTTATATGTTACACCTATAAGCCCTTCTAAGAAATTAGCTGCCGTGACAAGTTTAGAGTAGGTAACCCCGTATATCTCATGTTTTATCATAGTGGAACACGGAAGTTCTGATCCGTTATATTACATATTGCTTTAGATTTAAAAAAATTGTAAATATAATCCAGTAAATTTGTCAGCAATTCCGGCTTTGAAAGCAAAACGAATTATAAAATCGATTGACTAATTATATAACTGTATTTAGATAAATTAAAATTTTTATAAGGTTATTTATGTTAATATATTCTTCCACTCAAAAGCTTAGTAAAAATTTATAAAAATAAACCATTCATTCAGTCTGCTACGGTTAAGTCTGAATAATGTTTTTTTATGAAAAAGTATTCATTTAAGAAAAAGTTGCAATATTCAAATGAAAGCAAGAAAAAAAATTGCTTTATTAATATCACTTCTAAAAAGTTAACTGGCGCGTATTCATGTTCGCCAGATGCGCCTCGAATATCTAATTTTGACATCGAAAGCGAGAAGGAAAAAGACATGGGATCATGATACAGCCTAAGGCAATGTACAGTTAAATACGGTACGAGAAGCTTAGTAACATTTGTCATGTAATTGTAATTTTACCTTAAGACTGTAAAAAATAGAAATGAGAGATGCTTTCAAACTATTTTATTTTATTTATGGCATTATAAAATTTAATTTACATTCATGACTATTATTAAGCAGAGCTAAATTTTAAAAAAAAAGTTTTAAAAATGCTTAAAAACTTTTGTCATTTATGCTTAAATCAAACATCTTTCAGAAGGAGGAGTGGATCTAAAAAATATCCACAAACTATCATACCTCGAGAAGAAAAAAAGCTAATTGTCCAGCTCAATTATGCCAATCATTGAAGCATAGGGCAGTAATGGAAGAAGTTATATATAACTTTTACAGTACTGCAGCTGACCTTTACGAGATATTATCGATTCTTTTTGTTCCAAATAATGCATTTTTCCGCGGGCAGCGAACTTACTTTAAGCTTTGGAATTCGCGCATCAGCACGATCGAATTTAAAAACATAGTTAAATAATTTAAACATTATATGTACATGTCAGATAAAGCAATCTCATTTAAGAGCATGAATCTCAGAAATCTGAGGGTTTTTTTGAAACTGAGATGTCAAAATATGAAGTAAGTGAAATGATGATTTTATAAAAAAATATTCGCGAGGAAGTAAAGTGCGTTGGTATATAGGCTTGGTGCGGTTTTTATTGATGTTGGATGACATAAAAAGAATTGTTGGTAAGATTTACTAAGATTTTTTTTAATTTCATGAAAGATACATAATTCCTGAAAATAATACCTAGAATAATGATGATTTGTATTTTCAAAATAAAATTTAATATAGAAAAAACTCATTTATAAAAAATTAAGGTTATTAAATGAGATTTAATTTAAAGAATTATTTTTACAAACCATTGCTAAAGATTACTTTAATTAGTTTTAATCAAAATAATTGTTTTTAAAATGGTTATTAGTACTTATCGATATTATCTTAGACAAACATGCTTATTGAAATGCAATAAGCATGTTTGTCTAAGCATGCAATATTGAAATGTTTTTGATAAAATACATTTAACAGTTTTAAATATGTTTATTAGGTAAGAAAAGCATTTAAAACACGTGCTCGAATGTTTTTAACTGAAGAATTAAAAATATTTAAGAAAAAGTGTGGAATACGAGATGTGAAAGTTGCATTCATACCTCACTTTTGTAATCGAAATTTATATGAAATGCGTGCAATAGCATATAGCATGTTTTCTGTTGCAGTTTACACCTATCCTTCGAATTATTGACCTAATCGGGATGGTCCACCTTTACTATCTGTTAAATGTTGAAGAGGAAAAGACCTTCTAATTCGTAAACAATTAGAAAATATAAATTACAGGTAAATCGCGCAATAACTAATGCAGTAAAGAGCAATTGATAAAAAACAAAACATGAGTCACCAATCTCACTGACCACAGCTCAGTTTCACAACTAATCAGAACAAATAAAAACGGAAAATAAATATAATAAATAAAGAAAATAAAATAACAAATAAAGAAAATAAAATAACAAATAAAGAAAACAAAACAATAAATAAATAAAAAAAGATAAACAAATAAAGCTAAATCAACGAGATAACATCCCCAAAAAACTTTTAAAAACTTTAAATAAATAATGTATCAAAGACTGATATTTATCTTGCAAATTATTAAATTCGATTTGTGATAGAAAGTCTTTTCTGATATTAGATTTATATCTTAATAATTGATTATTGTTTTTTATATATTATATTTTGTAAACTCTATAGACGATAAAACGCAGTTGATTTATTTAAGGGTGTTTGAATCTTTCAGAGTATATTAAAATATCAGATTCTGTCCAAAAAGTGCTCCATAAATTCAGTACTTACTGTAAAACACATATTGATTATAGACTAAGTAAAACGTGATCAATATGCTATTAATGAATTGTCAACATAAAAACAAAACAAAAAAAGCTGGCTACATTATAAATTTATAATTACTGCAACATTTTTTACATTCATTTCTTTTGAAATATTGTAAATGTTAATATATAATCGAAATATTGTATTGCTTAAAAACTTACTCAAAAATTTATTTTTAAGCATTGCAGAATTTCACAAAATGAATGTTACAATTTCGAAACAGGGAAATTTCCACAAGTAACTAACACTGAGGAATTTTTTCCAAATAATCATAAAAGGTTATATTATGATTTGCAGTTACTTGTTTTGAGTTTACATTCTCGCATTCAGTACAAAAAATAACGAGAAACTTTTGAAAGAAATATTATATCAAGTATTTAATATAACTAATATGATAAAATTTCCTGAACTTCGTGACTCTTTAAGTATTGATGGAGCAGAATATATTTGTGAAAAGAATCAAATTGCTAGAAATTTCAAAATGACATCAATATTATTTATTGAGGAATTGTTGATCGCTTTATATTAAGTTTAATTTCGATAAGAGCTCATTGATAACATCCGGAAAATTTCAAGTCAGAGCAAAATGTTAAAATTTGAGATTGTCCCTTGTCACTGTGTGCATGTTTCATCTCAGAGAAATAAATATCCTCCAAAAATGCTCTACAGAAACCGATGACTGATAAAATTATGAATTATTTCACATCTTTCATTTAAAAAACAATTATACGTATATGTCGAAATAGCTAATTTTTAGAAATCCATCAAAACGAAATGTATGGTCATAAATGAATAAAGCTTTAATTCATAAATGAATAAAGCTTTAATTTGTATTAAAATATGGGAAAAGATATGCATTAAATTTGATTCATTTCCGGGGTAAATTAATAAAAATTAGATAGATATTTCGGAATAAAAATCAAATATTCATCCCTCCCGCTTCTAAGGATTGATCAATTTAAAGAAATCTTATTATGATATTTGATAATCATTTTCAGAAATGATGTCTTTGTAACATTAGCCAAAGCGTAGGAATCTTCAAATGTGATGTCATTTTTTGAGAAAAGGAAAAAGAAACGAAATACAACGAACATTAAGGATATCAAAATAAATATTTGGAAATCAATTTTCTTCCTTCGGTCTTAGAGATGTGTCACAGCTGAACAGCTGAAACTTGATATCGCCTGACATTGGACATACGTTGAGATTTTCCAGATTCGTTGTTTGCCGCCTATAAGTTATTTATATAATCGACATAGCTGCAAGAAGTCATTAAGGCATGAAGAAGAAAGAGTTATTGGATGATTCTAGAAAGTTTTAAGAGTCAAATGCTGGTTTAGACTGCGTTCGAGAATCTCGTTTTGGATGGTATTTTCGAGAGTTGGAATACAAGCATTTAGAATAATGACGTACCAGTCATTGGGCACTGATATTTTGTCGAATGATATATTTTATTCCTTTCATCGTTTTGAATTTCACCTTTGTAGTTATAATAACTTATGCAAATACAAAAATTTATTTAAGTAAATCGTTTATTATTTGTCTATCATGAGAATTAGCACAGAATTAATGTCTATCTACTCCTTTTTATTTTTTACACTTCCTGTCGGATTAATATTGGCAAAAGTGATTCATCGTTTTCATGTGAGTCAAAGAAGTCCGAAGTCTTGAGGGTATAAAAGCATAAGCCGAAAATAGTTTTGTTTTATCGTAACTATTTCAAATTAATAAACAATCACTAAAACAAGCCCAGCATTGTTATTTTCATATTTGTGCCTGTTTTTGTGATAGATAAATGATAAGTGAATTGGTAAGTAAGTCATTAGAAGTTTCAATGATTGATGTGTCCAATGAGTGGTAGGCTCTTCTATACAATTAAATTCTTCTAATGTCTTATTCGCAAGAAAAAATGAATACTGATTGATATTTTCCTTTTTTTATCACTGATTTCTTGTTCAAATCTCATTTTGTTGTTTTTTTCTTTTAGATTCTTGCATAAATACAGTAATAGACAGAAACCATAATGGATTTCGAAGATATTCTCAAGGACGTTGGTGGGTTTGGCGTTTACCAAAAAATTTTGGTAGCTGGCTTCCTTATACCATCTTTCATCGTCATTCCGTGGTTCTCTATGAACTCCATCTTTCTCAACAACAGTCCTGACCACTGGTGCTACGTGCCAGAAGTAGCGAATTCGAACCTGACCCTTGAAACACAGAAGTATCTTATCCGACCAATAGAAGACAGATTTTGCACCAGATATGATGTGGACTATTCTGAAATTTTGAACTCTGGTAATATTACCGTCAACCAATCATGGCCCACAACGGAGTGCGATAGTGGCTGGCAGTTTGACCAGACAAATTATGAGGCAACTTCTGTAACAAAGGTGAGTTATTACATGGACTATATTAAATTTTATATTAGGTTGTTCGGAAAGCAACTTCGTTTTTTCCTGACAAAGGATTTAATTGCATTTTTCGCACCCAATTTCATACTTAAACCGCAAAATCATTTTATGTTTTAAGAGCTGATATAGCAAGGCTTGAGTGTGAAAAAGTGCAGCTGATTCTTCGCAGTAGTTTTTGGATGGTGCCCTTTTAAATATGGAGAGCAATAAACAGCATTTTCGTCATTTTTTTCTTTTTTGCTATAAAAGGTAAAAATGCTGTTCAAGCCAGAAATAAATTAGCCAATATGTGTGGAGAAGATGTGTTAACAGTACATCAGTACCAGAACTGATTTGCAAAATTTTTTCTTCAAATGAGGAGGCCAAAAACCACCTCGATCAGTTTTTTTTTACAGCAAAGACCAAAACTTTTATGAGCGTGTAATCATGTTACTACCAAAAATATGGCAAAAGGTATTAGACCAGAATGGCAATTTTATAATTTAATAAATAATTTATTCATTAAACGAAAATTTCTTTTCATTTTGACAAAAAAATACGAAATGACTTTCCGAACAACCCAATAATTTAATCGATTTCTTAAACGACTGATTCTCTATTTTTACTCCTATTAAGCTTGAAAATCAATCTAATTATTTCCAAATACAACCTCCAAATAGTTTTAAATTATGTTTCGATAGAACATTGAAGTAATTGATTTAGAAAAATATAGAATTAAATTTTTTTTATAGAAAACATTTTTTGATAAAAATATGATTTTATACCATTCATCCATTAAAAAAAATCAAAATTTTAATAAAAAGTGATATTTATCTATTTCTTGTTACATTTTCCCATTGGAAACATTCCGTTCTCTAATGCTCATATTCCGGTAAATTTTCTGCTTTATGAATAAGGAGTCAGACTCTACCCTTTTCAAACATCTTACTTAACTCGTTATTAATATATGATTATATTCCTTTGCCCTTATCAAAGCGATGAAGAGAAATAACTGTTGACAGAAGGATTAAAAATGATTCATACAAGGTATTCTTCAATTCTTTTGCTTTTAGTTTTATGCTATAAAGTAAATTTCTCAGTTTGTAAATCTTCCATGATTTACAAATAATCTCAGTATTGATGAATTTTCATTCATTTCAGTCGCGTAGATCAACCAAATTTCAATCGGCCAAATGTTTGATACAAATGCTTAAAAATGTTTTATATCCTTTGAACATTCAGCAAGGTCCAAATCTCATAAAAATAAACAGCTTGAATTTTACAATTTCTGTTATTGTTTGTCAAAATTTCAATTGGACAAAAATCATACTCTTTTCATGAAAATCTGCCTGCTCAAATACAAATTTTTAATTAAGTTAAAAACTTAAAATTTTAGGTGAAAGTATTTTTTTCAAATGAAAAATTATTTGAGCTCTAATACTGGCAAATACTTCATAAACAAGTAAAGAAAAACTGTAGCAAGTTGTATCAAATTCATTTAAAGCTAAAATTAGCATAAATTTTAGGAGAAAAGTTTTGTGAAATGGGTAATTATTTAAGCCTTAATATTAAAAACACATTTCAGAAATAAATAATCAAAAACTGCAGCAGTCTTTTATAATTTGTGAAAATTCCTATCATTAAAACTGTTTTGGAAAAGAATTTGCTCTGTTTGAGTTACTATAAACTGAATTATATGAGGTACTTTATGCTAAAATTGCGTGCGTTTTTTTAAATTCAGAGTAACAACTTTTCAAAATGACCCGAAAATATTAAAAATATACATACTTAATTTTACAATATTAATCTCAATTTTAATAATTTGAAGGAATAGAAGAAACTTGTACTGATTCAGTGAAAAAACAATTTTGGATTTTGTAATGCTTAAAGATTTTTTAAAATTTAAAAGTCATCCCATTTTTACCATTTTGTTTATAATTTATTTGTATTTTTCTAGAAATTCACATGCTGTGCGTAACAAAAGTAATTTCAACACAACTGATTTAGGAGCTAAATTAGGTTTTATAAAATATTTCGAAATAATATTGTTGATGCTCCTTTTATGGAATTGTAAATTTGGGAACAGCCATAAACCATGCCTGCTTTCTCTCTTATTTTAAACCAAAGTGAGAAAATGTCTTGGAATTATCTTCATTTTCTTCTGGAGCTTATTAAACCATCGAGATTTATTATCCTTAGAGGTTCAAGAAGCGCTGTTGTCTTTTGTTCGAAAAGTTATGTAATTGCGCAATATTTTTACCTCGATAAAAAAGAATAATTGCAACGCAAGGAAGAATTACTTTGATAACAAAATATATGACTGAATATTCATTGCAAACTGTCTGGGAAGCTTCTACCCTAATCAGAAAACCCTTAACAATTTAGAATTACTAGAACAGCATAAATTTTCTTTTACATGCATGCAACAGAAATGTTTACTGAGATAGATAAACATTGCGTTATAAATAATAGGCTTATTGTCTGGCTAACATTTCAAAAAATTCTATGAATTTTCTTATCGACTTTCTCTTGACATTACATCGACACCGGAATTACACAATCGATAATTGGCATGATTTTTAAACTGTTTTGATATTTTAAAAGGATATTTGAAACTATTTATTTTAAAAGGATGCAATAAGTATTTGTTGGAGAAAAAGTCTCATAATTCTGAAGAGATTTTTCATTAAGTTTTTAAGTATTTTACTTCCAATTGTTTAAAATAGTTTACAGTAATTGTAAATAACCTTAAATTGAATTAAACCAGCAAAAAAAAAAACTACCGAATTTTTACAGAAATTACAATTTTGGAGTAGAAAAAAAATTGAGAACATAAAACAAAAAATATAATAAAGCATCCACCATAATCTATAAAAACAGTACCATAATAAGGCTTTTACATGAAAAGATGAATTTAAAAAATCATAAACAATCTTGATGAATCCCGAATGTAATGTTACTAATGTAAATTCATTTAAAAGTAATAATTTAAAAGTTTTTATTTTATCATCTATACTAATATTATAAATGTGAAAGTTTGAATGGATGGTTCGATGTTTGTAACTCAATCAAGCCAGAACGGCTCAACGGAATTGGATGGAATTTAGTACAAAGATAGATTATGATCAGGAATAGAACATAGGGTGCTATTTATTTCTGTTAATTGAGTGGTTAATTTTTATTAATTAAAAACTAACTTTTGAGCCAAAAAGCAGAAGTCAAATCCCGCCAAAGATAATTTAGTCTCCAGTTGTTTTTCCCCCAACAGAAATGAGGTTAGGCTTAGGAGAATTTAGATCGACTATTTCAAACGATTCTATCTATTTTCTTTGTGGTTAAAGTATTTAAAATCAAATGTTGTTAATTAATGGATCTTTAGGATTCATTCTAAAGTACTTTTAAATTGAAAAAAAACTGATTAATGGAAATAAAAATTTTTTAATCTGCATTGCATTACTCCAATTGCCGTAGGAATGTCAGACATGTGCGTTACTCCAACTGCCGTTGAAAGCTCGTTTATGATTGCTGACAACTGTGTTTTCATTTAAATTAAAAGTTTAAAAATTATGTGTATAATACTGTTGTAACTATCTCAATCGCGATCTATAAATAAAATGGATTTGACGTGATTTTAAAGTAATACGAACTTGATTTGCTGCTTTGTTTTATTTTGGGTATAGAATGTAAGTAAATTGTTTTTAAGTTAGTTGTATGTTTTTGTTATAAAATTGTATTTATGTTATATATGTTTCGTATTTGATATTTTTTTCGTACATATGCAACAAAATTTCCATGCGAATAAAGTCGAGGTTAATAGCTAGTTATTATATAAATTACTACATAGTTTTTAAAATCAAAATTCAATATTGAAATAAAACATCTGATTATAAATAAAATCATTATGGCTCTGAATGTGTATACGCATAAATGTTCCTTACCCCTTTCTAAACAATTAGACCAAATTCAGCCAAATTTTGTATAGTTATAAAATGAAGCATGGAAAAGAATAGTGTCAACTTTTCAAAGTATAAAAATTAATTAAATATGCAAATAAAAAAATTGTTTTTTAAATTTTAAACTTCTTGAATATTAATTTTTTAAATTTCTCTTAATCCCTTTTTTATATTTCTCTGAATTAAAAAAATATTTTTTCTGTTTTTTTTTCTTATTATTTTTCTATCTTTTGAAAATGAATTTATTGGTCTTAAAAATGGTGATTTGCTTAAACTAAGTTTAAGACAATTCCTAAATCTAAGACATTTAATTTACTACAGTATTTCAGAGCAAAATTAGCTGTAAATACAACAAATGTCAATAACTTAGGAGAAAATTAGTTATGGTTACATAAAATTAACTAAAAATCATCTGATTGAAACTCATAATTTAAATTAAAAACCTAAACTAAAATTTACTCCGTAATTAAACGATTTTTGCAAAAGCAATTTTTATATTAAAACCAGGAAAAGTCGGCTATATCATTCAACTTATCACAAAAATAGAATAAATCTTACTTTTATTACATTTTGCTCCTTTTTTTTTTGCAACTTATCCTTCATTTCATTTCTGATTTTATGAAATTATTTTACATGTATGTAAGTTTTTAAAAAAAAAAAACCTTAACTACTGTTCCTACTCGCTGATAGTCCGTGAGTAAATAAAGCATCAGGAATAGAATTAAGTTCATTGGTTTTGTAGAAATGCTTTGATATACAAAAGAAATTTGAAGTTTGTTGGTATTCTACCTTTCCTGCATCCTTTATTTGGAAATGGAAAGAAAAAGAAGAAATTTGTTATCATCTTTATGTTTCTAACAAAAGTTTCACCCTTAATACAGTTGGTAAAAAAATGAATAACGCAGAAACGCTTTTTTTTTTTTTTGCATCATATAAAATAACTTCAGTATCATTATAACGACAAAGAATGAATCAGAACAATGATAAAACACACTAAAATGTCTACGAATGAATCAGAAAAATGATAAAACACACTAAAATGTCTACGAATGAATCAGAACAATGAT
>JAPMOQ010027263.1:485403-496262 GCA_026543055.1 Argiope trifasciata | reverse complement strand
AACACACTAAAATGTCTACGAATGAATCAGAACAATGATAAAACACATTAAAATGACTACGAAAGAATTAGAGCAGTAATAAAACGCACTTCAATGGCTATTAATGAATCAGAACAGTGATAAAATAAAACATTAATAAGAAATAGACAAACGGCACTCAATTATATTCAGATAATTACAATTAAGAATTAGATGAAGAAAGTATTTTCTGTATTTAACTACATAAAATGAAATTTCATACTTACTAATAAAGCATGATTATTCATAGATAATAAAGTAATCTAAAATTTACTAAAAAGCTGTAGAAATCGCAATAAAATTTCCATCGCAACTACGAAATCGAAAATCAGTTCTTCTATTTAAGGATTAAGGATATGAATTTTCTTTTATTTTCAAATATCACGACCTGTTATCGGATACATATATACCCTTATTTTTTAAAAGGAATAAAATTATTGTGTGCGAATAAGTAGGCGTCCTCACTGGCTGTTTGTGTCAGTGTTTGTAGCAATTACAATCAATCCATTAGAGATAAGATTAACATAGTATTCCTATTTCCAGTGGAACATGGTGTGCAAGGACGGGCACTTCAGCAGCCTGGTTATGAGTCTGATTTTTATTGGTGACGTTATCGGAACCCCTATCTACGGATTCCTCTCTGACAAGTGAGTTTCTACCTTAGCATTTTAATAATTTGTGTGTGGTTTTTCTTTAAAATAAATCTGTATCTTCCCTTTTGGAAGTCTATAATTGCAAATCAGGGCCAATGTTAGATAGAACAGCTTCGATAGATAAACATTGATTGGAGTTGATTTAGGTATTTTACGACCACGGGATAAGAACATTGTGAATCAACTTTTTAAATAAAATCATCAATTTAATTTCACATTTTTCACATGTTAATAATTTATTTTAGTTTAATATTTTTTATAAATGGAGGCATAATAGATACTTTAAAAAAAATTTATTATTCCTCCTAACAGACCAATATCTACATTTACATCGAATATTTGTTCACAAACTGAAGTTTGATGTATATAAATATCTCCATAAACAAAAGATCATAATGAAACATAAAGAGCTTGGTCAATTACATTTAATGAAATCTTAATTATTATCCATATATCTTAATTTTAATCAATGAGTTTTATCTTTTTATAAATTTATTTATTTGGTTGTTAGGAAACTGCAGCTGGAAACTGGATCAACTTGTATCGTCATATTTTAATGTATGAAATAAAACGAATTTGATCGAGAAGAACTAAAACCAGTTATGTAATGATTCTGTGTCAGTGAATATACAAGCTTACCCTTTCATGGAGAAATACTATTAAAATCAAGACTGTTTAACAATAATAATCTATGAAAAACAACTATCTCAAATCTTAAAATAAGCAACGGGCTAAGTTTCCTTAAGACTTTTTCGTATACTCTCTACTAAAGGTGTTATCGCCCTCTCCCAGTGTAAAATTATGAATCTTGAATAAGGTCACTATTGTCTTGCAACCATTGGCGAATAATAGTTTCGAAATATGGATCTTTGGTGTGAATCTAGCATATTTACATTCTATCGCGTAACCCTTAGAATTGTTTTTTCGATCTCAGGCATTTACCAACAGAAAGTTTATCGATACCAGAAAATAAATCAAATTTATATTTTATGTGTGTTGTTTCCAGCTGATTGAAACCCAAATCGGAATTAACTACATAGCTACAATTGTAGACACAATATCACATAGTAAATTTCACATAACTTTCAAGTTAACATTCTTGAGAAAGTACATGCTAATAGAAAGTCAAACATTTGATGAATATGATTCGAAATTTGACAGGTATCTATATACTTTAGGTAATCAATTTGTGTATTTCACCCCTCTAGCTCGCTTCATTTTGCAGTATTGTGTTAACTTTATTCTTACATTGGACAGAAAGGATTTCCTTGAATAAATTTCGCACAAAATTTGATAAAAACCTACAAACTTGAAGTAAGGGATATGTACCGAATTTCATCCTTCAAGTTCAAAGTGGTTTTAATTTATCTCTATCTTAGACAGACAAACATAATTTTAAAAAAATTTCTGACTCAAAAAGTTTTAAAATGTGGAAATTTATCAAAATTTATGTTTTGGCGATTACAATATTTTTTCTATACTTTGTAAACGAAAAAGTAAAAATCGAAATTTTCAAAGTAATTAAGCAAATAATTTGCCTTTAAATATATGACAAAGCTCCAGCTTACTAAAATCAGATGCAATTTTTTTTTGAGAATGATAAAATTAATTTATGACTGAACAAATAATAGTGTATAAATAAGATTTCTTTTTAATCCAATTTAAAACTGATGACCAAATTATTCTATTAAATACATTTAAATCAGTTAAATTATTTCGATCGTATATTATTAGGGGAATTATTAGCAGGGAAATGAGGAATTACATATGATATTTCGAACGTTCTCGATGTAATTTCACCAATATCTTTTTTAAAAAAGGACAAGCGATAGTTGCATTTTAGCATCAGTATAATTATTTTTCTGAACAGTCAATATTAATTTGCGATACTCGTTTTTTACAGGTGGGGTCGAAAGCCGACTTTTCTCTTCATGGCCTTGATACTTTCCTTGTCAGATATAGGATCTACCCTTAGTCCAGATTTCACTTTGTTCCTCGTACTTAGAGCTGTCAACGGGGCTTGTATGTCAACAGTTTACAGCGTCGGATATATCATACGTGAGTACAAAACAATTCATCTGATAATGCGAACACATCTATGATCAACAGTATATATAGCCTCCTATGGATATCTGTCGCACTCTCTTAGTACCTAGCCAACATCTGTTTTGATGTCTGAGTTTTATTAGGCGTATGAATAATAAATGCGAGCAAGAATGTAGTTAGTGCTCTATGTAAGCCTGCAACTAGGATTAAAAAGCGTTTAAAACATGCATATAGATAGAAATTAGTTATTTTTTTGTTAGCAAATTAACATTTGTTTCAATCCGATTTTAATTTGAATGTTTTTGCACGTAATATAGTTATATGTTGGCAAACTTCACATTGTATGTTGAATTTTATCCAGAATACCAACAAACTTCTTATTTCATTTTGACAATTAACCAAATATAGTAGTGCTAATGCCATTCTTTGCTTTAACTTCTTTAATATTTCGAAATGCCGATGTTTTAATTATTATTTGATAAAAAGGTTATTTAAGAATGCATTACGAAAAGTACCTTAAGAATAAAACTCGTTGAATGGGCAAAAATTTCTATTTTGTAAAATGATTAAGTTCTATAAAATTTTAACGGCGCTTTGAGATCTTGTATACGACTTATGAGGGAATTGTAAAAATCAAACTTTGAGTTATTAATATTTTTACTCTATTTACAATTTTTAATACTGTAGCTAAATTCGATATGATGTTAAAGGTTTCAGCAATGAAACATCAAATTCATTCCCACTTGAATTGAATTTAAGGATATTAAAATATGAATTCAAAGTGAGGATACATTTTCAAGATTTTAATAGCCTCAAATTAAATAAATCATTTCCATGAACATTTAATATATGTTTTGGAAATTCTTTTCAGTCTGAGATTTTATAGACAAGGAAATTATCTGAAATGCCTTTCTTCGACAGGATATCACATTTATTATTCTTTGAACCTTAACATTTTTCTGAGGATTTGATAAGTATAATTTTTCAGATTTGGATTTTGGTTAAAAATATATAAAAGTTAACAGATAATAAACGTTTCTGGAATATGTCCATTTCCTTTTTTCACTCTACAAAAGATTTAGTTTGATATAGCTGCAAATTCATTTAAAGAAAAAAAAGATAAAAATGTATCTATTCATCAAATAGTGCACTTAGATGTTACTTTGTGTCGATGACTTTGACTCATATTTGTTGCAATAAAATTTAAGATAATAATTTTTTCAAAAAATATCCTGAACTGTGGGCATGTGTTTATTTTGTCTCTATCTTACAAAATCTCCATGCTCATCATTTTTAATGACATCAAAACAGTAACTGCTATTATACAAACAAACCAAAAGAAATTTGAATTAAACAACTATATCTCTTCATTTCTGTTTTTGAAAAATTATTGTATGGTCAACACTTGTAAAAATTATGCAACTTAACCATCTTGTATTATAGAAACAAATATGAATTTCGTTCCGCAAATGAACAGAATTAAGGCTTCTCAAATAATAATTTTTACAAATCTAAGGACCTCTTTGACTTCATTAACAATAAACTTTTATTATATTTTCATACGTCTACGTCTTGTAATTGTAGCGTTTCATTTATTCGAAGAAAGTGAGGATTTATTTCAGGCAAAACTCAAAGATTCTTCCTATTTTTCTTGAACGATATACGGCATACATTTGCTCCAGACGTACACAATAACTAGTGAAATGTATAATTTCATTGAAAATATTTGTGGTTTATTATTATACTTCGTTGGCACTCATTCAGATGCCGGTTGGTGATTTTAAATTAATTATAAGAAAGGTTTTTTTGTTACTATTAGAATGTTGTGATTATAAATTTTCTGTATTAAATATAATCATTTATACTTTTTAGATTTGTTAAAATTATGTCATTATGAAACTAGTATCTTATTCTTTTATTCAGTTCTCGAATTGGTAAATCCAAGTATGCGGGCTCGAATGAATGGTGTAGCAACAACTTCTTGGACAACAGGCTTGTGTCTTTTACCTCTGATTGCCTATCTGACAAGACACTGGGTCCGACTAAGTATCGTAACCTCTTGTACGGCAGCATCTTTGTTGCTCTATTGGAAGTAAGCAATTCGTTGTTACACACATTAAATGTAAATTTTTAATTATATCATGGGAATTCATAATTTCATGTAGACACAGATATCAGTTGCAAGTCCATGCGTTTATGGTGGAATTTAAAAATAAAAATAAGGAAAGAAGGGATAATTTTATCAGGGTACAATGATCGTTATTATCTATAGAATTTGGACATATTCTCATATTCATTTAAACGAGAGAGAAAAGGAAATTTCAAGAAAATCATATATATCATGGGAATATGTGTTTGTTATTATGATATACACTGAAGTGACAAAAGTCATGGGATAGCAATATGCAAATATACAGATGGCAGTTGTATCGCAGCGAAAAAGTATAAATGCGCAGTTCGTTTCCCAGAGCTTTCATTTGTGTTCAAGTTATTCATGTGAACAGGTTTTTCGTGATTTATGGCGGCACGACGAGAATTAACAGACTTTGAACGTGGAATGTTAGTTGGAGCTAGACGCATGGGTCATTCCATTGCGGATATCGTTAGTGAATTCAAAATTCCGAGATCCACAGTATCAAGAGTGTGCCGAGAGTATGAAATTTCAGGCATCACATCCCATCATGGACAGCGCAGTGGGCGACCACCTGCACTTAACGACCGAGACCGCCGACGTCTGTGTAGAATGGTCAATGTTAATAGACACGCAACACTTCGTCAAATAACTGCAGGAATCAATGTGGGACGTACGAGGGACGTGTTCGATAGGACTGTGCGGCGAAATTTGTCTTCCTTGGGCTATGACAGCAGAAGACCGACTCGAGTGCCTTTACTGACAGCGCGACATCGCCTGCAGTGACTCTCCTGGGCTCGTGAGCATATCGACTGGTCCCTAGACCAGTGGAAAACCGTGGTGTGATCAGATGAGTCACGATTTCAGCTGTTACGAGCTGATGGTAGAGTTCGAGTGTGGCGCAGACCCCACAAAGCCATGGACCCAAACTGTCAGCAAGGCACTGTTCAAGCTAGTGGTGGCTGCATAATGGTGTGGGCTGTTTTTACATGGCATGGACTCGGTCCTCTGGTGCAACTGAACCAATCATTGACTGGAAATGGTTATGTTCAGCTGCTTGCAGATCACTTGCAGCCATTCATGGACTTCACGTACCCACACAACGATGGTATTTTTATGGATGACAATGCGCCATGTCACCGGGCCAGAACTGTTCGCGATTGATTTGAAGAACATTCCGGACAATTCCAGCGCATGATCTGGCCACCTAGATCGCCCGATATGAATCCCATCGAGCATTTATGGGACATCATCGAAAGGTCTGTTCGTGCCCAAACTCCTGCACTATCCACACTTTCACAATTATGAACGTCTATACAGACAGCATGGCTCAATATTCCTGCAGAGGACTTCCAACGACTTGTGGACTCCATGACACGTCAAGTTGTTGCACTTCGCCGGGCAAAAGGAGGACCGACACTATATTAACAGTCATCCCATGTCTCTTCTCACTTCAATGTATATATATATATATCCCTTATTTTGAATCCTTGCCTAGGAGTGACCCTTGACGAAGTTTTCAGGTCAGATTCTTTTTCTATTGGTTGTAGTTTTGATTCGGTTGGGTTCCTTTTTGCTTGGCTTATTTTGTTTATTAATTTAGATTCATTTGTATTTTATTTGTAGATGCATTTGCGCTCACCAAATACAATAATTGACTTTTCAAAAACTAAAAAAATTTTTAATTCTTAAACTTGTTTGATCCCGTAATAATTTTTAGTTTCGATTCAAATTTTAGTTTCGATTCCGTAATTAGTGCCTTTTTTGTTTCGTTTACATAATTTTATTAATTATATTAATTTGGATTAGTTTCATTAATTGGTTCTATTTCATTTGCCTTTCATTTTGTGAACTTTTAGCGTTTAATTCCGAATTGAGTTTTAATTTCGATTTCGACCTAGTTGGTTTCGTTTTAATTTTTGTTGACCAGGAAATGGGTTTTAATTGTTTTAATAATTTTATGGTTTATATATATATATATATATATATAACCGGTTGATATTTGATATTTATAACATCATTTTTACATTTTTAAACCGTTTGATTTTGCTGGTTTTAACATTGTTAATTTTTTCATATCATCATAAGCTATAAATGAATACCTGCATTTAGGATTTTGCCGGAATCCCCTAGTTGGTTGATATCTCAGGAAAGATATGAAGAAGCAGCATCCATCATGGCCAAAATCAGTAAAATGAATGGACGAAAGGCACATGAAGGGACCTTCCTCTTAGAAAAAATTCAGGTGGGATAAATTTTTTCAGGTTTTGTAATCATTATTGATTAGTTATTAATTAGAAGAATAACAACGAAATTTTTGAGATCTGAATCAAGAGAAAAGCAAAATATACTTTTAAAATTAGGTATACAAAATATAATCCGATTTCTTTTTTAGAATAATAGAGGGGGAAGTTACATATATCAGTATTTGAAAGACAAATTTTCATCAAATATTTTTACATTATCGTTTCAAAATATAAACAATTTCCCAGGAATGTGACTAAAATGTTTAGAAAAAATTAAATTTTATGAGTATAAACTTGTGAAATTTTTCCATATCAAAAATGTAAACCGGAATACCTTAAGGAAAGAACAATATTTTAGCACTATATTTATTTTACCGTACTGAATAATAGTCGATAAATTGTTACCATTTTACATAGATGCTAAAGGAAAGGAGCAAGAAATATATAAAAATTGAAATGGTAAGCAAAACAAAATTCTTATGGCGAACCAAAGACGAAAGCATATTTCTTTTTCTCTAGTTTAAGTGCAGATATATTACTTTTATATACAATGGATCATCTTTGGGTTAGGATCTGAACAAATAATCTTTTAGATTATAATCAAGGCCATTTTACCCACTGTAACGTAAGAACAATAAAATTTGAATCTATATGTCAGCTTTTTTTTAAAATATATGAATAAGGTTTAGGGAAATTTATGAATAGAGAATCTATGAATATTTTACTTTTAATGATGCAAGAAATTAAAAACTTTTAAATAGAAAAGCTTTTTGCTATAATCATGTAATTATAAGCCTGACTCGGATAATAATTATATAAAAATGGTTAAGGGATATAAAGAAAATATAATTTTATATCATGTCCTTTTAAGCTACATGATCCATCTATGAGCTCGTCTGATTATTTTTTTCATGTCACATTGTCTCTTCTTTATATAGAAACATTTGAACAAGAAATGGTGTGAGTTTTTAAGATTTCGATCGGAGAATATATGCAGAAATGTTCCAGAAAAACTCTTACGAAAACTATTACAATACTTTAACTCTATAAAAATAATCCACACTATGACCTTTCAGGATACTCTTAGAAATGAGCCCATTTAAATCTAAAAATGATTAACTGTCGATCGTTATAATTCTGGTTAATGAGAACTTTATTCTACATTTCTCAGATAGATATTAAAATATGCCATGTTCCATAAATCTTTAAAACAACTTACCTTCGAAATAGAAATTTAAAAAATATCTTATATTAGGTTGTTCGGAAAGTAATTTCGTTTTTTCCCGACAGAGGATTTAATTGTATTTTTCGCACCCAATTTCATACTTAAACCGCAAAATCATTTTATGTTTTAAGAGCTGATATAGCAAGGCTTGAGTGTGAAAAAGTGCAGCTGATTCTTCGCAGTAGTTTTTGGATGGTGCCCTTTTAAATATGGAGAGCAATAAACAGCATTTTCGTCATTTTTTTTCTTTTTTGCTATATAAAAGGTAAAAATGCTGTCAAGCCAGAAATAAATTAGCCAATATGTGTGGAGAAGATGTGTTAACAGTACATCAGTACCAGAACTGATTTGCAAAATTTTTCCTTCAAATGAGGAGGCCAAAACCACCTCGATCAGTTTTTTTTACAGCAAAGACCAAAACTTTTATGAGCGTGTAATCATGTTACTACCAAAAATATGGCAAAAGGTATTAGACCAGAATGGCAATTTTATAAATTAATAAATAATTTATTCATTAAACAAAAATTTCTTTTCATTTTGACAAAAAAAAAAAACGAAATGACTTTCCGAACAACCCAATAATTTTGTTTTGATACGTACAGCATCAATACTAAGTATAAACCATCAAAATGTACATCGCTTTTAATTGATTAACATTAAAACCTGAAACTTTGCTTTCCTGGCTTTTTATCGTTTTTTTTATTCTTTACAAAAAAGAATGTAAATATGATGTATAAAATAATGTTAAGACACCACAATTTTCCCTCCACGAAATATATTTATTTGAAATTATTTCTTTTGACAGAAGAATTTAAGCGTCTGAATTTGAATACGTGTTTGTATTTTTCATTCAAAATAATCTTTAGAATCACATATGTGACGCTGCTGAAAGATTTATACCTAATCCTGCCAAAACAAATAAGATTATAAAATGAAATGAAATTGTAACTTTCTTTTTCCCTTTAGAGATTTGGAGAAATAGAGAAAAAGAAGAAAGCTTCAGGTGAAGAAAAAGCTTCTCCTCTTGATTTCTTCAAATATCCTACTTTAAGGAAGAGATTCTTGCTAGTCACAATTTGTTGGTAAGATTTATTTTAAGTCACCTAAAAGTGCGGAGATGGATTTTGAAAAGAGTTTAAATAAGACTATTTTAAAATACTTTAAATAAGACTATTTCTGTTAATATTTTAGTGTGTGTGATAATATGAATATCTATATTATATGGGTTGCTAAATTTATGAAGATTTAATTTTAAAAATCAATAAAAGAGACTGGTTAGTCACTAGAAGTTTAATCGCATTACTAGTTCATTTAAAAGGTGAAAAAAAACTCTGTTATCAAATGATATTAAAGTCCTATGTTTGAGATGTGAAACAATGAAGAAATTATTTAAAATTCTTCCCAATATGTAATCTCAATACTTTCTAAATAAGGTACTAAAATTTTTTACCGAATTACAAGCAAAGGTTATAGGTATTATTCAAATGTTATTATAATGAATGTTACAAAGGATTGTAGCAATATTCTAATGATAGAATATTTAGATGTACTCTTTTATGATAAATTTATTATGGCAAAATACATTTGTCTTGGATGGAACTCAATATATGAGTAAGAAAAAGAGCTAAACATGTCTTTCAAACTAAAAATTTATAGGGAAAAAAAAAACATCAAAAATTCCCAAGTAGGGAGAAAAAAAATCTTAATGCTTAAAAAATTTATTTTTAATATGCATATCAATCATAAAAGGAGTAGGTCAATTGAAGAAATAGAAGGATTAAGAACTTAATTTTATCAAAATTTCAAAGTTACGCTATAAACTACGGAAATTTTCTTCTCATTAAGTGTTGATAGTACAGTAAAAGCTCCTTATTCGTTCTTCCATCATTCGCGTTTTCTCTATTCGCGGATTTAAAAAATGCGACCCAATTCCTATCTTCGCGGCTGAAAATTTATTTATTCGCGGATCTAATAAGTACATACATAATAATAAAAGGATTCCAATAGATATCCAACCCAATGTCCTTTGTAAATGCCGTCCAATGGACTAATAAAAAAAGTTAAATAGGTCTTATTACAACTTTGTCTAAAGTATGTTGTTAAATGCAAACTGCAAGCATAGCCGAAATTGCGAATGGAATAGGACGAGATGGGTTCGAACAGATAGAATCAAGTAACATTCAGGAATTGCTTGAATCGCAAGATGAAGATCTGACTGAAACCAACTTGGAGGAAATGTTAAATTCACAGCCCATTGAAGAAGAAGCTTCAACAAGCACAGGAAACGTGGCATTTAATTTGAAAAATCTTAGTGAAGGTTTAAGAATAGCAAATGAGCTTCACGATTTCTTTATGAACACTGATCCGTCTATGGAACGAAGTCTTATTTTTAAGAGGCAAAATGCTAATGCTGCTGCGTATCAGTCTGAATTGAAGGAGCTTTTAAAAATTGCCAAGCAAGATAAAATCACAAAATTCTTCAAACCATTGCCTAAGCCTTAAGATAATTAATCAAAATCTTCAAAAACTTCAATTAAATT
>JAPMOQ010027263.1:433793-475930 GCA_026543055.1 Argiope trifasciata | reverse complement strand
GGTATTTTGCCTTCACAAGTTAATTTCTCTCTTCATAAATTGTTTACACGTATATAGTATAGCGCTGTGTGTGTGTGTATTTAATCCAAGGAAAAATTCTTTTTTACTTTTTCTTGTTTATTTTTACACACACACACACACACACATATATATATATATATACAAAACATGGACGATCACAATATATGCAAGGAAACACGAAATATAATATTTAAAAATGGCGCTAACAAGAGCGAACAAAGAAAACATATATTTAAAAATGCCGCTAACTAAAGAACGAACGAGGTAAGAATAATATATTTAAAAATGCCGTTAACTAAAGAACGAACGAGGTAAGAATAATATATTTAAAAATGCCGCTAACTAAAGAGCGAACAATTTAATATTTAATATTTGAAAAATAAAAATATGCTGCTCACAACGAGCACACGTGATAAAACTTTTTGCCGCTAACGGAGAGCGAGCTAAGTGCCTGCTCGAACCAGTTTTATTTTTACATATGAACAAGTATACAAAGAATAGACATACAAATATAATAATTAACTAAATCAAAAATTAAAAATAATGAAATCACATAAACATAAATTTAAACCTACATATTATGACAATTCATACATAAATTCATTTCGTTTCCGTTATTTTTTAAAATTCCACTATGGGGATCAAATTATTATTTAATTATTGCTTATTACCACAAATTAAAATTTAGATACAAAGGAGAGACATTCTGGATTTTAATTCCATAAGTTAAGAGGAAGGAGAAAAGAAAATAAGGAATGGTCAAAGTGATGCCAACATTTCAAAAACAACAACATAATACGGCTGTTTGATGCTACAAAGCTACTTAGCATAGACAACAGCGCAAAATTATATATTGGATAAAAATAAGTTATTATTAAAGAATTATAATAACTAACTCCAATATGCACAAAAATACGGGATAATATTTCTTATGCATTACAAATATGAATTAGATTTTTTTAAATATAACTAATCGTTTGTTTTTAATTATAGTTATGTTTTAAATTAGTTATCTACAGGTCAGACCATTAGACTTACATCTACCAAATTTGGTACATGTATACCTTGGGGGTCGGGAATGTGCACCTCGGAGCCCGTTTTTTCAAATTTTTAATTAAAATTAAAATTTGAAACGTCGAAATGAAATTTCGACGTTTTTTCGACATAACTTTCGAAATTATTATATCACAAAATGGATTTTTACATCATGTTACAGATAAAAAAATTTATCATTTAAGAGATACTAATATTTTAATTAACAAATTAAGTTTTTATTTTGAATGAATTTTAAAAAAAATAATTTAATCATATTTTTCATCAATTTAAATAAAATTTAAGCTTTATTTATTTTTTATTTGAGTTTTTGTTAATCTGATGGCAGCATATTAATAAAAGATAATTTTTTCCTTTCACTAATGATATTTTCTAACTTATCGTAGGAAAACATTAAACTTCAGTATAATTTTTAATAATTAAAATTTCAAAAAATGCTTAAAAACGTACATTTTCCCTCTTTAAGGTATACATATATACCAAATCTGGTATCTATAGCTTAAACGATCTAGCTTGTAGAGCACCAATACTCACAGACGAACACACATGTTTTCATCATTATTAATATAAATACTAAAAGGAAAATTTGTCTAACTTGGTAAAATAAAAAGGTTATTCTTATAACATATAAAAAGAAAAGTACTATTCTTTAAAAACTGAGTCTGTTGAAAATGATATTTTATTAACATTATCAACATGCCTTAATCTCCCCTGCACGAAATATTATTTTAAGAGCCAAATGGTTCCATAATGATTAAGTTCTACTGTCAGCAATCAACAAACATTCCAAGAGTTTCAAAATACCAAATACCAAAAATACTAAAATACCAAATCCAGTTACTAAGTAAATTTAAACTAATATAAAACCTCACAAAATGAACATATGTTTTTCAATTAAATACAAAATAATAAATATTCAGTTTTCAAAAAATCAATAAAATGAAATTTTGAATTTTTTCCTAAGAGTTTTAAGAATTATTTCCCACTTAAGGACTTATTATTTTTTAAAATTATGGTTATTTATTTTTTATAAAAAAAATGTCTAAAACTGATTTATAGCATACCATTGAAAATTCGGGTAAAGCGGGCACATTTTGAACCTTTCCCCAACATTAATATTATTTTGTGTTTTCAAATATTTCAAAAAAAAAAAACAAATTTTTATACTTAAATATAAATTTTACATTTAATTAGAATATTAAAAAAAGTCCATGAAATTATTTTTGGAGGACTTAAAATTTCCCAATCTTACTAATTAGTTTCAATCCTTAAAATTTTTTCCACGTATTATGATAAGATGCAACTTCACAATAACTTGGATTAATATTTGGCTATAACTAGCAACATTTAAAGCTAATGCTAAAAAATGAAAATTTTATTAAAACATTTACAAGAAGCTGAAATAATTTGATATGTTTATTTTTATCTCTCCATCACTCCGGTCTTGTTTTTTAATACAACAAAGCGGATTAAAATGTTGAAATCTTTCTGAAAGCTTCGTCATTTTACTCATAAAATATTCTAACTGACAGGTAATTTCAAATGCTTGGTACACATGAAAAACGTAACTTCATCCCCTCCTCCTTCCCCTCAAAACAGAAACCGAAGCAACGTATCATTTGATAGATGACCTCTTGGATCCCATTGATTCAATGCATGCTTTGCACTTTCAAGGACACAGCGGTATATACTTTGTTTAGTGATGCCATCCGTAAACAGATCGACAAAAAAACTCTGAGGACGTTGAGAACTTTCAAGGATATTTTTATTTTTCTTCACGGAGAACATAAATAGAGATGAAATGAAATCTGTAAACAAAAGCTGGCAATTTCATAGACAGGTAGATTAGGTCATATTAAGTGTAGAAACATAGTATATTGCATAACTTAGAATATTTGAAAAAGCATTGATTCACCGTCGAATTTAGTGAGAAGGTAGGTTTCATTAAAAATTTTTCTTGTATTTCATAAAATATAAACGATTCAAATTAATTAGTATTACTGATATCTCAAAATTCATTAAAAATATTAATGTTTCATTTTATATGCAATGCACGTTTGAGTAACTTAGTTGGAACTTACTAGTACCTTGATTTTCAAACATTCCTTTAAACCAAAAATATCATAATTATTTAATACTCGGGAAATAGAGAAAACAACGGCTAGATATTAGTAGAATGCTATCACATTTGCCTTTTAAAAGCTTGATTTCTTAAGTCATTCTCTAGGCTTCTCATAAACTTATATTTTATAATTAAACCTCTAATCCTTTTTTCCTAGCAATGTCTTGACCCAGTTTAGTCAGAGTCGGCTCTTGCTCCAATAAACTCAAATTAAATCTAGCAATGTCTGTTTTTTAAAACAATTGCGTAAAAATCGATACAAATTAATAGAAAAATATTCGAAGTTATTATAATTTTAATATTAGATATTTTTTAAAAATAGCTTTGAATTTGATTTTTAATTAAAATAAATAAATTTAAAATATTATTTTTGTTTGATTAGCATTTTGATATTATTTCCACTTACAAATAAATTTAAAGTACGCTAATTTTTAATTAATTAATTACTAATTCATTAATGAATAATACAAAATTAAAATTAATGTGATAGAAATATGCAACAATATGCAGATTTGTAAAATCTGTTAATAACAAATAAAAACATTTTTAACAACTGTCAATGC
The DNA here is from genome assembly GCA_026543055.1 of Argiope trifasciata. Classification (NCBI taxonomy): domain Eukaryota; kingdom Metazoa; phylum Arthropoda; class Arachnida; order Araneae; family Araneidae; genus Argiope; species Argiope trifasciata. The sequence continues at coordinate 472,171 of JAPMOQ010027263.1, read as the reverse complement.
CCATTTGATAGTCAAAACAAAATTCCGACATCTGAAATTAATTAATTAATTTTATTTTTATATTTAAAGCCTCTACCTTGATTTTAATAATCAATATGAGCCTTTTCGTTTTTTGGCCCAGTCTCATGAAAGAAGAAAAAGTAAATCTCAAGAGAGGTTTGGAATTATTTAAAGCAAAAAAAGTACGAGATGGTAAATAATTATCCAAAATTATCATTAAATTAATTATTGCATGATGAAATTGTAATGGCTTGTTGTCAAAGAAATTCGTTCATTATAAGTACATAGTATTTTCTTCCACACGAAGCTTTGTCTTCATATTTAAATTAACACATACTAAGTGGGTTTTTTTTTTTTCAAATTGCAAAAAACTAATTCCGAATTAAATACAAACATTTCTAGATTAAAATAATTCAAACACATGCAACAGTTTTTTTTTTCATTTTAAGCTATCAAAAAGGAATTACAAACAATCGAAATTTGGATATCTATAAGATTATACGGAATGTTTGACAAAACATTCCTATTTTACATCAAAATATTTATTTAAAAAAGAAAAAGAATTATACACTTAAAAATGCGAAAGTTTCTCTAAATTAATAAATTGAAATTTTAAATTAAAACACAAAAAATTTAAAATACCTAAAATATTATTACTTCAATTCTTAATCCTTTTAATCATGCATTTTTTTTAAATATGTGACAATAACCCAGTTTTTAAAACAACATGACTTTGAGAGTAAACTGTAGGAAATCATCTGAAAGTTACAAAAGGATTTGCCAACAGGAATTTTTTTAAATAAAAAAAGCACTACAATGGAACTAAAAACAAAGCATGCCTTTTAGCTTTGCTTTAGAATAAGTTTTTTAATGAATGTAAATATAGAAAGGAGTAAATTCATACATATAACACATTTTACTCCATTTAGATTTCAAGCGCAGTTATGATTTAAAGGTTAAAAAAAACAAATGTGAATGATTAAATTTAAAGAATAGTTTTTAAGATCTATAAAATAATAAAAATTAAGAATGTATGCATATATGAACGAATAAAGTATAAAATTCAACAGAAAATCCTTGTTGTATGGATATGTGTATGTGTAGACAAAGTAATACCAATAGATTTCAATAAAACATATTTTTAAGAAATGAAACAAAAGTTTAAAAAGTTTATAATAATTATAATTATTTAATATTCTTTCCTGTAAAAAAAGAAATTAAATATAAAAAATATCAAAACATATTTAAAGTACCGTTTAGTGAGAAACTTTCAAATCGTTAATATTATACTATATTTATGTCAATTGTAGAGGGAAATTTCTGAAAAATAATATTAATCTTTTATTTTTTGGCTAATCTAAAGTTTATCAACTTAATCTTATTTTATTTATTTGTAATCGGTTTTGGAGTCAAGCTGGTTCTTCAGGATAAATATTCGTTGAAATTTTCAATTAAATATTTAATGTATCTAGCTCATAGTTTATTGATATTTTTAATCTTATAATTTGATGGACGCGCAACTTCTACTATTTAAAAAAAAACTATATGTTTTTACATTCATTGTGCAATGCATCTTTTTAATTTTCTGTCATTTCGCCTAGGGTGAAGTTATTTTTATGGATTATTTATCAATATATTATTATTAATTATTTATCGTTTTTATAGCTTTTTTCTATAAACCTCTAATACCAATCAGAAATTTATTCTGTTTTGTCGTCTGAAAATAAATTTGTTTATAATGAGTACGAATTTGTTTGTAATGAGTAATGAATACGAATTTTAACAAATTCGATTTTCCAGAATGGCGAATGCAATTGAGTGAAACAATATCAATTGGAATTTGTTTGCACAATGAAATTCCTGCGATGGAAATGTCTGAAATGTTACTAAAAGCTTTTAAAAAGAACTTGTCGATGAAATAAAATATTTTAGTGAAATAAAATATTTGAAGAATGTAGAGAATAGATCATAGAAGTTAAGCGCAGGAAGACAATCCACTTATACTCTCATCAATATTTCAATCAGAATTTTCAGACTTAATCATAGTCTTTTAGCAATTAGAGATATTACGGAACAAGTTCTATATTTAAAAGTCGAAAGTAACGTAACGGATTCAAGCAAGATTTATTAAAACTATAATGCCCTTCTATTATTCATTATTTATGAATTTTTAACATAACTTAATGAAATATAACTTAATGAATAAAGGCCAGAAAGCTCCGTATTTACCTAATATGGTGTTATGTAATTGTTTTCCCTTTCCCACAATCTAAATTGCCTCTTCATGCACCATTTTTGGTCCATTAATTATATATATGTCATATTACTGACTTCTGACCCGTCCGAAGCACACAGATTAACCTCGCAATACTGAATGACCGGATCGCAGCAACAGCAACACTAGAGGGAACTGTGGTTGAGTTCTTATGGCCATCACCGGCTATGGTACAACCCTCCCTGTACGGAATACGTCCAGTCATCGATGGGAGGGCCAGTGCCCCCACCTATTATTGTACACACCGGGTTGGCGAGATCCAACCAACATATTGGAAGTATCTCATCCTCAGTTCGAGGTACCCCGCCGGGGGGGATTATATATATGAGAAATTTTTTTACAAACATAGAAGAGGTTTAACAAAAACGATTTCAAGGCATGTTTTAATGATAGAAGTAAAAGTTTTGAAAATTTCAGACCAATTCAGTGTGATTACTTTGGGGGAGACGCAATAAATTTTGAGAAATAAATTGGTAAATTTTGTTTTGTATCGCCATTCTGCATACTTTTTGATGACAGTGGTACATACCTTATTATTTAGAACCGATTTATTCAAAAACTTTATTTCTGACATAAATTATTAAGCACAATTATTTACGAGACGAAAAGTAGAGGTTTGTAACTGGAAAAACTCGAATTTGTAACAAATATAAATTTGTAGATGACACCTTATGCAAATGCAGTTTACAGCTTTTTAAAAGAGTATATTTTCAAGTTTACCTTGAATTCAACTGGTATAAATTACGATCAATAAAAAGTCTTCGATTACATTTTTAACAGACCATGCACAACAAAAAATAATAGAAATACAGGGTGCACCAGAGAGACTTACTTATTTGAAGAAACTCCCGAGTGGCGAGTTAGGTGGGTTGAGGGTTGATATGTGGTGCTACTGGAGGGGGAAGTCCCCAAGGGTGTTTCTTCCTCTTGTCAGTTGTCATCATGCTCTGGTCTAGAGAACTGCGGGTCTTCGCCGTTGAGAGCTCTTTTTCTAACGGTCGCTCACTTGCTGCTACGCAACGTGCCTTCCGCGCTCGCTTTGAAATTCCACCTCACAGACACGTTTCTGGCCGTAATTCTATTCTGTCGTAGGTTAACTCATTTCGGGAGTATTGCTAAACCCAGAATGGACATCAGCGGACCACCAGAACTCCGGAAAATGTCGGAAGAGTGAGTCAGTCAGTTCTGCGTTCGGCTCGCAAACACGCAGCTGCTCTGGAAATTTCCGACACCACTCTTCGACGAATTCTCCATTAAGACCTTCAATTTCATCCCTATAAATTGGCTGTTATGCAAGAATTAACTGAAAGCGATTTTGTTTCCCGTCAAAATGCAAGTGAAATGCTTCTTGACAACCTACCTGAAGACGTGATAGTTTTTTTTAGAGACGAGGCTCACTTTGAAATCCCTGGTTTATGTCAACCACGGACAATAGCTCACCTCAATAACAACTTTCGAGACGCTATTGCTAACATACCGATTGATATGCTGCAAAGAGTGGACACGAGCTTCAAAAATCGACTTAATCAGTGTATGCACAATGTGGGTCACCATTTAACCGATGTCATTTTCAAAACTGTACGGAAAAAAAACTGCTATTGTATTCTCAAATAAGAAAAGAATTGAAACAATAACTAAAGTACTTTCGTTTTTATTGATCTTTCAAATAAGTAAGTTTCTCTGGCGCACCCTGTACAAAAGAATGCCACAAAGAAACCCGTAGCTTAATAAGTGATCTAAAAATTAAAAAAGAAAAAGGTCTTTGCCATCAAAAATCTGTGTGTAATAAATCACAACTAGCGGGAGTGGTCTCAGAAACTTTCTCGCATACTTTCCACTAAAATTTACACATTAATTTGTTGACTTATATTAAAGGCCTCGAATACAATACGAAATGTACGATATCTAGATCTTTGGTGGGATTTTTTTAAACTGAATCTATTGCATAAATATATTTTTTAAACGCATTTTCTCTGACTGATTGAAAAAAAATGACATAGAATTACAGCTTCAACTACAAAATCATCTACCGAATTTCATTGATTTAAATCACTGCATTTCTGAGTTGCGTTTACATGCATGAGTAAATACAGAAGGACAAAGAGTCAACTTTTCAGCAGATTTGATTCAAAATTTAATAAAATATTGATTGATTTGATAGGATTTTGTTATAAGATATTGATTGATTTGATGAGATATAAAGACATTCATTGATTTCCTAAAATAATTTCCTGTTAGAGGAAAACCTAATTTTGACCCAAATTTTAGTTATCTAGTTCTTTTTGTTTTGTAGCTACGAGTTCAGATATATTCGGGCAACCAGATAGATTTTTCTAAACAAATTTCCTTTAAAATTTAATTGGAATCTTCAAAATTTCGTCTATATACAAAATTCCATCCATCTAGCTAAGGATTGTTTTTAGTTGTTTTATTCACTAACATGTATAATGCCAAAAATTTTTTTCGAACTCAGGAAAATCTTAGACTCGAAGGTTTGTGAAAATACCGTATTATTGATTATTTGAAGATTAAAATATTTTATACTTCATTTAAAAACTGTTTAGCTGGGTACAGAATGATAGAAAACAAAATGTTTTGTTCGATAATTTAAATGAAAATTAAATGACATTCTTCTAAAAATAAAAATAAAATCTTATAAATATAATTACGTTCCCAATTTCCTTAGAATCCCCAAATTGTTGTCCTTATCCATTACGAAAAGTGATTTAAATGGTTTAATTTCATTGCCTTAAATATTATGGAAAATTACAAAAAATTCTTTTTAAGAATTTTTTTTTCAAATTATGCTTTTCATCTATACTTATAATAAAGCTCTATATATGTGTGTGTGTGAAGGCGCTCTACAGACCAAACCGTTGGATCTCCAGCTACCAAATTTGGTACATGCATACTTTGGAGATCGGGAATGGGCACCTTGAAGCTCTTTTTTCGAATTTTTAATTTGAATTTGAATTAATTAAAAATTGAGGGAAATTTTGACTTTTATACGCTATAACTTTCGAAATTATTACATCAAAAAACTTATTTTTACATCGTGTTACAGATAAAAAAAATTAGCTTTTTAATGGTACCAGTATTTTAACATATAACTTAAGCTTCAATTTTTAACGAATTTTTAAAGAAATATTTTAACTATATTTTTCTACTATATATATCAGACAAAACAATAAAATTCTACAACAAACGAAAAATGATAAACGAGTAATGGGAAAAATAGCTTTTATGAAAGTGTTGCCACCATACTGATAGAAGTTCAACTTAAAAATAAATCAAATATAACTGCAAATTCATTTTTTTAAATGCAACTTTCAATACGTGATTGGATGAAATTAAAAAATATTAAATGTTATGTTTCCTAAAAAAAATAAGTGCAAGGTAAAGGTTTCCATGATTGTTTACAATATCTATATCATTAATTCAATAAGTCAGCTTTTTGTTTGTGGTAAACATCATTTAATTTATACAGGATACGCAGTCAAATTCGAGCCAAATGACTAATTTGTAAATCATAATTAATAAACATACATATTGTTTAGTTCTGTTAACTTGGTCTAAATAATTACAATAATAATAATAATAATTACATTTTATGCAACTTGAGTCAAAAAATGCATTTAGGAATAATTGTTAGATTTTTTTCATACTTTGCTCTGTGTGTCATATTTAACAAAATATTTTAGTAATATTTTAAGCAAAAGTTGTTACATGAATCAGTCTTCTAAATCAATCATTAAAATTGACTTATTCATAAAAAAAAGGAATATTATTATTAAAAACTGTTATTTTAGATCTTTTCGTCCACCACCTTAAAAAATGTACCAATAAATGTCCGGAATTACTCCAAGGTTGATAATCAAATAAATATGTGTTAGCGTGTATGAATGAATGTGTGTGTGTGCTCTGCACACCAGAACAAATGATCAAGAGATACCGTACTTGGTACGTACATATTTACTTTGGAAGATAAAAAGTTTACCTAGACGGATTTGTTTTGAAACTTTAATTAATTAAAAGTTAAGCTACCATTTGGAATTTTTCTTCAAAAACTTCTATAATATGTTTGGTGACTATCGAAGTTTAAATATATTTGGCTGAGAAGTTATAAAAAGAGAAAGGCACATAAGAATTGAATTGAAAATTTTAGAACGCATTGCTTCTGGCGAACCAACTGGTCGCCAAAGGCGGCTAGAATGAAAAAAGAATATAATTAAAATATTTGTTGATTAACTGGTAATTCCAAATATTGAAATAATTGGATTTCATAAACAAATAATTGTACAATATTTCTGAATTATACTGCGTCTGTATGTGAATGAATAGTCAATTACAAACTGTCCTCTTTAAAATGTAAAAGAGATCGAGTTAAAATCGTGTAAATGTAATGTTATGATTAGTAGACACTATCATATCATGACGAGCAGCAATTAAAAACAAAACATTTTCTCCTCCCATTCCTTGTTTTGTTAAGCCGTTAAATAAGAGATGTAATTATAATTAGAAATCTTTTGATATGAAACAATTATTCACAACAGCATTTCGATTGAAAATAAAATAATTTAAGTCCAAACAATTTATTCATTTTCATATGATATTGCATTTCTTGGTGAATAGATGGTTGCAAATGAGAAAAATAATTATTCTTCTGTACTAATTGAATTAACGGCTTTTCAGAAGTTTGTGTTCAGCTTATTCAAAAGACATTTTGTCCTTATAAAACAATTTATTTAATCCCTTGAAATCAAATAAATATTCATGCAACAAATTAATACTTTAACAAATAATTGTTAATTTTATTTTGTGATACTCATTTATTTTGTGTGTTTTAGTATTTTAATGCTTAGTATTTTTTACACCTATTACATTCTTTAAACATACTTACTATCTTAGAATACTTAGTAAAATTCATAGATAATTGACAGCAGAATTTATCTTCCAAAATTTTTTTTTCACATAGTCATAAGAAATGAGTTATTTTCTTCTTAAAATTATGAACTTAGGGTAAAGCCATGAATTCAACGAGTGCTCAGATTTATTTTCAGTGTCTTACAAGAGAACCATATATTTCGTAGTGTAGTAGAGTTATGTCATTGATGATCAATAATTACGAAATATCGATCCTTGACATAACTCTGTCATTTTTACTGAACACAGAGTAACCGATATGTAAGTAAATCGAATATATAAGTGGGACATCTTCTTTTCTTTGATTGATTGAAATCAAAAGTTCGTATAGAACTACAATTGCAGCAAAAGATTCTGTTCATTTACCAAATTTTATTAATCTAGCTCCAAATATTATCATCTTAACAGTGAGACAAATTCGTCAAAAACTCGAGTCCGAATTTTTTGATGATTTCAGTTTTTTCTCTGGGTAAAGCGAGAAAGTAAGTCTTAGCTTTAAACAATGAAACATGCAATGAAATCGTTAAAAAAGCAATGAAATCGTTAAAAAAGCAATGAAAACTGATTAAATTTTATTACAGCCCCTAATTGTTGTGAATGATACACGAAACTATTTTTGAAGATTTATTGAAATTACAGGAATTAAAAAATAATAATAATGACTTCATTACAAATTTAATTTTTAGACTTTTAAGGTTATGCAAAAAGTCTTATTTCTATGGTAATATTTTTAGATATAATCAGTTAGAAATGATATTTTGCTTCATTTTCAATTACTAAAAATTTCGAAATTTGTATATTTTTACTCTTAAAAGTGTGTGTCAAATTTTACAGCTGCAGATCAACAGTCAGATCTGTGACAAACACACGATACACGTTTTTATTATTAAAAGACATAAACAGGTGAGTAAGATGAGTATTTATTAAGTATAAGGGATTGGGCAATAACAGCAAACAATATAGTAAGTATTAGTTTTGTATCAATAAAATTTTGGTTTTATTCCTACAAGAACTTTAGGAAAAGTATTGTTTTACAGTGAACCTCTGTTTAATATTTCATATGAGTATTACAGGATTAAATTAGTAAATATGAAATATAGAAGATTTTTAAAAAGTGTACAGTGCGATTGAAATTATAGATTTTAGGTGGATTCCAATGATCTGGTGCTTTACCTGAGGATGCAGTAGGCATACTATGAATACATTATATTGTAACTTAAAACGGCAGAAGGGGAAAGGTGAATCCAGTTATGGATGCTTTTTAATTGTGTAGCAGTTAGCTTAATCCTTTCGCTCCAGATTTGCATTGCTACCTACGGTATATTTTTGTTATTTCTAAACGTGTTCCATTCATTTGAACGACTGATTACGTGATTTCGAATGTAGATAAGTTTCAATTCAATGTCAGAATTGCCATTCAAGTAATATTTTATTAAAATTAAAAATAGCATATTAATTACTTCTTTAAATAGAAATATTTCTATGTTGTAAAGGGTTATTTATACATTAATTATAAATTCCTCTGGCATAAGTATTAATGCTCAATCATTTTTGTCTTCAGAATAAAGTAAATTATGCATATTTAAGCTAATGAGATATGACCTTCCATAGCACGCATTTATATAAAAAGGAAATTCGCTTTCTCAATAAGTTATGCAAATACAATGCACACTGTAATTTTACTTTTAAAACAATAATAATAATATTATGCATTTAATGCAAGTTTTGAAGAATAAAAAATAAGTGAAATTCAATTCTAAAATAAAATATATGTTTGTTATATTATTATATTTACACCGCGTCATGTATATTGGGTAATTGTAGATTTTATTTTACTGTATAAAATAAAATTTAAAAGATCATGTTATTTTTAAAGACCTTTTTTATATAAAAAATGAAATAATGAAAAAATCTAAAATTTATCTTCACGATTAAACATGGCATTTATGAATAACATAGCTTGTTTTCAGAATCAATTCCACTTAAAGTGTCTGAATTCAACTTGACATCATGATACTAATTATTTTCTATTAAATCTCAGGCGTTCTGAACTTTGACTCCTTCGGGACGAATGATGCTTTTGTGCATTGCTTTGGATTCTTTGCATAGAAATGAACAAATTTTTAAATTTCCAATAATAAAATACGTGATATCTACTGGAAGCTGCATCCTAGCGTCGGGCTTTTGGAACAAAATGATTTTTGTCAGATGACGTTACTAATCTATCAAAAGATTGGTTCCTAGGATTAGTATTTCCCTTTCAAGATCAAATAACTGTGAATCATTAGATTTCCGCAAATATAAACAGAAACGCTTGTTTGCTATTGTAATGAGAAACGCGTTCTCGTTTTAAAGCGGTTGTTGTAATTTATATTCTCAATGGAAACAGGATGTTATTCTAAAAAGGTTTTATCTTTCTCAGTTTCGTTTATACTATATATGCAAAAACTCTTATCTGTGTAGAAGGAAATAAATCATGAGTGATCAACTTGTGGCCTTACCGTTAATTATCGATCAGAATACATTATATATTTTAATTCTTTAGCATTAAATACCAAGCATTTTAATTAATTTTTTCATAATGATTGGAAACAAGATATCACATATTTTACTGTCGCAAATTTAAAAATTTGTTCATTTCTATACAAAGAAAACTTTTGGCAAATAATTAAATACATTTTTACGAAATGCTCGTCAGGATAGTGGGGAGAAAATACTTCGGTTTGTATGTGCACTTCCAGGATGCATTTATCCCAAAGGGATTAATGCTGTATGTTTTTAACTTATGGTCACTAATTGACAAGCTGAGATAACGGAAAAATTAATTAATAAATAAAATAAAGCAAGATAGATAATTAATAAATAAAATAAAATAAATTTGTTAGCTAATTATTAAAAAATAAATTTCGAAAGGGATCAAAAGCTAATTATTTGATAAATAAAATGTAAGCAATTTGTTTATCAATTATTAAAAATTCAGGAATCAAATTCAAAAGATATCAAGAAGTATGATTACAATTATTTATTTCAATGTTACTTAAATCGATTTTCCTTTAGCTGCTTCCATGGTGATTTTCCATTGAGGCAAACTAGGCAGCTACCTAAAGCTGCTAGGCTGAGAGAGACCGGCAAGCAAGCCGATTAAAAAATTAATATTCCTAATTTTCAAATAAATAAGTTTGTAAAAAAATACAAATTGCTATTTAACATTACGTACAAATTGTATAAACATTTTGGTAACATTAACATTTTGTCAAATAAATTTGATCAGCATCCAAATACGTCATCCCTTTCACTTAGTTATTTGAATGTTTTTTTTAAATTTTTTTTACGTATGTCAATGTCGGGCAATCTGAACTCAAAATAAATTAATAAAATACCAATGCATATTCTGAAAATTTATAAAACATAAAAATATTTAAATTAAAGTAATTCATTAGCCAGTTAAAAATGGGACACTAAATTGATCTGTTTATTAAAGGGTCTTAAAAATTTCACTTAATAGAGCTACAATTTCTAAATCCGCTATTACACTGCTTTCTCGTAATCTGCCATTACACTGCATGCATAAATTGAAAAAATTTAATCCTTTCAGACCTCTTTTGTTCAACTCGATCTATTATTGATTTTATTTATTAATGGGATCTATTTATTGATATGATTTATTAATATTATCTACTTATTGATTTCTGAATGAAAATATGACGCAGGACAAAAACTATAAATTCTGTAGTATTTAAACATTCTAGTTAACATTCATTATCTTTTAAAGATAAATTCTAATTTTCTCATAATATTCTTTCTTTTAACTAATTTTTTAAAAATCAAAAATAGAAACATAAAAAAAAAGCATTATATTCCAAAAATAAAAAGGGGAATTTAAAGAAAAATTATTAGAAAAAAGTATGAAATTTTTATTAAATTTCTTAATTAATAAATTTAATATATTGTAACTTCTGATGAATATATATTTTAATTTCTGATGAATGTCTGGAATTAGTCTTGGTTTTTTTTAATATGTCTAAATTTTATTAAAATATCATTAGATTTTTCCCCTAATATTTTATTTTCCAATTTTTTTTCTATTTATTGCATTAATTAAGTGCATTTAAAAACTCCTTATTTTCTGTTTATTAGTTTTTTATGTATTTCATAATTCATATTTTATAAATAAAGCGGAACTTATAAATATCCATATGGAGAAAATTTCAAATTAATTCAGAATGGTGCCACTTCTGTAAAATTAATTTTTATCAATTGATATTTTACACTGATAATTAAGAGCTTCAAAATTAATAAAATATTACGTTGTCATAGACATTTCATAATTAAATAAAATTCCAGAATGCTAGTTCATCGGACAGCGAGTAAAAATTTATTACAAAATCCAACCTTTATAAGCATGAAACTTACGAAATGAAAGTTTAAAAAAATTATCGTTTCACATTATGAAACGAATTTAATGTTTCAATACTATCTGCCAACTGGAAACTATTTTTAAAAACCTAATTCCTCTGATGAGTAAATGCGTGCGCTTTCCCTCAATTCGATGTTTAAAATGGCATAGTCCTATTAGTTTTTATACTAACCTAAAAAAATTAACATACTAGTTTACGCTCATTTTCTCCATGAATAAAAAATCCACATATACAAAAAAAATAATTTTTAAAAATTTACAATTGCTTACGCTTTTGTGAAAATGATAAGAAATAGGATTCTTTTTGATATCTTACTTCCTCTTTGGATTTTTTATATTTTAAATAAAAATTCTTATAGAAAAATATCACTAATTAAAAAAATTAATATTTAAAAAGATTATTTTCAATGTTAATTCAAAATTTCTTTTGCAAACTGCAACTCTCCCAACAGGATATCATTCTCTTAATCTAAAAAGAAATTTAAGTTTCCTCCAAAAGATTTCAATCCAAAACATATAAAATACTTTAATACTGAAATAATAATACATATATGAATATAAAAATTTCGAATACATAAACGAATTAATGTTTTTAAGTAATTATTTTAGGTAGTCATTTTAATAACTTGACTGTAATAAAAATTGAAATGTGTTTGTTATCGTTAATTTCATTAGTGACAATAATCGATTCATATTAGAAAGGAAACAAATTTGTACAGATATCAAATTTCTATTAACTACGCTTTCGTTCTCACTATTAATTTGAGAAATTGCTGTCATTTACCTTGATTTCAATATCAATGCGGATAACTGAATTTAACTAGCAAGCTTTTGCAAAGATTTACTTCCTCCTTCTTATTATATCTTTCATTATTGCTTAATTAAAAAAATTAATAACTCGCTACCGTATTTTTAGCTTACGAATTATGTTAATATGTTTAATCAAAATTAAAAGCAATATAAAAACCACCAAAACAATGGATCACTTTAAATTATTTCTTTTTACATTAGACAAAAAAAAGAAGCAATTGTTTTTCCTGCTCATTGAAAATAGAACTGAGATTTTTTTGTTAATAATAATTTCCTAATTATTTACTAACAACTTCAAAAGATATCGATATATATTCTATATGGATATGAGGCTAATAATTTTTATTTTCAGACCTAAGAATTTCTTAAATCTCTATGGAGTATATCAGTTTCAAATTATCGTCCTTCTATCTTCATTCCTGATACAAATATTAGAAGAGTGCCTTCCTTTGAAATGAGTTTTACTTTTCTTTGATGAGGCAATCAATAATCAAATTTTGCTAATATAATACTTTTTGATTTATATTAAGTACTATATTTAAAAATTCCTGCTCAAGCAGAGTTGTGAGTTTTTTAAATGTAGGGATGTTTTTTTTTTTTTTTTCATTTTTGTGAATAAGAATATTAAGAAAAAAGTTATTTGAATAAAATCAATCAATTCCTTAATTTTGTACATCTTAAGGTATCCGACTACGTTAAATACACTGATTATCGAGCACATTGGCGATTGACTTTTGCTTGGTTATTTCTTGTAGTTCAGACTTTCCTCTTTCCAAAAGACTTTATCTTTACTAGTAAAAGGAAATCCTGTTCTATCATTTTCAGGGTCACCTACTTTTCAGTTAAAATTTGTCTTTCACTTCAATTTTCTTAAAACTTTAATTTTCATAAAAAATTCTCCATCGTTATCATGATATCTCAAAAAAGAATCGAGATACTGACATAAAGATTTCTGTGTGTGTTTTAAATAATATGGGCAATGAAATGAACCAAAAGTTTTATTCTTAGTGAAATACTTTATCATATATAAGTATTTTTAGAAAAATTAAGTAGTGAATTTATGGAGAAAAATGCCTGTGTACGTATATTTTTACCCATAATTTCTTTGCATCTCAGAATTTTTCTTAGATTTATGTTCATTTCATTCATCATCGTATTCTGTAACTTGTGTTGGGCCGCGGTGGCCCGGTGGTAAAGTCTCGGCTTTGGAACCGGAGGGTTTCAGGTTCGAGACTCGATTCCACCGAAAAACCGTTGTGTGAGGGGGTCTGTAGCACGTTAAATCTGTCAGGCCAAACGTCCTCCCGCTGGGGTGGCGTGGTGTGGAGAGGGGGGTGCCAGTTCAGGTGTCGTCCTCGTCATCTGACCATGGCTCAAAAATAAGAGGTCCGTCCCAAAATAGCCCTCGTATTGCTTTAAACGGGACGTTAATATAACTAAACTAAACTGTAACTTGTGTAGAAAAATAGGGTTGCTGCATTACCATTTTGTGTAGCGTGCTAACCATTTTGGTTAAATTTTGATTAAAATTTACTACACATTCGCCTATTTCTCAAAATATATTATATTTTCAAATAATAGTGTCGTATTTATACCGTTTATACTTGACAAGACATCTAAAAATCATAAACCGCTGTTTCTTTTTAAATCCAATTTTTCAAAATCATTCCTTCGAGCGTAATCGGATACCTTAATACTTTAAATCAAGATCGTGCCCTATCTATCCTACTCTGTCTCTCCTTCAATTACATCACTGAATTTTTGACAGATAATATTTTGATTAAAAGAACTGAGAAGCAATTACAGAAACTACAAAAATATTGGATTTAAAATGCTATTGCTAATTCACCATTAACTATATTTCAGAAAATGGTGCGCCAGATCCAAATTCTCACTTTAAAAGAAAAGTATACAAATATTTTTCTCGCTTTTGCAATATTGAATTTGTATCGGCATATAATATTTTAATGGATGACATTTATTCGCAACGTGACAGTCACATGGTCAAAAATTGTATTGACAACTATCAATACAGTTTTTGGCAACCATCTTTTATCAGGTGCAATTTTATACTACTGTTTAATTTTATTTTCAAATCATCAGCTGTCTTGACGTATATTCGAGATTTTTCTATCTATTTTTTCTATCCATCAGAATCGATTCTGATTTTAAAATATTTGACACAAATCAAAACCATATAGAAATCTAACGTATAATTTTTAATAAACTGCGCCTACGTTCATGGATATGCTGACTTCAACTGCATAAAATAACAATAAATAAAGAATTGAAAAATACTATAATGAAGATTTTAAAAGACAATGAATCTCTTCTTTTGCAATAATCACCTTTAAAATGGGTTTACTAAGTTTATTAAAATTTATATACCCAAGATAAAAACCTATACACAAAATAAGGGTATTAGTTTATATTTAAAAGGAATATTTTTATCTCACATGTTAACTTTTTCGAAAATATTATATTCATTTTTATTTATTTACTTTATTTTCTATACATTCGATTCACATTTTTTAAAAATACATTCTGTGCTTTGGCTTCTAACTTAGGATGGCATATATTGTAACAGATTAACCAAAAATTTGCCAAGCTATAAACGAAGGGTATTCCAGAGTGCATACTTATTAATGTGCATTTTAGTCATTTTAATAATGGCCACTAATGCTATTATGTGTTTTTTTTTAGTTTAGAATAATTAAATAACTGTTCCATTTTTAAATTACAAGAGATCCGTTTTGATAAGGGCAGCAGTTAGAGGATCGACACCCCATTTCAAAATGTCTGCAACGCATCAAAAGTTGGGTGTTTTTGAAACTGTACACACCTGTTAATTAAGAACAGATGAATGAGAATGTTCAATTGTAGATGTTTATTAAATTAGTTTAAAATGAAGGCATAACACGAAATTCTCAGGAAATGCAAACTTTATAGAGTATTAAGATTTTTGGGAGGGAAAATAAACATTCGATTATTGCTGTTCTTCGCAAACTATGCAATATTTACATATTCAGACTAACTATTCAATACAAGTGATGGGGCACGCTGAATTCTGCGCAGTCTTGTTTCGAGATAATGTTTATGAATTCAGTCTGCATACCATTAGACGAAGAAATTTTGCAGTAATTCCATTGGGTTAAGAAGTTTTTGATCAACTCTCAATCTCCCTTGCTCGCTTCAGCTTTGATTTTGCCTCATTTACTTGTCATTTCTTCGGGAGCATAAAACATGATTCAAGAAAGAAAATGCACTTCAAGATGCAGTTAAAGGATGGCGTAATTTTTTTTTTATTAAAAGCGTTTTCATAATTTTTTTTTTATTTTAAAAGTCGATTATATCAAAAAGTAAATAGTTGCTGCAATTTTTTAATAAGTACAATGAAAGTTCTACGTCCAACTGTTCCTGTCATCAAAAAGCAAACTGGATTTATTTTCTGAATTGCTCCTAGAGACGGAAAAAAGAAGTGAAACAAAAGTTTTGTTATTGATGAAATTTTATGCCACTATAAATATATAAAAAAATTTGCAAATATTTTTTTGAACTAAAAATGAGCGATGTGAAAAATTTTAAATTCCAAAATTTTTTCTTACTCTTATATATAGATTTCCAATAATATTTGGGCTCATTTTACTTAAATATTGTTTTTCGGGAAATTGCAGTACGTAAAATAAGGAAAACTGATTATTCAAACGAAAGAAGCAAGGGCAAAATTGACTGAATAACAGATAACTTCCAAATTATTATACAATGAGAACTGTTAAAAAAAACTGGTTTAAAAATATGAAAAAAATTGTATACTACAACAATTAATTTTAATCTATAAATATTTAAGCTGATTTTTGAATAAATGAAGTAAATACGAATTAAAATTACTACTGTGTTTTCGGTCCAACAATCTCGATTGATTGATTGTTTTTGAATCAACACAACGGTTATATTTAGATGTCATTCACTCATTCCAGCTTTTATAATTCTTGAACGCCTTGACCTATTCTCTGAAACATTTTACCTTGCAATGATTCGTCCTTACATATTTATAGGAATAAAGGAGCTCACTAAAGAACAACATAATGAAGATAATATTAGTTTTTTTATATAGATGTCTAACAGTCAGTGATATCACTTGTCAGTCTGTAAGAATTTGTTTACACTCATGGCCATCATAATGAAACCAATATTTGGAGCTTTTATTACATTTGTTTTATCAAACCTTTTCACGTGCAAACAGTTCCATTTAGTTATATACCGTAAAAAATAAACATGTTATTAATTCTAGGAGCCTTCTGTAGGTTTTTCTGAGCTTCTGAAATTTTCAAATGTCATTTAATATTCGCATTAACTAAAAGGGCGTAAGTATTGGCATTCAAAAAATATCTAAATCAAATAACAAGTGAATTTTTAGATTGAAAGTAGCTTGATAGAATCGATGTTATCCTCTGCTCCTAGTTAGAATAATATTTCAGTCACTGCTTTGTGCCAAAAAAAAAAAGAAAGAAAAATTAATTTAATATGTAAAAACGTGCGAGGAAACTTTATAAAGGTCAAAACATCCCTGTTTTGTCCTTGATGGAGCTCAAAAGTAATTGTTTTTCTCGTTTTAACACCACGTGTCTTGGATATTTATTAGAGAAAAAAGGTCGAATCAGATTATTTTGTTTTAGCTAAGGAAATTAGGCCATTTACTAATGTTTCTTTTTAAACTCATTTTATGTATGTTCTAACATAATAGAGTTTATCAAAATTCTTTAGTGACCTGTGACCTGCGAAAAATGAATCGAGAAACTCTGCTGTTATGAAGGTACAGAATATTTAAAATTTTGAAATATATAAAAGAACATACTGAAGAAAGGAAATTTCGAAAGATATCTGTCACCTTAGTTTTGATTCTCTTGAATAAGCCATTGGGAAGATAAAAATATTGTAATAAGGCGAATTCGAACTCAAGATTAGGGAAATTAAATTATTCTGAGAATTATGTCAGACTGACGGTCAGTCAAACTGATTCTAAAAGCAACAAATTAAATACGCAATGAGTTAAAAGATTGAAATTCAATGCACAGCTCAAAATTATACATTTTATAAAATTCTGAGCAAAATTAGCAAATATGACACTGTGAAATTTCTAACTCAATATCGCAACAAGGTAGATGTTTGAAATAAATTTTCTACTAAGTCTACCATATTCTAAAATATCTGCCAATTTGTTTATATATGTATGTATTTATATATTATGATTATTATATGTTGTAAATTTAATTTCATGCACAATCTATAATAATGTTTTCATTGTTATAATGAAATTCAAACTCAATCATCAAAACATTCAGTCACGTGCTTTAGTCAATATTGAAATTAAAATGAAATATTACTTGCTTAGATATTAACTCTGAAATATAATTATCTCCAATTTTATTTCGTATTGATTAAATCAAATTAATGTTTTCCAGTCGTGTCAAACAACGAGGCATATTATTTGGCACCAGGCAAATAAGCTGATCGACAATAGCGGCTACTCTGTAAAAATTATGCAACCGATTTATTAGAAACAAGATTCTTAAGCTATATTAAATTTGTAGTGATTTTTCATACTTAAAGTATGATGAAAATTTCATATTGTTGAATTAATTCTGATTTGCCAATAGTAAATAAAAAATCGATATGTTACACAGCATGAATTTTATTCGAAAAATTATTGTCCTTAAAAACAATTAATAACTTCTTTAATAATCTTTTCTTAGTGTAGATCAATTGATCTACACTAAGAAAAGATCATTAAAGAAGTTATTAATTGTTTTTAAGGACAATAATTTTGTCGAATAAATTTAACGACAGGGTGAATCATAGTGCTTGGGAATTGCCATAAAAATATTATTGGGCTTTAAAGGAAGAGCATTAGAATTTTTCATGGTTTGTTTATTTTGTAGAAGTATTGCAATAACGCAAACTCGATAAATAAATTTAAAGAGAACAAGATGTCACCTGCCCATGGATGCGCAGGCTGCTGTTTGTAAAAGCTTCAAAAAGGCTATAAATCTAATATCAAAATACTGATTTCGATTTTTATACTGTCCTTATTATTTCTATAATGGCCTTTCAGTTTCTTTTTCTAGTCTGTTTATTCTACACTTATTGAGGCAATAATTTTGAAACCATTTATAGTACTAAAGCAGCATAATAAAATATAACTTTGCCATTAAATCATTTGGTGAAAATTTTGAAATAAAGATGAGCGGTGTTCAGTTTTTGAATTTATTACAGATATTGAATTTAGTACAGTTGGATTATAGATAAGCTCGTCGATTGAGGTTTTAGATTCAGAAAATAATTGTTAAGAGTGAGAAAATTTTGAAACGGTGAAGTCAAGTAATAATAGGGTTGTAATAAAAAAAAAATGGTTGACTCACTGTATTTCTTTTTTTTATTTCTCATTACTGATATATCATTAATCGCCTTTATAAAGGACATACAAGCAATCAGGTCCGGAAAATTCTGATTCACCCTGATCTCTTATTTGCTACAATATTTGTATTGTATCATGCGCATATGGCGTCACATTGCCAAATTCTCAGAATCAGGTAGAAATGTTTTTTTTTTTTTGTTATTGTTGTTACATCTAAGGATCAGGCTGATAGTAGAGAAATAAAAGTTACGATGTTACACTTGATTTTAAATGTCTTGCATCTCTTCATGATTATCACATTGGATTTAAAACCTTCATAAGATGATTAAGCGAATAAAGAATGTTGTTATTTTCAAATAGTTCGGGCAATACAAATACAATTAGATAAAGATGTGAATCAAATATGCATTAGAAGGGAGATATAATTAAGTTAAGGAACCCTAAAAAGGATCCGTGTTATGATCAGAACCTCTCTTACTTCCGTGCCTGTTTAAAATCATCGGCGTAATTAAATGGATGGAGAAATACCATTTCGAGTGAAAAAAAAAAGAATAAATTGAAGTAAATACTAATTAGAAATTCATGTAAATGATCGCAAAGCTCAGGATGCGTTGCGTTTATAACAATTAGAAACAATTTCGGAATGGGAGATTTTTAAGTGACTGCATTTTGAAATAACATTTATCAATCGAAGGGTTTTCTTTTAAAAGATGGGAAATTTGAAATGCACAATTCAAAACAAAATAGATATTTCCTTTAAAATAATTCTTCCAATTTTAATTGCTTTTTTTCTGTCTTCCAAGTCTCTCTAAGAGATTATATTAACATTAATTAATTAGTTAATCGATCAATTAATTTATTTTAATATTAATTAATTCTATTAGTAAAGTAATATTTATGTTGATATGAATGTTAATAACATGCAGCTTTTTCAGGGGTTTTTAAACATTTTTAGTCCTAATTCATATTATGAATCGGAACAATCTTTCAACAAACTCAGTTATAAAATATTAATTATGGAACTAATGGAATAATTAACCAATGGATCATTGGATATAATGGAAAATTGAATTCAAAAGATATTTAAATAATTTTTTCTTAGATGAATGTTTCCTACTTGATCATAATTATTTTTAAATCTTCCCTAAAATGTTTCGAGTTATAGGTAAAATTGCTGTCTTTACATAAAATAACACCCTTTTTTATTTATGACGAAATTATTCACGTCTAAAATGGATTTTAAATTTTTTTCATGTATATTTGATATTTAAAAATAAGCAACGAATGATCTCATACATTTAAAATCCTTTCAGCATGATTTAGCTATTCAATTTTTGAATTGATATAACTGAATTTCTTTTTAACTCTTTTGTTCCAATTTAAGTTTATTTCAATTTTTAATTTCAGAACTAATGTCTTCAAATCAAAATAACCTAAAAATTAGATATTTTAAACATTTTAATTGATTTATAGTGTTTAATCTTCTTTAGATGCTGATAGTTTAATACTTTCAGAAATTTTAAATATAATTATTTTTTAGTAGCTTGATTCCAAATTATTTATATAAATTATGGAAATGACTATTTGTAAATTTTAAAATTTATTGATAAACTTGGATTATTATAATTAATAAATTGAATGAGCCACCTGGAGCTGAAGATTCAAGTCAGTACATATCTGCAAAGACCATTAAGTTTCGATTTCTAAATATAATTTTTTAAAAATGTGTATTTTCTATTCAGTATTATTATAAACGATGTTACGTAATCCTCTTAAAATTTATTTAGAACAATGTTCATACAATTTAAAAAAAAAAAATGTCTGTGTAGAATTGTGCTAAAATATTTATGCTTGTAGCAAAAAGGCTTCAACCTTCTGCTATGCTTTTGAAAAAAAGTATTCCAGATTTTATTGATATTACGTCAAGAGAAGAATTTCATTTTACAAAGCTATTTTGCGTTTACGTGAAAGATATTTGATGTTTTATGCAGTCTAACATCAGCTAATAACTTTCACTTGAACGTTTCATGAAAGAACTGACGCAAACAACGTACTATTTTAAGGACAAAAGCAACTTACTATTTTAAGTATAACGTCAAGTACTATTATTATTTAAAAAATAATTATCCCAATAGAAAAATATCAAACGGCTGATACTAGTTTGAGAATGTTTTTCCACTTTTGAAATTTGAAAGAATTAATTTCATACTACGTATTTTGAAAAATATTGGTTACAAAATAATTGTTTTAAATATTTTTCATAATTTTTTTCAAATTATATAAAGAATTAAAAATATTTCTTGCATAATGTTTCTCGTCTTTTGAAATAAAATGATTTTGAAGTTGTATAATATGGTTTTAAATTGAAATGATGTGACTTTTTTTCTCAACAGTTTCTGTTTTTTCATTCATAAATTTTTATAAACTCTATATAAAATTCTTACGCTTATGTATATACAGAATAGTTTTCATTGTAGAATTGCTCAATCAAATGAATAAGTAAGTAGAAAAGATTTTCATCAAATAGTTATTTTTAATACAAGAAAATATATTGAGGATCTATAAGACGTTCCACATTCAGTTTGAAGCTATAGGCTAGATAATGCTATTAAAACAGTTTTTTTATTAGTTTAGATTTTAATTACCATTTAAAAAATGTACTTCATGCAAATGTATAGCAAACTATTAATTAACATTTTATATTTATAAATAATATTCAAATATACATGCTGTTGGAATAAAAATGCGCAAATTTTAATTATAGCATATATATATTTTGAGCACTTAATTAGAATTTTACTTTTAATTATATAAAGGCACGAACAAAAGAAAGCGTTGTAATAATTAAAAATTTGATTGCGAGAATTTAAAGAATTTCCCACAAAAAATTTTAGAGTCCGGCCAACACATTCTTTGAATTATGTCTGTCTCTTTATGAACACTAAATATGAATATTTCTATGTTTTGAGCATATCCGTTCAGAGGTATGTCTGTTCATCTTGCCAAGCCAAAGCGAAAAGGATTAGTTTAAAAAATCAAGTTTTTTTAGGGGTTAAGTTTGGTGCGAACTAGTTATTGTATTTGGTACATAGCTTTTATCATCAGAATCGTAATTCTGTCTGAAAAATTGAGTATAACGAGTTCATGAGGTGAATATATAATGGTCCGTATATTCACAAAAATGGCTTAGTTATATGAAATCTGGTTTTACAACAAAAATTATGGATATGAATCGAATTTTCGCTTCAGTTTATTGAAAAGAAAGTAGCTAATACATATATTCGGTTTCCTTCATCATACTAAAACGTACCACACGGTGTTAGTGCTGCAATGTCTTGAGAAGGAAAAAAACAGATTTAAAAGTACACAAGACATTTATTCACAGACAGACAAAAAAAAAATTAAATATAAATTTAAAGCAAAATTAACAGTTAAAATTCCTCTGAGGTTTTTTAAATTGTGCTAATTACAAATATCTAAAACTAAACAGTTCAGTAAAGAATTTAGAGTCCAAGAAATAATCCAGTAAAAATACAGGATCCGGCCATCAAACAGAGCTCACAACCAACTAACTCCCTCTCTCTAGCTTTACTCGCTTCTTCAACTTCAACTTCAATAACTTCGTTAACGGAGCACCTAGCCTCTGTGATTGAGGCTTAATCTCCGGTAGATGACAAAAATAAAATTAACAACCTGACAGTCAATAGATAGCGTGATCATCTCCGAGGGAATATGAAGAAATGATGATAGCAAAGCCAGAGTACATTCCTGGAGCAGAACCAGCCTGGAGTGGTCAGGGGAGCCAATGGGAGAGCAAGATCAGGGCACCTACCTGGGAGGGCCAATCAGGACGTAGCAACTGGGTGAAGAAAGTCGGACTTAGCGTTAGATGAGAGCGTTGAGGATAATCAGTCCTGTCTTCTTCTTTTTTTATATAATTTTGTCGATGCTCATCTCACTTCAGTTCAAGTGTGAATAATGTTGCAGAGGTTCAACCAATTTCTGCTCTAGAGCGACTTCTTTTAGATCAGCAACCGTACAGTGTATTTGAACCCTTTCGGTTCTATTTTTCTGCAGCTTAAAAATTTCATATCCTATGTAGATAGGGTTCCCTTTTTAATACCCCATGCAAAATTAAAATATATTTATCCCACAGGGGATACTAGTATGCTTTAAAGTACCATTCAAAAATAGTTGCGTTTGATTTAAATAATAAAAATATTAAAATTTGTGAAAATTTGAATTCAATTTTTAACACATTCGCAGCCACTGACGCGCCTGTGCGTTACAAATAATATATAATTGTATCAAACCATCTATGTTATTAGATGACACCTTCTCTAATACATTTAAAAGATAGCAAAGAAGGGGTCATCTAATTAGATAAATGGTCCTGATATCAAGCGTGGGTAGTGGCAGTGAACGTGTTAAATAAAGGTTTGTCCGAATTCTTTAGACAGATGCGCACTTTTCTCAAGACATTCAGCATTTGATTGTCTTTTTATGTGTAAGAAAGGGCAATAAAATACCTAAGGGAAGCATTAAATGCTTAGTTAGCGATTATTTCTCATCATTTTCAAAGATTGTCTATTAAGGTCACCTGCCTTTTATGATTGCATTAAATAATGTATAAGACTTTAAGAGCTATAAAAATATTTGTTAGAGAAATATTTTTTAAAGCTTTTCATAAACTGTACTGTGAAAGAGTTTAGAAGTAAGCAAACATACATCAAACTTAAATCCCTTATTACTCACTATACGAATGTTGAAAATTGTCCGTATATGGTCTAAACCGGTTTCCGATGCCACTAAAAAGGTTATTTCAGAATCAAATAAATTTATTTTTGGAATTTTTATAGCCACATCTAAAATTTTTCCAATTTTTCTCAATAACATTATTTTTCTCGTGCCAACTTTCGAATCTTAATGTATGATCATAAATTGCAACTTTTGAACATTTTCTTGAACATTTCTGTTCGATATTTTGAAACAAAGTACCACTAACTTATATTCATTTATGCATTAATATATTCTTTTGATTTAAGTCTAGGCTAAAATATTTTATCTTTTAGATTTGATGGTTCTAAATATGGGAAAAAAAACACGTGAACAAAATTTTTGAATCGAAATGCCTTCTTTTTATGAGGCTCTTTTTACTAGAAGTCATCTGTTTCAATTTATATTGTTGTTCAATCTATAATGCATTAATGTGAAAAACTTAAGCAACGTGGTGGAAGAGGATTCTTTGCAATCAAAACAATCAACTTAGGATTAAAATAACATTTAAATGAATATTGTCAAAGAACCTAAAACAGACAAAAGTGTTGATTTGGAAAATATTTTTATATAGAGATGCGTCTTAAGAAAGTTGGTGGCCGGTGGATATAGAAATACAATAATAATGACAGATAGGTATATGGTCGTGTTGGCGAAAAACGACCAAAACTTAACAGAGGGAAACATTGTTCAGAATTTGCGTACAGTGACCAAACAACAGGTGTCTCTGTTTTACTACGGTCAGACGATTGTTTTAAAGTTGCTTCTACGACAAGTATTTAGAATACATCATGTCATTAACGGTATACCATTGTGAGTAAAATTTTCAAGACTGTAATGAACACGCAGTCTGAATAAAGTTAGGACAGAGCTGATATGAACTAGATCTAAATAAGCACCAGGATATTCTCTTATAAATAATTGTTTCAAGTCAATTAAAAGCATTAAAATACTGTTAATTTACTGTCAAGGTAGGAGCTTATTTCACTTACAAGTACATTAAAAATACCAAAACTTTTATTTTTCAACCACTAGATCAATATTTAAATATTGTTAAACAATGTAAGCACACTATAGATACAAAAAAAAAATTATTATTTCTAAATTTTAAGGGGTAAAACTAAGGGGTATAAGGGATTCCTGCTTACTTCAATCCATTTCCCAATTATTATAATTTAAATGATTTCCAAATTATTTAATTATTATAAGTGATTTGGTATTTTACTTCAAATAATAAAAAACTGGATAACTGTGACAGCGGCAAATTTTTAATTTCATTTCCAAGCTTAAGTGATTAGTTTTGAAAATTTTTTATACATCATTAAGCGGTAATGTATATTAAATATATTGTCAAAGAGAGAAAAATTATTCATAATAAAAGTGTTAAAATTCAGAAAATTCTTTGAGATGTAGTAAAAACAGCATCTATTTGCCTCACCTTATTTTAAATACTTATTAATGCATATAAATGATGAGTAAATGAAAAGCTATAAAAACTTACAAGGATTCCTTTATTGTCCCTGGTTTATCGAGGCATTTGTATCTTTTCTATATTATTTTATTAAAATTTTCCGGATAATTATTGAATTAAATATCTTTATACAAAAAATATAGTTTGCAGTTAACATTTACATTGCAATTTTTCTTTCAGCATAGCTCTGATTCCATTTTCAACTTAGAAAATTTAAGTGTCTAAAATTTTAGATACTTAAATTTGTAATTCTATAAATAACGTAAACATGAAATTCTTTAGAATATTGCTCTATACTACTTTTAATAACCTAAAGAAATGGAATATTTAATAAGATGTTTTATACTTACCCAAGGCTTTGCGATAGTTATGGTATCCAACTAATCTCCTCCTTTTAAGTAGAAATAAAGTTAAATACCTACGAAAAAAGATTAATCATTCAGAAATTAATTCATTTTATGTATACAATAACTCAACTTCGTCAAACATATAATTAAATGAAATTAAACATTATGTAGAATTTGATGCTGTTTAAAGTTTCTCCAAATACTAATAGTTGATTATACATCTTAAAAAGATTTATTTTTTATAAGTTCATTAGATTTATTCTAATACGTGAGTTGATGTGATTAATTTCATTCTTGTAGTGTAATATTATATATAACGTTATAAAAAATTCAGAAAATTATAATTAATCAATAAAATTTTCAAAATGACTTGTGACAATATAAAGAATGAATTTGTGAATATTACAGGACATACAAACAAATTTCATCCTGCTTCTGGCAATTATCCATTTGGCTGAACCAAACATTTTCACTCAGTTTTACTTCTTTAAAATTGAGTATATGATTCGGATAAATGTGCTGAACTGTTTCATGTGTTTTTATTTTCAGTCATATTATTTTTAATACGTTTGTTTGATCTCAGTAATATACCATTAATAAGCATTTTAAGTTTAATAGCCCATTATAGTTTTTTTTCCAGAAGCATAAACTTATCTGTGTTTATCTTCGAAACTTCTATCAACAATTAGGTTACTTTGATTGAGAATTCATACATTTTTATCTAAATCAGGTTTATAAGAAAAGAAACTAAAAATCTGGGGCTTTTTATATGACAGCTAAACTATTCATTTTTATATATTATTTTCAATTTATAAAATTAATACGATAAAATATATTTCAATGTTTGATTGTGCAATGAAATCATTAGCTTATAGTAGTTACCTTTGACGAACATCTAGTTCTCCAAGAATAATTATTGTGTTTAACAAATTTGCAGCATATGAAAACATGAAAAAATGGCCCACATTGCGGAAAAAAAATTTATTTCATATTTAGGTGTAAAATTGTATAAAAGTAGAAAAAAATCATTTTTGAGCATTATTTGTTAGTAATTTTGTTCAGTATGGTAATATTTGAAATGTGGGATGCATATAGGTATATAGTATATAATATGAATATAGTATATATCATATTATATGCATAGCATATAATATGATGCAGCGTATATATACGCTCCAGTGATGGTGACCAGGAAAATTGAGCGTATATATACGCTAATGATGCAAATGGGTTAACTGAAAATAAAACTTTTGTGTCGAACGATATTCATGTTATTTCAACAAAATATAATTTTAAGTTAAGTTAGACATCTAGCTGACTTATTTTTGTAGATTTGCATCTGTTTTTATTATTGTGTGTAATATATCTTTTTAATGAAGACAAGATAAATGAAGATTATAACCGCCTAAAATAAACTATTCAGGTCATCTAGCATTTGTACTATTTTATCCTTGTTTTAATTCTTCTTTTGTTTTCAATTATTTCATATGCGTGTAGATTTGAATGGCGCACCATATTTTATTTATGTCCAATGACATACAAAAAAGTTTGAAGATTAAATCATTAAACTTCAAGATTAACTTAAAAAGTATTAAAGAATGACAAGTATAACGACTTAACATATCGATGAGGGCTTTTATTAAAGATTACATATAAAAAATAATGAGATAAAATTAGAAAAAAAACTTCATTACAACATTACCAATAAACATAAACTAAATATAAATTAAATTTTCATTCCTTAGTTTTCATTGAAGGGAAAAAAAATCTTTTGATTATTAAATCGTACAAGCTATGAAAGAGATTTAAAATGTATTGAAACAATAAAAAGTGTTGCAACAAATATTACATAAAAACATTTTTTTTTTCAAAATTCAGAAAAAATATCATGAACTAATATCTTTAAAAAAAATTTTTTTAATTTATATTTCTGAAATTGAAAAATGTTAAAATCCTTTTTACGTAATAATTTTTCATGAAGTTATCGATAAAAAATGCCAAAATTTTATTTATTTTTTTGTTAATTAAAATTCGAATTAATTTTTTTTAAAACCATTTTGAGACTATTTACTGTTTTTCAAGATATAACTATATTAATATAAAAGCTGTAAGTCCTGCCTGATAGGGTATCAGTAGTGAACACACAGAAATAGACGCATATTCTTTCTTAAAAATCGGTTAGAATAATTTGATGTGTTTCCTTTTGTAATTTCTATCAATTTTAAACGAAATTTGTTTGATGAACATATGCACTGAATTATTTTCTTATGTAAAACTTTAGAAAACATTAATTAATGCAGTTTAATATAATTACAAAAAAATATAAATTTTTAAAAGTTGATGTTAATAAAATGGAAATATTCGCTACTAGGATATTTCAAATATAATATTAGGAAATTATGAAAACCCAAAAATGAAATGATTCCAAATTGAAATGATTGAAATCGAACTCCAAACTCATTCCATACTTCTTGCTGGGTACATTAAATTTAATTATTTATCTAACACTTGCTGATTCTTCTATCCGAAATTCAAGTTATTCCATGTAGAACGCAATCCTTTTCAACATTTTTAATACTGTTAATTAAGGAATTGTATAATTTTCAAGGCCAATCTAGATTATCTTAAAACTGGAAGCAAACACTGTTGAACTAGTAACACTTTATGTTCATTACACATTACCGTCCACAACTTTTTTTTGAAGACTCTTTTTATCTCATCAATTTCAATGCACGAACTTCATCCATAAAAAGAAAGAATTCCGTATTCGTGACAAAATAAGTTATTATAAATTTACCAACTTTCTAAAAACAATATAGGTAAATGTACTAAAATTTTTTTAAACCGTGAATACTGATTTATACAGCAATGTATTGAATTCTTGCATTTTGTGACAGAAGTGTATAAAAGTAATTTCACGCTTAGCATATTTTTTAAATGAATAAAAATTATAATATACAAACATTAATAAACTTCCATAATGAAAACAATTATGAAACACCAGGTAATCTTTAAAAATGAACAATTCGAAAACGAATAAAAATAAAAATATACGGTTTGCACTAAACGGATGGAAAAGAAGCCGCGTTTTGAGTGGCAACGAAACAAAAATAGTTCTATGAGCGGCCAGCAGATGGCGCTATAGTTTTTTATTTCACCAAAAGATGATTTACTAATGAAAAAATGCTGACAATTTTTAAGTCAGCTTATTTAAAGTTAATAAGTTAAATGTTCAATGTGCTGTCCATCATTTAGAAGTAAGAGAAAGTGAGACGAGTCACCACACTGTTCATAGCATTAAGTAACATTTCTTGCGTTATGGCAAACACATTTTCGCTGATGGCATCTTTTAGTTCTGCTAGTGTTGGCATTTGGTCGCGGTACACTTTCCACTTCAAAAATCCCCACAGCCAAAAATCACAGGGTGTCCGATCGGGATATCTTGAAGGCCATGCGTGATAAAAGTATCGACTGATAAAGCGATCCTCCCCAAATGTTGAGCGTAGCAGGCGTTGCACAGGCACAGCAATATGAGATGATGCTTCATCTTGCATAAAGGTGCCTGTCACGCTTGCAGTTCAGAAATAATGTTGTTTTGTAACAGTGCTGCATATTGCTGACCAGTGGCAGAAGTTGTTCTGAAACCCGCCTGTGTGACTTCCTGTAACAAAACGAACCAATTATGAAACCAACAGTGAAGTCAAGCCAGACTTTAGGCTGTTGCAAAAGTTCCTTAATAAATACATGTTGATTTTCTGTGGTCTACACTCGACAGTTGTGGGTGTTAACAGCGGCAGAGAGTGTGAAATGCGCTTCATCTGTCAAAACACAGTTTCAAACCAATCGTGCTGCTGTTCTAACTTATTGAATACCAAATTCGCAAAATCTTATCGAGAATCGATATCAAGAGATTTCAGTTCTTGGTTATGTTGCAACTTGTAGGGATACCGTTTCAGAGTTATTAGCAGTGCTCTTCTGACCCTGTCGTTCGACACTCCTGTCTGCCTCGAAATTTCTCGAGCACTACTTTCTCCATGTGCAGAAACCGCCAACAAGTATTGCACCCTCTGCTCTACTTTCGTGGCAACAGCAGCGGCTGCTGAGTGACGTCCACTTCTTGGACATGACGCCAAAGAACCTGTAACTTCAAATTTCCTCATTTTGTTCAATAGTCCTTTGCTATCTCGCATTCCCTTCATGTAGTGATATGCTTGCAATGCCGCAGTGGCACTTTCCGAATTTTTATAATACAATTAAACTAAGAGGATTTTCTCAACTATAGACAGCATTTCGATGCATATAAGCTTCAACTACCATTACCTGCTGCAGTTTCTCTTTTTTATATCGCTTTTTGCTTTGCATGTTCCTACATTAGAGATCCGACATCGCCATCTGTTGGTCATCAACATAACTATTTTTGTTTCATTGCCACTCAAAACCCGACTTTTTTCCATCCGTTTAGTGCAGACCACATCATTTTATCTTTACTCATTTTCGAATAGTTCGTTTTTAAAGTTCGTCCTGGCTTTTGGATCAGCCGGTACATAATACGTGTTCATTTGGTTAGCATGCATTAAAATTTAATTATGTAAGAAACATAAATAAATGATTAGTACTTAGCTGTACACTTTGTGGTCTTATTTGGTACAAAACAATCTTACCAAAGAAAAAGGTCTTTCAAATTTCTAACTTGATGATGTGCCCAGCTGGAAATGTCTGAGGAACTTGGAATCGCCCAGAATGTCATTTTCTGACTTTGGCAACGACTCAAAGACGATGGTAATGTGAGTAGACGTTATTGCACAGGTCGCTTCCGAGTTTAGTTATATTAACGTCCCGTTTTACAGCAAAACTAGAGCTGTTTTGGGAAGAACCTCATGATTATGAACCAAATCAGTCAAATTATGTCAGTCACCAATTATGTCAGATAAATGACGAGGACGACACCTGAGTTATCACGTTTATTACCACATCAGCGGAAGGACTTTTGGTCTGACGGATTTGAAGTGCAAAAGACCCTTACCTGACGATTCTGTGGTGGAACCGACGTCCCCGAGTTACAGCGCTGAATGATCACAGATAGTTGGCAGTTACTGCCAAAAGAAACAGAAGGAACGAAGCATCACACCTGTCTCGTCAGCTCTCTTTAGACATTGGTTCTACAAATTCAAGACAGATGGCTTAGTTTAGTTTAGTTATATTAACGTCCAGTTATAAAGCAACACTAGGGCTATTTTGGAACGGACCTCGTAATTTTGAACCACTGTCAGATGACGAGGAGGACACCTGAATTGGCATCCCCCTCTCCACACCACACTAACGAGAGGACGTTTGACCTGACAGAATTAACATTCTAGAGACCTCCTCACACGACAGCTCTTCGATAGAATCGAGTCTCGATTCGGAAACCCTCCGGTTCCGAAGCCGGGACCTTACCACCAGTCCACCGCGACCTCTCAAGACAGACGTCGTACAGAGAGAGCAGATTGGTGTATATACTGGTAGGTCTGTCAGATGTGTTCTACTTATTGCAATTCACTGTCACTTGCGATTAGCATAGAGGGTGTGCATTATGAACACCGCAACAGAGGGCTGGTGTGATGCTTTTCGACGAATTCAGGTTTAGCTTGCAATCATATTCTGACCGGACATTCATATAGTGAGCGGCAGGTACCCATTACAACCAAGAGGACATCATTAAACGACACCGTTACTGTGGTGTAGGATTGCTAGTTTGGGGAGGAATTTTATTCTGGGTTCCAGAAGTCACCTGCGTGTTCAGACTGAAACCATGACAGGCCAAATTTATAGAGACGTCATTCTGGAACAACATCGTAAACGAATGCTTTCGATCGAAGGATGTCACCTATATGGACTAATCAACATTCTCAACAGACTTGAATCCAATACAGCTTGTGTGGGGTATGCTTGGCCGACGAGTTCCAGCCCGTCAACCACCTCCTACACGTCTCTCAGAACTATGGCGAGCATTGCTTGATGAATGGTGTAATATTCTCCAAGATCAGATCGATAATTTGATACGTCGTCTGGGTACTATGGTCATACTATGTATTAATCCTCATACCAACCATGTAATATTGGTTTCTGTGAATAGGGCTTTCTTTGTAATTTACTCCAAGGAGTAAAAAATCGCAATTTTTATTAATGATATCAAACATATAGGATCTTTATTTCCTCATTATCTTTTGTTTAATAGGCTTTACAAATCTGTCACATTTGTTTTGCCCCTGACACTTTTTTTTCTGAATTTGCATTATCCTCAGTTTATGGATATGAATGTATTTATTCGACTTTATTTGCATCACACAATTGTAAATATAAATCATAATATTTTCGAGGAGTGGTAAAAGCATACATTAAGATAAATATAACAAAGAAATATGGAAGGTTTACACTTACTGTTAGAGTAAAGGGGATTACTTTTGTACTTCCGACGAAATTTAATTAGTAATATATGATTGATTTTGTGTAATATTGATTTGCCTTCTTTAGAAGTTTCAACACTTCCAGTGCTTATAACGCTCCTGCCATATCCCTGAAGAAAGGCTCAATGTTCAAATCGTTTCCCTAAGGCAAAATATGCAAAAAGTGAAGCATAGAGAAATCCAAAGACCAACAGTCAAAATGTAAGGAAGAGCATCCAGATATTTTAGCCAAGCGCCAATGGCTTCCACCGGATGGCCAAACGCACAAGCTATTGAAGAGTTGGATTATCCAGTTAAAAGGATTAACTATCTAACTATATCTGACTCATTTAGAAGGCTGAAGATATAACTCCAAGTTCATAATAGAATATATTTATTCTTGTATCAACAACTCGTGCCCGTCGCTAGGTTCCATTCCTTACGATCTGCACGCGCTCTCGCTGTGGCAAGAATGCCTGAATGCATAAGTGGTGGTAGCATAATCATGCTGCTCTTTATACAATTTGAAATCAATGACGTCACCTTGCACAGTACTTCATTTTGAGAGCATTAAACGAGAGAATGCGAGAGAGATCGCCACATTATTTACATCCTTGTGAAATATGATAGTGAGCAATTTTAGTAAATTATTTCTATCTAATTCTTAAGCTGGCTACAATATTTGACGAAATCGATTATTTTGCTAGATGACAGCAATTCATAATAAACAAGCCAATGCTATCATTAGTACAGGATAATTTTCTGGCAATGGATGTTATTATCCTTTACGATGGTTGATGATAGTTTAGTCAAATTCAGTCATGTTTGGCTTAGCATAATTGTAATATTCCATTTGCTGTCTTTGTTTTAAATTATCTGTTTCAAAAATTCTCTTCATCAATTTTTTTCAAAAATTATTCGTTCTCATCAAATTATGGTAATGAATCTCATGTGAGCCATTTGAAATCTTTTAATTTCTGAGACATCTAAACTCAAAGTGGTTACCTAAAACCAAGCAATATCAAATAACTAAAAACAATCGAATTAGACACTTAAGTCCCTTTTCTATGCGAGTAATAATGCTATGATAATATTTGCTCTCAAAATTTTCGTCATCAATCGCGAAAGGTTGGTCGGAACGTAATGAGTCGTATAATCGTAAAATCTCCTCCTTCACTTGGCTAAATTTCTTGAAACGTTTTTCTTCATTTGCTGTTTTCGCAAACAGCACATATCTTTTTCAAGCCATGAAAAGCTTGGTTTTCAATACATTTTTTAAGAAAATTTTTAATGTCGCAAATTCAATTTTTTTTCTCTAAATTTATACTCAGTCAGACAAACATAACTAAGTATTAATGGGGAATCAACTCAAATATTGGTAAAAGTACCGATTTTCAGAAAAATGTTTAATTTTAAATATTGATAACGGCAATTCAGTGATCAACATCAACTATCAAATCTTTCAGCTATTTTCCAAATGATTCAACATTTTCCAATTAAATATTCTTTTACTTTTCTTGTTACATTACATCAATTTAAAATATTTATTTTATAATATACGAAGTACACAAAAAATACATTAATAGGAAAAATTACTGATTTAGATTTTAAAAACTGTTAAAATTTTTGACATTCCTAATTCTGAAAAACAATTTTTAGAATCACGTTTGGATCCAGTCTGTACATATGTGAATCAAATAATGGGAAAATGTAGCCCTAGATATAGATCAAATAGTGTGACCCGTAGATTGTTACGCATACGTACATATTCTTGTTTATTAATAGTAGATATCACGAAGTAACAACGAGATTTTAAGAAATTTTGATTCACTTATTATCATTAGTAAAACAAAATATACTGAAAAAATTCATTTACGTCGAAAAATCAACGTACATAAACATACAGACATATTTTTCACAACTATTCAAACAACTAAATTTTAAATTGTAATTTAAAGAATGATCAATGCGATGCAAATATATACATTTACTTTTAATTCACACTACATTCTTTTGAACATTTTAAAAATGAATTTTTTCAAAAAGACACTTTTCTTATTTGGAATTTTACAAGTTCTGTGACTATAAACGGCATAGAAATATGCAACTTTTGGTGAATTGCTATTAAAGATGGAACTTTTAAAGAACTGTTAATGACGATTTCACTCTATAAACGATTAATACTGGTCAAATAGAATTCAATTAGTGCATGCTTTAAAAAGAAGAAAATTAAATGAGGGCCATGATCAGGTCATTGGATCACAGACTTGTATGAAATATTTGGGATGCTTTCAGGAAAGCTATTTATGGTATCCCTAACCTCATATGGTATTCTAAATTGAAAATCCTTTTTATGAGAATTTGTTGCTGCAAATCTAAACAGTCTCAATTTGAGCATGAATATATAATGCTTATGATGCTATCTGGGATGGTCAAATGATTTATTAGCCTACTAGCCGCCTTTGGCGACCAGCTGGTGCGCCATGAGTCAAGCGTTCTAAAATTATCTATTAAATCACCTATTCATTAGCCTTGAAGTAATTCCGGGCATTGATTGACCTGAAATTAATATTTTCTTTAAGATGATGAACGGAAAGTTCTAAAAGTACACCTTTTCCTAATAATATTCTTTAATTTTATAAATCAGTCAGTTTTAACCATCGGGTATGCTTCCAAAATATTAAAAAAATTTCAATGATGTTGCCAAAATATTAAATATGTTTTTTTTAAAGAAAGCGAGAAAGAGAAAAAAAAGTATTAAATCAATGATACAGCAAACGATTACATAAATATGCCGTTAAGTCGGGATTTCAATGCATATTCTGTCTAAATTCAATCAGGTTTACCGTAAATAAAGATTTATTGAGTTAATGATATAGATATTGCAAACGATTGTAGAAACCTTTGCTTTGCATTTATTTTTTAAAGAAAATATCACATTTTATATGTCTTTTATTTTATCCAGTCACGTGCTGAAAATTGCCTTTCTGTATATTTATTTTGCGATGATAATTTTTTTTTGAACTTCCGGCATTCTTTTATTTTGTCGAAATTTCGCTTAAATTTTAATTAACTCAAATTCTAATTAAAAATTCGAAAAAAGGGCTCCGAGGTGCACATTCCGGACCTCCAAGGTATACATGTACCAAATTTGGTAGCTGTAGGTCCAACGGTCTGGCCTGTAGAGCGCCAACACACACACACATTGAGCTTTATTATAAGTATAGAAGAATACTCAGAATGTGATGAGTATTCTTAGTTTTATTTCAATATTATAATTGATTTCCTTTTTTATATTATTCTACTATTAGCTTTTGAACATATTAATTTTCTATCGTTAAGTTTATTACATGAAAAATGATTATTATTTATCATAATTACGATATTCATGATGCAAAAATCTTTTACAATGCTCAGTAAGGCAGACTAATGATCTAGAATTATTAAATTTGATGAGTAGTTTTCTACTGTTTTGTAGTTGATAATAGGTTACTAAAAATAAAGAGCAATAAAGAAAGGATTTTTCAAAATTTTGATTCAAATATTTATTAAAAAGGAATTTAAATAAGTACTCCTAATAACTTCTGATAACAATATTACAGATTATCTGTAGTTACAATTCACTAAAATATGAAAATATATAATTTTTGAGTATTTTTTAAAATTTCAACGTATTTTCAAATTATTTTTAAAATTTTCTTTGCTTGATAAAACAGAAAGCTTGTTAATAATTAGCAGAAATATTTTAATTTTTCTAGT
The DNA here is from genome assembly GCA_026543055.1 of Argiope trifasciata. NCBI lineage: Eukaryota > Metazoa > Arthropoda > Arachnida > Araneae > Araneidae > Argiope > Argiope trifasciata. The sequence continues at coordinate 436,553 of JAPMOQ010027263.1, read as the reverse complement.
GTAACAATATAAAAATAAATGTACATTCGAATGTATAACTATTTAATGTTTTAAAACCTGGAAAGGTCCTTCAATAAGCCTTCTTTCAGCCACTTACGTGATATAAAAATCAATGCTCACATAATGCAGTGGCTGACGAATTAAAGTTCGAATCAAATTTAAAATATTTGCATTCAAAGATGATTTGGATTAGAAGTTTTAATATCTACCCTCAAGTTTTCAGCAACCACTAACACTCGGCCCAACGAAATTATTTTTTAAATTATTTTTGTGAAATTATCATAAGTTAATCGAAAGCAAGTAATAAAAATAAAAATTTCTGAAAATAACAATCAGATAAATCAAGATGAGAATCATATATGCATTATTAAAATGTTATTTTTTTATCGTAAGATAGTGTAAATGTAGTTTTCTTTTAATAATGCAAAGAAATAATAAAAAATTTCAAAATTAAGAAATTAAAAAAAATGTGACAATACGCTATTAACTTAGAATCACAATCTGAAAATATGTGCAGAAATTTCTCCGAAATTTTATCACGAGGTTCAATTTACTATATCAGTCCAGTTTCTTGTAATAGTCTGTCTAAATAACTTTTTAAAGAATTTATTTATTTTGATATTTCTCATAAGTGCGCATCATTCCTTTTTACCAAAACTGAATACTAAAAAATTCTTACGCAGCTGTTAACAATCTGAACAAAAGTATATCCTTTTTAATTCACGTGTCCCTTTGTTTTTAAATAAACGCCTGGTACATAACAGATCAAATACGAAAAGGCTTTAAAATCCCGTAATTGTTTCAAAATCACATTCTGTCAAACATATTTTCCAATTTCTTGACCAAGTTTAAGGTGAGAAAGAGTCATAAAAGGAACATTTAAACTGAGATCGTATAATTTTTACTAAGGATGTTTGTTTGACTTGCAATTCTATTCAATAATACGGTTTCGTTTTTATATATCAAATATATGTCATAATTTCGGGAAAAAAATGACGGAGAGTTTAGAAATAGATGGAATATCTCGTAGCACGAATCAGAATATCTGCAGAGCCTGTAGGATTCGGGCGCCTTCCGCTGCTTGTAATGCTTTTATAGATCTACGTGTTATCAGGTTTTAAGGCCGAAGTTCTAAGGTGTCTTGAAGAATCCAGAACTACTTTTAAGTTTAGATCAATTCTTTTTAGTCCCAAGTGAATTTTGAACTAATTTCTCGGTTATAAAGGTAAATAGAAAAGATTTTGGAAGTAACATACTCTGAAATCATAAATACTTCATGCATTAAATTGAAAAATATAAATTTGTGACATGCAAAGTGAATTTTTGATTCTGGAATTAACAAATTTTGAATTTTAATTTACTGATCAGTATCATGCATTGAGAACAAAATATGTATCACATTAAATGATTTTCTAGATTGAAAATTGTTAAATTCTTGAACCTTAAACAAATTTCTTGCGAATAGTTGTCAATACTAGATGACAGTTACAGAAAGAATTATCACTTCAATCATTAGCTGTTTCATTTCCTATTTAAACTACAATTTTCATTGGAAATATAATGTAAAATTTAATTTATTGTGCTTATATTGTTATCGAAAATTAGGATTAATGTTTTTATTTACGGATTTTGCACTTAAATTAGAATTTATTACTGAATCTGATAATATTATTTCTCAATTCTTGAAAATGTTTAATGTTAATAGCGAGATTGCTGCCCATTAATGCACTTTTACTGTGCATTAATGGGCAGCAATCACTTTACTTGTACAGCTTCGATGTCTTTGATTATCGAAATTTTCTTATTTCAATTCCTATTTAACTGTTTTCATTAAATCATGGAAATTGTAGCATCTGATTTCAATGGTGTTGCTATGATAAAGACAATAATCCATCAACATTTTGCAAAACAGTCATTGCATTAATGCTGATTTTCATAGTGTTAATGTTTCTAACTAATAATCAGATAGTAAAAAAAAAAATACCTCGTCTTTAGGAAATATTTCTCGTATTGAAGGTATTTCCCTAGAATTTTAATACAATTACTGTTGGTCATTTTTTTTTCTGTTCATTTTGCGTAATTGAAAAGTCAAAATATCTCTGAAAATATTATTATGCTTTCATTTTGATTTAGGTACCTTCAAAATTATCTGAAAAATCATGATGATCTTTGAAGATATTCTAAAAGATGTCGGAGGCTTCGGACCTTACCAAAAATTCCTTATCATTATTTTTCTGATACCAAGCTCCATAGTCATACCATGGTTCTCCATGAGTTCAATATTTCTGGCTAGCATTCCTGATCACTGGTGCTATGTACCAGAAGTTGCAACTTCTAACTTATCCATAGAAACACAAAGAAAACTGATAAGTCCACCGCATGATCACCACTGCTCGATGTATGACATTGATTATTCAAGTCTTATGGAATCAAAAAATTATTCCATTGATCCAAAATGGCCTGTTAAGGAATGTGCCAATGGCTGGCAATTTGACAAGACGAACTATGACGAAACATCTGTTTCAAGAGTAAGTACTGTTTTTTTAATAATATTTGTTGCACAAAAACATCTTACAAGTATTATTTAATTATTTAATGTCATTATTTAATTTTTTTACTATTACATTTTTCTCTCTTCACAAGAGGAGCTCTGAATACTATGAAAAATGATACTATTAGGTTGTTCGGAAAGTAATTTCGTTTTTTCCCGACAGAGGATTTAATTGTATTTTTCGCACCCAATTTCATACTTAAACCGCA
>JAPMOQ010027263.1:399790-433783 GCA_026543055.1 Argiope trifasciata | reverse complement strand
AATACAATGGAACTAAAGAATGGGAGTTCTATTTTAAACTATAAAGTGATAAAAAATGAATTCTAAAATTCTTTTTTAGAATTCATTTTTTAATTATTTATGTATTAAGATCAATGTACATCTTGGGAAGATTTTTCCCTATTTAGGAACTTTAAGGAATTTTAAAAAATAAATAAAGCTGTTCAACGTATGGCATATAAAAAAGGGGAAATAGTGGAAAAATGAAAATTATATAATGTAGCAGTAATGGAATATAAAGGTTGCTTAGAAACATAAGAAAATAAACTGGTTTATAAGATTTAATACTTCAAGTTTATCCATTTATCATTCTAATAAAACTAATTATCTTCTAACAGATGAACTTAAAATAAGTAATACCCTGATGCACAGAAAAATAAAATAAAGCAATTTAAAGTAATAAGAAACTGAAAGTGTGAAAATAAAAATTAAATTATTTTATTACACGTGAATATTTCAGAATATTTAAACTCCTGTTATTTTTTATTAACTAATTTATTTTATTTATTGATTGATAAATATGTTATTTAAGTTTTCGAAATACACATTACATGTTTGAACATAAATTAATTCATCAAAGATAAAAGAAGAGCGTAAATTTCTTTCTGCTCATAAAAGAATGATCTGGAAATTTATTTCATTTTACTCTGTTGTTATATTGATAGTTTTTCTTAAACATCTATTTTACTTTCAGCGTTTTCTTTGAATTTTATCTAATCTTCGGAAAATGATTTGCTTTCTTTTCGGAATACTTTTAGTGGAACATGGTTTGTAAAGACGATCATTACAGCAGTCTTGTCCTTAGTTTGATGTTTGTCGGCATAACAGTGGGAACGCCACTCTTTGGCCTCATGTCTGACAGGTATGGTTATACAAGAAATAAACAAAAAATTGTGAAATCCCATTTGTTTTGAGAAAGAGTACATTTTCAAAAATCTGTCGATTTGATTATAATTGTTTATAAAAAATCAACAAACCAAATGTTCAAAATCATAGTGTTTGGAGTTTTTAATAAGTCTATCAATTAGTTAATATTATATAAAGATTTATTATAAATAAAATATTTCAGATCCTAAATTTTTTAATTAAATACATTTGAATCATTGATACTCTAAAAAAAATTATGTATTCATTATAAATAATGCAAATGACATATAAAAGTGCCTTGTTGAAATAATTATATTAAAAAATATTAAAACTCAAAATGAATATGAATGAAGTGATATACCTATTTAATAATTTTTGAGAATAGAAATAGTGCTACTCAAAAATTATAATATTTTTTAGTTGGAAAAAATATTTTTTATTGTTATTTTGTATGTTTACACTATAATTTAAACTTTATAGTAAAATGTTAAAAGTTTTGTTCTAATTACAAACTGAGTGTTTTTTGCAAAGCATGATGCAATTAACACCGCTAATAGGAAAATGAATATACGAATTTTTTTTGAAGATTATACAATTTTTTAAAAGCTCCAAATAATTGTTTCGCTTAAATTTGACATTTAAATAAAAATTTCATAAAACATGAGTGACTAAAAGACTCTAATTCTTTATTTTAAAATTTGTAAATGCGCCTATTTTAAAAGTTCAAAATCTAATAAATGAACTCGGTAAAAGAATATAGCATAACAAAACATTTCATTCCTGAAGAAATATATAACAAATAATTTCAATTGCTCGTTTAATAGAATAAAGCACATTTCGTTCGCTATTTTTTTCTGCCAAGACTCTCAACTAACTTTCTTTTTAATGAATGAATAATTTAATAATTTAGATTAATAAATGAATCAAAATGTATAAATTATTGTATTTAAATATATGAAACTAAATTTTTAACAGCAGAATAATTTTTAAAAAATTAATAAAGTAAGAAACGCCACTCTTTTTTTAAAGAATTCTTAATAGCTTTAACAATAGAGTCGAGTAAATTTATGATAGTTCCCAAACATAAATGCACTACTGTTCTATAGCTACATTGATATTTTTATGTCGACTGAATTGTGATTATGAAAATTGAGACATGGGTAAAATGATACCTTTCAATTTTTCTTTGCTCTCATTGTGTACTGTGGATTAATGCTTTAAAATCTTTTATTATTTGAGTGTTGAAAGTTCGAGAGTTGTCAATCTCGTAAAGTATAGCGAGTGATAGTAGCCATTTTATGATTCAATGAAAACGGTGGCGTGTAGAGCTAAGAAGGCAGCTTAACGAGAACATTTATGAACAATATAAGTTGATGAAATAAGTCTATTGAACTTGAATCAATCATTAAATGGGTTGATTCTTTATTGTTTTTCTTCTTTCTTTTTTTTACTATTTTTGCAGAAAAAATTTTTTGTGGTGGTTTGTCGTAATATTTATTTTTCTGAGCAAATACAACCCAAAAACATTAAAAGAAATTAAAAACTTTTCTACAAAATGGATTACATCATTTCTTTTTCATTTCTCTCAAAAGTGATTTCTTCACAAATTTAATAGTTAATGTTGCGCAAACTGTTGTTTAAAAAAGATTTTTAAAAAATTCTTCAAAAAGGTCTATTAACTATATATAGGGATACAATATAGTAAAAAGTTTATTTAAATTAGATATAACTGAAACTTACAATCTAAAAATCATATCCATCTTATATATATTCTACTCAAAGTATTATAGAAATGGTGAAATGAACAGTATGGAATATAGAAAATTGAATCAAGAATTAAAATAGAAATAATTTTAGTTACAAATCGCAAAAAAGGTACTATATGCTGTAAAGCAGTAAAGTGATCGTAAAACCTAAATAAAGAAATATTTTATGTGTTTAACAAAAATTCTATTTGTTAATTTAATATAGAAATAAATTCTTTTCATTTCATTTTTGAAAGTTAATAAGAATTTTATACATTTAGAATCAATTTCATTCTTATCTTTTTATAGTTTTGCGTCTTTTATTTCATAATTTAGTTTAAAAATAAGTTTCTTCTGAGCATAATGTATTATGATTATTCTTAAAAGGTCTGAATTATGTATTATGGTTATTCTTAAAAGGTCTACATAATGTATTATGGTTATTCTTCAATGGATGGTTAATCGAATCCTTCATTATCAGTCAGCCTCATGTGCTAAACTCTTTTGTGATTTTGTATTCGATTAAATTGTCACATTCTCAAAAACATTAAGTAAGTTAAAACTTATTAATGTTAAGTTAATACGTGTTAAAACTTAACATATATTATGGTTATTCTTAAAAGGTCTATATAATGTAATATGGTTATTCTTAAAAGGTCTACATAATGTATTATGGTTATTCTTAAAAAGTCTTAATAATGTATTAAGGTTATTCTTCAATGGATGGTTAATCGAATCCTTCATTATCAGTCAGTCTCATGTGCTAAACTCTTTTATGATTTTGTATTCGATTAAATTGTCACATTCTCAAAAAACTTAAATAAGTTAAAACTAATTAAAATTTTAAAATAACTTGTTTAAACAAATGTATTTATGAAAATCCTCTTTCTAATTGTTTATTTCATTCTCTTATTTCAAGGTGGGGGCGGAAACCTACATTCTTGTTAACGGCTCTCGTGATAGCGGTGACTGATATCGGATCAACACTTAGTCCCAACTTTGAACTATATCTTGTACTGAGAACACTCAATGGACTCTGCATTACTACAATATACACATTGGCGTTTATTTTACGTAAGTTTTTAATTAATTAAATGCTATACTTATTTATCCTTTTTTTAAATATTTACTGAATTGACTGAAGCATTGACTACAGCAAAAAGGACAATTAAATTTACCTAAAGCTTTAAGCATCAATTTTCAGATACATTTATTCATATCCACCATACTAAATACATGATCAATGTGGTATCTCTCTCTCTCTCTCTCTCTCTCTCGCGCGCGCGCGCGCGTGTGTGTGTGTGTGTGTGTGTGTGTGTGTGTGTGTGTGTGTGTGTGTGTGTGTGTGTGTGTGTGTGTGTGTGTGTGTGTGTGTGATATAAAGATTTTTAACTTGTTATGGTAATTGAAATTCTTATGAAGACAATTAGTGCCAAAAATAAATATTCTTAGAAGCAGACCATAAGGCCTAGATCATGCTTTGGCTAACTAAGTTTTCACTGTTTTTTAAGTAGTTATCTGATGAAAAAAATATTAAATAAAATTTCAAATTACTAAATGAATAAAGCATTTTAACTTTAATGTAGATTAAATGAAATACACTTATCTTTGATTAATCTCTTTGAAGGTGGATTATCCTCAAAAAGAAATTCATATACGGTATATGCTATCTTTAGAGAGATCAAAATGTAAATTTAACCACTGTTTTCCACCTTCCTTTTCACTTTGTAACTCATTGTAGTTATTTATTGTAGAATTATTTAGAAAATTATTAGAAAAAAAGATTTAAAAATTAGAATTATTAAAAAATACTTCGTCCAGTTTCCCAAAGTCATTTAAAAAAAATAAAAATACTATGTATTTGTAGAGCACTGATTCCGATATTGTAGAGCACTGAGTTGAACTATTTGTTCACCTACAATTGATACTATGAATGCAATTTCTAATTTTAACTATTTTTCATTAAATTTCCTTATTTTCAAGCATCAATACATTTAAACATTAAATATAAAGAAGTACAGCTAAAAGTAAAGAAAACTGATAAGTGAATAATTTATATAAATAATTCCTTTGCAATTATCTTTTTAAAGGAATTCTGTTTTAAGGAAAGGCATTTCGCCGTTATGTGATTTATCAAAGGAATCGTATTTAAATAAATTAAATATTAATATAATAATGTTTAAATATTAAATTTTGAAAATATATTCCTATTTTTAAAATTATATTGAAAATTAAAATAAATATTAAGTACATATTTTAAATATTAATTTATATTACATATATTAAATACATATTTAAAATATGTTGAAGTCCTATTTTAAATAATTAAAAATTTAAAAAATAGTTACGTTTCTTATTAGCAAAATTCTTCTGTATTAGCAAGAAACTGAAATTTTTTATACATATTTCATTTTGGCAAAGCAAATATTTTGGTGTAAAAATATTTTTTCATTAAAGTAAAGATATTGATAGTATAATTTTCAAGATATCATTTCAATTACATATTTCTTTCTGGTTTATTAAAAAGTAAAGAACAATTTCTGTGACAAATGTAACAAATCTGTTTATATTGTTTAATTTGCATTCAATCCTATAGTTATTTGAAATTTGAAATTGTACAAAAACTAACATTTTGTTCCCATTTTCAGTTTTAGAATTGGTCAGTCCTGATATAAGAGCCAGGGTAAACGGTTTAGCAACTACTGCCTGGACAATAGGCATGTGTTCGTTGCCTCTGATTGCTTGGCTCACACGAAACTGGCTATATCTTAGCATCACCACAACAGCAGCTGCATTTTGTCTTCTGCTTTATTGGAGGTTAGTAAAATAAATTTCATTTCATAAAGATCTATTAACTTACTTTGAAAATGAAATGTTGTCTAAATATTAAGAATTGTTTCAAGCAATATATTGCTGGGATTTAAATCTCGGAATACTTATGTAATAGCCCTGTCATTTGAATGCTGAAAGCAATTAAAGAATATTGATGTTGTGAGTTGATCTTACTCTGGAGAATTGTTTTAATGATTAATACATTATCGACAGACGTAGTAGGCTATATGAGATAAAAATGGCATTTGTTGGGCAGAATAAAAAATGCGTTTTATTAAGAATTCGGGTACAAAAGGGAAAAACGCAATTTGTGCATATGAGAAAAAATGAAATTAAAAAAAGGTGTTTCCTTAAAAGAAAATCGTTTTTAGTAGGAGTTATTGCTCCCCCAGAAGGCCAGCAACGTTGAGGCACGAGTCAATGAGATTATCAATGAGGAACTGGGCTATTCTGTCCCCTTCTCCAGATGAGCACTTTTCAGTTTTCGGAAAACTTGTGGGGGTGGTAAGTGTCCAGAAATTCGCCTTCCTAGAATGTCCCAAACATGCTCGATTGGGTTCATGTACGAAAAACTCGCTGGCCAATCCATTCGCATGATTCCTTTCTTCAAAAGAAAATCATACGAAATTGTCGTCCATTAACGCATTAACATGAAGTCATCGCCAATTGCTGCAGCTTAAAGGACTGCACTACGTCTCGGGATCTCATTTTTATATCGACTACCAGTCAGAACTCCATTTCGAATGTTGTAGAGATCGATGCACCCACCAATGCAGATGCCAACATAAACCATCACTTCCCATTCGGCAAATCTCACACTTTCATGCACGAACGCAGAATTGTTTCTAGTGCTACATTCCCTCCAAAAGAAAATACGTCTACTATCAGAATAAACAAAAAAAAAAAACCGACTCGTCAGAGAAACGAATATTATGCCATTCATTTCTCCTCAAATTCACATGCTCTGTTGCCTACTCCTTGCGGGCTCAACGGTGCCTTGCGGTTAACGTGACTCACACCAATGGTTGGCGAGCATACAAATCTACAGTATGAAGGTGGTTTCGGACAGTTTGTGTCGAAACTTAGGTGCCAGTAGCCGAGTAAAGGTGTTGTTGAAGAAGAATGGTATTCATATATCGGTGTCTCTGAGCTTTTTAGCGTGAAATAACGGTCTTTATTAGGCGTTGTGGCATGTCTACACCTTTGCCCTGATCTTCGGGCTGCATTTCCAGTCTCCAAAAAACGGTTCCAGATCCTAGAAATCATACATTGTGAAACATCAATAGCTTTTGCTACTTCGACTTGTATTTGACCTCCCTCTAACCGGTCAACAACTCTCCAAACTTCTGATTCGGTTGAATGACTTCGTTAAGATATCGCACTCATCGAAAGAACGCTCTTTTTTAACTTTGAGTTACATTAAGTTAAAAGCCAAATCTAACTCAAAATTTGCATACAGCGACATTTTAACATAAGAAAAATTTGCATTCGTGACTCTCTTCCATTTTGTGGGGAAAAAATTGCTAATATCGTTATTTTATGAAATAATTGCAATATTTACGATTTCTCTTGTTTATTAATATATATGAAAGGCCTATATATTTTAAGCGCAATCCGATAGTCAGTTTCAAAATCGTTTGAAATAAGCATATTTTTTAAATTGGTGAAGTTTCTTTAAATGAGATAATAAATAAGAATTTTTGTTTAGTATCTATGTACTGCAAAAATTCTTGATAATTTTAATGCGTGGATTCAACTAGCCGCCTTTAAAGACCAGCTTATTAGTCTAGAATATTGTTGTTGTTTTTTAAGCTGTCAAACTCTTAAAACGGAATGCATTTATTTAAAATGAGAAGACTGAATGATATAAATCTAATAAAATCAACTTGCTATAAATTATTGCATTTGCAAACTAAAAGCGTACTAAGAAATAAATGCTAAACTGAGGATCTTAATGTTTAAAAAAGTAAATTCATTTATTAAATTTAACATTTTCAGAAAAAGAGACTGAATAATAAACGACAAATTAGTTTGGATTTTATTATAACAATAAATTTAAAAATAAATAAATGCTATAAAATGCACTTTAAATTAAAATCTCAAAAATATCAAATTCAGAAAAAAATCGCTTATTAATTAGTATTATTAAAAAACTAGATTTTTTAAAATTTTGTGACACAGTAAAAATTATATTTGAGAGATAACAATTTTGGAAGATATAGTTGAAAAACACTAAAAACTTTCTTACTTTTTAATTAGCTCATTTTAATGAACTTTAGTTCTTTGCCAACAGTGGATTGACATTTGCCTTGAAGAGTACTTGTGCTAATTTTTATACAGAGCTAGCAAACAGTTAATTCATCTTTACTTTAAAAAATTATCTTTAATTAATATAATTATACGTATATATTTTTTATTGATTTCTTTATTATTACCTATTTTTGTAACTATTAATCATGAAAAATGGGCATTAATTTGCTTATAATGAAATAAAATATTTTTATACTTAGGGTACTTCCCGAGTCACCAAGCTGGTTAATCTCACAAGGGAGATATGAAGAAGCCCATGCTATCTTGTCTAAGATAAGCAAATCTAATTCTAAAACTGTGCATCAAACGGATCATCTTATAGAATCAATAAAAGTATTTTTTTTTCTAATTTGCTGACATTTATTATAATGTTTTTAATTTTATTTTTACAAGAGTTATACATAATTGTGCAAACTTTTTTTTATTCTAAAAGTATAAACAATTTCTTTTTTTTAATTTACTTCAGAACAAATACCAAACTTAAAAAAATATCATCCATATAACACAAAAAATGATTGTTTATAAATATCTTGTTTAAATCATTTCAATAAAAATATTTTGCAGGGAAAGGCTTCCTAACCAAAACTGTTTAAACCCACACGAATTAAGTACTAAGCAAAAAGCTAAGCTAAAGTACTTAAAACAAAAATGTCTTGTAGATAATAACTAAACATAACTAACCCTAATAACATAAAAAGACTAAAACCTTGCCTTGAATATATATAAGAAAATTTCATCTGCATTTTAAATCTTATATCACGTTTTCATTCTGCTCGCTAGAATTCCTTCTCATTTAATGAACACTTTACAAATATAGATCTATATATTTTCTAATTCAAGGCATACATAAATAATTATCGGACTGTTCTGTGAAATAATTCGAAGTGATATAAAAATGCAAAAGTTATTGTTTTTGATTAAATAATTCTTATTTATTTTAACTTTCAGAAATTGGGCGATCAGCTGCAGAATCAAGAAAGCGCTGAAGAGAAAGCTTCTCCCTTAGACTTCTTTAAATATCCAAAATTAAGGATGAGATTTTTACTCATCACGACTTGTTGGTAATTATACTCTCATTACATATGCTTTAAAATTCAATTAAATTAAATAAAAAAATTATTTTTCGATAGTGGATAAGTTTTTAAAAGAAAATTTTGAGGACTGTCAGTTAGATTTTTATCATAAAGCTATTTCATTGCTATTCACACGCTTAAGATAGAATTATTTAAGTATTTTTACTTCAAAATTTACATAATTAATTCCTTAACCGTAAGATATTTCATGTTATAAATATTATGTATATCATGATTGTATAATTATAAAATTCGGAACATTTTTAATCTAAAGTATAAAAAATTTTTCTATAAAAAATGGGCCAAAAACTTTTTCTTCAAAAAATGTTTCATTTAGCTATAGTAGCTGAAAGTTGCGACATGCTCAAAAATATAATTAAGGAAAAAAATTAAAAAATTATTTGTATCTCGCTCTCTTGTTAGTAAAATTTTTAAAAAACAATCATCTGTTTATCCTTATATTTTAGTTTTAAAATTTATCTCAATTTATTTATTGAAGAATTAGCTATTAAATATTCATCTTTTTTAAAAGTCATAAAGAATACTTTATTAGAATTTAAATAATTTTATTAGCAATATACTTTCCGAATGCATTTTCCCTAAAAAGTAACAAAAGTATAAAAAATTATTTCAATGTGCAATTTTCATCTCCTGATCATTACTATAATCTTCACACATCATCATAAAAGATAAATTACAATAATTCAATATGCAATGCAATATACACGATTTGCACAATTCTAATTGTATAACTATATTTAGACTTAAAAAATCTCCATTTTTTGTTGGTTTGTTACATTACAAAATTAAATTCTAAATTAGAATAGCATTTATTAACAAAGAACGAACAGCGTGAATAAAGAAAATAATAAAAACCAGAAAGAAAATAATAAAAAAGAGAAAATATTTCTGCTGTTAAAATAACCAGAAGTATGTTAATTTACCAAGAGTGCTAATACCCATTCTTCAATACCATTTATCTATTTTATGACACCTTAAACATTGAGAAAAATAATTTTGATTCTTTGCTGTTTTCCGTATTCTGTGTTGAAAGGGAGTTTGGTATATCAAATACCCGTGTTCTTCCATAAATCTGCCTTCCAATTATCATCAAATAATAAGGAAAAGTTTTTAAAAAATTAACATCAGTATATCTTATTAGTGGAATTAATTTCCTTACTTTCTATATTCATCCTATTAATTCTTTACTAACAGAAGATATTCTAATTTTGGAACTTAGTATTGTGTTCCATTAGCATAAATATAGAAACCAACTAAGTTTTTTTTTTTTTTGGTTCAATAATATTATGCTATCTCTTATTATGCATTACTATAATTCATCAATAAAATCCCGCTTAAAGATTATAATTAAGATCAGAATCTAAAAATTGCGTGACAAAATAATGTCGCCTAATTTTTTGCATGGAACATGCCGTCAAAAGGTATAGACAAAATTTAATAAAATAAATTTTATTACTCTTACTCTTACGAAAGTAAATATTTACAACTAATGCTACGGTAATCAATTAACAAAAAAAAATTTAATTTTAAAAGTAATGATCAATTTATTTTTTTTCACATTTTGCAGCTTTTAAAATTAAAACTTAAAATAATTCAATACAACAATAAAGTATAATTAAATATTTAATCTGATCGTATATTTGCTTTTGAATCTGCGTATTACTCTGATAATCCATTTATTCTGAACGTATGTTTGCTTTTGAACCTGTTTATTACTCTGAGAATCCTGTCAGGAGTAACTGCGTATTTACTAAGATTGATATATTTTACGAAAATAAATAATTAAGAATATTTGAGTAGATCGTTACTAAAAATATACCTTTCTATACCACAGATCTATCAATAATGATCGTGCATGTTTGTGAAAACTTTTGAGTTTTAACTTTCGCTCCTGGATTCATAATTTACACAAGGAAGAAGCGACGATAAAAATACACCCTTCATATCTCGCTACAAGAACGAAGTGATAATTTTTCTTTTCCACTTTGTGGTCTTATATGATTCCAATTAAGATTTTGTTGAGACGTATCGACTTAGTAGAGGGAAACAGGTATCTTTGAAACATCTGCATAGGACCAGGAATTTTTTTTTCCTTCGCTCGCGGTTTGATTGATTTTTCCTTCTCTTGCCTCCCTTTGAAAAGGAAATTTTATAGAGTGGGTGTTGGCACAGTCAAATAAAAAAAAGGGGATTTTAATCATGAACTAAGGGAAATATGCAGAATGAAGAAGTGTACTGAAATTTATTGTATATGGTTCGTAACTGTTGTTTATGATGAAATATACTAATTTTTTTAAATTCAAATTTGAGAATGAAAACTTACCCTGTTGCGTTCTAATTGTAAATCTTTTCTTTGCTGAAAAATATTGACTCCACAGTTTATATGCTTTTTCTTCACAAAAATATTAAATATATTCTACCCATAATAACAGCAAATCTAAACATGAAGAGGAAAAATGATTACATGAAGAATGAAAAATTAATTTACATTAACTTTGATACATAAAGAGTTTCAAACTTATTAAGTTCCTGGATGCAGAACTATTAACATTTGATTAAATTTTAACATTATAATTGTGAACATATAAAAATATTAATTTAAGCGTTTAATGTATTTCATATATTACTTAAAGAATTCTCGATTACAGATTGAGTAAAAAGCTATTAAAAAAACTAAAACCTTCATAATAAAGAGCCTTTTTCGGTCATGGATATATTTACATTACATTAAAAACAACAGGCAAAAATTAAACTCGTAAAGAATAAAAAAGGTTTGATTACATGTTGTTCTCCATTTCAATCCATTCACACGAACTTCAATCTTTCATTGTGTATTGAGTTAAAATAAAAAATTCGATTGAAGCAAATTATTAATAAATAATTAATCTATTACTTATTTCTAAAGGATAAGTGGATGTTTACCATATTACGGACATCAAGTGAATGCTCGAAACTTGGCTGGAAATGAGTTTCTGAATTTTTTATATCTGTCAGCCGTGGAAATACCAGCAACTCTGTTTGCCTGGGCAATGATGGAAAGCATGGGGAGGAAATGGTGTTCAATTGTTTCTTTTTCCTTGGCAACATTTGCTTGTATTCTACCTATGGTGTTTCCACCAGGTAATTAAAATCTTGGTTAATTTTTATTATTTTAATTTTCTTGAATTGACATTAAAAACGAAAGATTGCTGTGTATAAAAAAAGATTTACTTTTTATATTTTATCAATTATTTTATACAAAGTAAAATGCACAAAACTGTTTTAAATTTGGCATTCCTTTAATTTAAACTAGAAAAAAAATTTATATAAAACTCAAATTCTCAGCCATATGTGAAAAATTTCGATCACCCTCATGCTATGTGACTTTTAATAAGCCTGAATACAAAATTGCAGTTATTATCTTATTAATCTTAATAGCAGTGACAAATTATGTAATTTCATCCGTTTTTTAATTATAAGAGGAAAATGTTTGATTATAAAGTTTTTTAAAGATTATTTCCAGTAATTGCTAATCAAGATTTGATTTAGAGTACTGGCTTATTTCTTTTTTCTTCATACTGATAGTTTAACTGTCTTCAAACGTCTTTTCAGAAGAAAATGGTCTTATTTTTCATGCTCCTTTCGTTATGAAAAGTTATAACCAAGCTCCAACAGCCAATAAATATATTTTTAAAAAAATATTACATGATAATGTAACCCTTTTTTATTTTTTATACATACTTTGTTTAATTATTTGTATGGGAACTTTTCTAATCCATTAACATTAAATATTAAGGCATCGAAAAAAAACTACAATAAAAGGCAATACTTGTTACTTCTTATTTTTATGTTTTAATATCTTGAGGACATTAGAAAAAGATTTTTAAAAACTTAAAACGTTTAGAAACAAAAATTACCCTAAAATATTTATATGAATAAAAATGAATGTTTGTCTGTATATATCTTATGCGCTACTCATCCGATTCCGATAAAACTTCCATTATTTACTACTTACATTTATGGGATGGTTACAGGCATAATACAGTAATCTAAAATATTAAAAATATTTTCAAATCTATCAACCACATCTATTAACCATGGATTAACCACCAAATAACTCCCCAAGGAAACGTGCAGATTCAGTAAAGATGCTAAATTCAAACTTAAAGTTAATATTTCGCTACTATTGTACGTAAATGCAATGTAAGTCTTTTTCTCAAGTAATATTTTTATTAGAAAACGAGCAAGAAATTTTAGGGAAATCCATCCAATTGGTTTAAAATTTTAACCAAACATTTCATAACATTTTAGAGATTTTTGCTGTAACTTAGGAAAATATTAGAGTAAAAATTATTTTGCACCATCTTAGTTATCAAAAAAAATATCTTTTCAACAATAAAGATTTTATGTTATAAATATATTTTCTATATTTAATCAATTTGAAAAGAAAATATTTTAATCATCTTTTCTAATATTCAGCATCAAAATTCTGAACGGATATTAAACGAATCACGAGATACAATAAATAGTTTCTTTCATTACCATTCTGAAAGAATACCAAACATTACAATTCTAAAAGAACACACAAATCCTATATATTAAAATAAATATTTGGTTATAGAATAGAATAATAAAAATAGAATAAATACTATTTATGCTTCTCCTTTATATATCCTTCAATTTGAATGGATGTATTTACTGTCGAAAATAAATATCTTTCTTCCTATCATTCTCAATTAAACGAGATAAATATTTTAAATTCCAAACGATGTTTCCAAGATTGTTTATGCAGCAGCAACGCGCCGGGTACCAGCTAGTACTTAATTTTAAAAAAAAACAGTTCAAATTTTAAAACCAACAGAATACTGAAAGAAGCTTAAAATATGTATGCGATAAAATCATTAATTTATTTTGCTGAAAAGCGAAATGTTTCAGAAAAGATTATTTTTATGATTGACATTCTATGCAATCAACTTTATTCAATGGCGGTAATTTGAGAAAAATGTCTTTATTAACTTCAAATTCCTCATTGTCGTATATAATTCATGGAGGAAATTATCCAATTTTACAGTCCATCAAAAAAGCATTAAAGGGGGGGAAAATATCTATCAGCATGAAAGAATGCCTTTATGTAGATTTTTTTCGCATAAAGGGCCATTTGCACAATTTTCGGCTTTCTTAACTGCAATACCTATTTTTACCTCATACCTGATTCAGCTTTATAATATATTCCCAAATGTAAAATTTTATACAGCTCAATTCTCTAGAATATTTCAGGCTATTTGAACAACTGAATCCAAATAGATATACGAGAGATAAAAATACAAATATACAAAAGAGAAAAATTAGGATCTTTCCAATATATGTAAACATAGTAAATAAGTCCCTTTAATACTTTTCTTCATTTAAATTTTTATTCCAAACGTTAATACGTAACTTCCTCTAGTAAATATTAATATACTTTTATGGCTAATATTATCAACAACGAAACAAGACTAAATAAGAATTCGAAATCCATTTATCTTATACTTTTATATTGATATAACAGATAATTCACATTTTACAAGCGCATCGCTTAAAATAATCAAAAATTATCTATAAATTCAGCAATTATTATTGATAAAATAAGTTTAAGTTTCTTTGGATTAAACTAAAAGTTTGGAAAGTAAAAATCAGATGCTTAGTTTTTTTAACATTTCTTTTTGAATCATGTATAACGTTATATTGTTGATATATACCTCCAAATTTTTCATCAAGCAGTACCATACCATTAATTACTAATTAACACAAGATCCTACCTATTATGATGGATATATAAAGAATCTTAAACTAAGGAAAATAAATTCGGAACATCCTTTTTTACTCTGACAAACAATAAAATGAAAAAATTTTGTTCAGATGGACATAAATTTGGAAACTTTGATGATATCTATAGATCGATATCTATTATCTATAGGTAAAACGGTCTCCCTTATAATTTGAGATATCACTATAAAATGTTAAGCATGAAACAATAGTTATTTACTGTATATGGTATTAAATACAATTCTCTTTGCAGAAACAGCAATGATTGGAGTTATAGCTGCTTTACTTGCAAAAGCTGGAACTTCTGCAGCTTATATGACAGTATACATTCAAGCTCCAGAATTATTTCCAACCAGTCTGAGAGCGGTTGGAATGGGCATGTGTTCAACAATAGGTAGTGGATCAACACTATTAGCACCGTATATTGTCTACTTGGTAAGGGCGTCATTATTTAAAATATGCTTATTTTTTATCCAAAAAAGTAAATTTTAGATTTTAAGTTCCTACAAAGAAAAATGTAAATCTTTTACTTTAAAATAAATAAAGAAGCGGAATTATAAGACAAACAATGGTGTAAAGTTGAAACAGTAAATCATTGCAATAGAATTCCTTAATTCCCCATAACAATAGATTTCGCTGTTTTTTTTTTTTTTTTTTTTTATTTCTTCACCCTTTTCTATTTTTTGAAAAGTGTTTTCTAATCGTGAATAAATTACTGTTTGTCAGAAAAGCATCAAAGATAAAGATTGTCATTCCTTTTTTTGGAAAGTAATCCACAATTTCAGATGAGGGAAGAAGAAACGATACTGCTAAATGTATGACAATTGTGTGATTGGATTTTAACATTTTTTTAAAAAAATTCTCCATTTTCTAAAGTTTAGGGAATTTTATCAAATTTCAAAAGTTATATTTGTCCCATTAGAATATATATTTGATTGAATATTTCACAAATAATAATACTATTGTTGTTGTGTTGTTTTTTATGACGCTTGTCATTGGACTAGCCTGCTATTACGAAGACAGCAATTTAAGCCTATAGGATGCGTCTCTTGTTTTAGTAGCGCCAACTAATATTAAGAATACGACTTTACCACTCACTCATCACTATTTTGCCTACACAACTTTTTATAAAATGGGAATATTTACACATTCCACAGATGGAACAGAGGAAGAACAACCATGCACGAATCGGGACTCGAAGCCAGAACAACCAAATCATGAAAAAGGCGCGCTCCCCCTATGCCAGGACACCAGCAATAACAATACTTTTTTCACGTATTGAAATATATACATTATATGACGTTAGATTCACCGCCTGGTGCTGATATCGGTTTACTACCACTTAGAAGAACCAAATCTTCTACCTCTACAGCTCCAACAACATCAAAAATTATAAAAGATACTCCAACTGGAGATAAAAGCTTTCCAATAAAAGAAATTTGTGAGAGGCTTCGAGGTTTAATCAACAGCTTCCCATCAGATGGCATGCGGTCTCATTTACCAGTTTCTATTAAAATAGAAGGTAATGAAATCCTAGACCATCTGCAAAACGAAATACCAATCTATACTTATAATAAAGCTCAATGTGTGTGTGTGTGTGTTGGCGCTCTACAGGCCAGACCGTTGGACCTACAGCTACCAAATTTGGTACATGTATACTTTGGAGGTCCGGAATGTGCACCTCGGAGCACTTTGATCGAATTTTTGATTAGAATTAGAATTAATTAAAAATTAAGTGAAATTTCGACGTTTTTCCGCTATAACTTCCGAAAATATTATCGCATAAACATGATTTTTACATCAATTTAAAGATTAAAAAATTAGTCTTCTAATGGTATCAGTGTTTTAATGTATAACTTAAGCTTCTATTTTTAACGAATTTTTAAAGAAATATTTTAACCATGTTTTTTAGCACGTGACTAGATAAAATAAAAGAATGCCAGAAGTTCAAATAAAAAAAATTATCATCGCAAAATAAATCTACAGAAATGCAACTTTCAGCACGTGATTGGATAAAATAAAAGAAATATAAAATGTGATATTTTCTTTAAAAAATAAATGCAAAGCAAAGGTTTCTACAATCGTTTGCTATACATATATCATTAACTCAATAAATCTTCTTTATTTACGGTAAACCTGATTGAATTTAGACAGGATATGCATTGAAATCCCGACTTAATGGCATATTTATATAATCGTTTGAAATATCTGTATCATTAATTCAATACTTTTTTCCCTTTCTCGCTTTCTTTAAAAAAACATATTTAATATTTTGGCAACATCATCGAAATTTTTTTCTTGATATTTTGGAAGCATAACTGATGGTTAAAACTGACTGATTTATAAAATTAAAGAATATTATTAGGCAAAGGTGTACTTTTAGAACTTTTCGTCCATCATCTTAAAGAAAATATTAATTTCAGGTCAATCAATGCCCGGAATTACTTCAAGGCTAATGAATATGTGATTTAATTGAACATTTTAGAACGCTTTACTCATGGCGAACCAGCTGGTCGCCAAAGGCGGCTAGTAATCAATAAGAAGGGAAAAGGTATAGAAGTGACCACCCAGGCAACATCCCAAACACATATAAAGGATAGGAAGGATTAGGAAAATTGGCATAAACAGGCCTTGAAAATTGGCCTTGACATAAACAGTTGTCAACAAATGCTGTAAAGAAGCCTTCCTATGCAGAGGTGGCTAACTTAAAAAATCGAAAAAAGAAACCAACAATATTCCTCTATCCAACAAAAGAAAATGACAGAAATGTGGAACCAATTGTAAAAGAAGAATTGAAGGAGCAAAGGACCAATTTCAAGATTATGGTGGTGAGAAAACTTCAATATAAAGGGCTGGCTATCGTATGTGATAAGGAGCAGGAATTTGACCTACTGAAGTGGACAATAGAATATAATGATTATTTTAAAAAGAATTTATATGTAAGATTGATCAACGACCTGCCCAACGACGCTGCAAATGAAGATGTCCAAACGGCATTGAAAACTTACACAAATATTCAGGAAGATCTCCGACTCCGATTCAAAATGTAAGGTCGCAGAGAAAGAACAAGCCTTTGGATTCTGAAAACTCACGATGAAGTTCTCCATAAGTTTAAACAACCAAAAAAGATCCCTATAAGCTGGTTCATGCACCAGCTGATGGAATTCTTTCACATCAAGAGGTGCTCTACCTGTCAAGCCTATGGTCACACAGCCTTTTCAAAAGAGTACAAGTTTACTCAATTATACATTCAAAGTATCTTTCTTAAATTCATTCATGAAGAATTGACGAATATAAATATGTATGAAACATAACATTTCTTTGCTGAAGTTTAATTTGCAACATTTTTTTCCATCAAATATAGAAAGAGTTAATGCAACATTCATAAAATATTAGTGCTAAAAATTATTTTAAGTTATTTAAAAATTGCCTCCAATATTACTTTTGAGAACATTCATAAACATGCAAATTATAATTTAATGTAAGGTTTATAAATATTTTTCCAGGCAAAATTTGGAGCCAATATACCATTTGTATGTTTTGCTGTGATAGCGCTTTGTGGTGTAATTGCGGCTTTGTTTTTACCTGAAACTCTGGACCAGAAACTCCCTCAAACTGTAACAGATGTTGAAGAATTTGTTTCCAAGAGACCGTTTTTCGCTTGTGGCAGGTAAGTTTTAGCGAACAAATTATTATTCAGAATTTGATTCTTTATAAAAAGTTTTTCTTTCTTTATAATGCCTGAGCATTTAATTTACAATTTTAGCATTTATTACAATATATTAAATTATATTAATCGGGTCATTCATGTGACTTCACAATCACATGAAAACCACAACAACGAAATATGATAAGTGCTGCGCTGTTGTACAATGGGCAAGTATAACAGTGCAGCATTTAAGAACTTATATATTTTTGCACAAACATTTTGATAAGAAAAATCTTAATTATTCATCTTTTGACTGCTGAAACGTAAAAAGAGTAACTTAACTACTGTATATTCACATTTTCAAAATTTTTATTTAACAATTCCGAATTATTAAAAGAATGAAATGTGAAAATTTGAAAAGTAGTTCTAAACTTAAATGATCCTCATTTAAGCTTAGTAGCTTAATTCAGGTAATAAAAGTGTGAAGATTTTCCAATACGAAATTATGCATGCATTTACTAACAAAAAAAATCAACAAATAATTTAAATAAAACAAACTAAATATATTTCACCCGATTCCAAAAAAAAATTAATACACTTAACTTATTCTAAAAATGACATACACGAGAATAATATTTTGGAAAATAAAAAATGGTATTCGTAAATAGAAAAAGTATAAAATCAAATAAGAAAAAAATACATAAGATTCTGATGAAAAGTCCAGAATGAAATCAAAGAAAGTAAAAAACAAAGAACAATAATTATTTCAGGTAGTAAAACAACTGTACTAACCATTTCAATTGTAAACTAAGAATTAGAAATGGATCGTGTTCGCTTCTCATCTACCATACAAGCATAATTTACCATCTCACTGACAAAAATTGTGTTCATTATGCACGACTTTTTTTAATGGAATAATAGTTCAGTATTAATGGATATGGGTGTGTCAGGTACATATGTACTTTGGAGGACCGAAATGTGTATATCTGTGTGATAATTTGAAAAATTTAATTTAAAATGTAACTGAATTTTTTCGGTTTTTAATAATTTCCGGGAATATTAGGGCAAGAAAACAGATTTTTCATTATTTCAAAATTTTGAAATATCTTTTTAATCATATTAATTTAACCGTGGCTCAAATATTTTCTAAATTTTGCCAATTATTTAGAAATACTCTTTGTTTATTTTCCAACAACAGATTACATTGTTATCTTCAAATTCAAGTCATTCCATTGTTTCTTTAAATATTTTAGCTAGCGATTTTTTTCCATTGTTGAAAATTAAATAATAGAGATTATGTTTATCATTTGTACGCATTATCAAAGTAATAAAAAATGTAGTTATAATACAAAAAATAAATGGAGTACAAATTCGCCTTTTTAAAAGCATTGCGATGTCATGAGATTAGCAACCACCGGAAATGTTTGCTTATACAATGAAGACAATTTCGGTAATATTTCTTTAACTGCTGACAATTTGACAGATACATGAACATGAATTATATTTAAATAATTTAAGTGTCATTAAATATAAAAATCATATCCAGCAAACCAGCTGGTTTGCTGGATACAATGTCGCCAAAGACGACTACTGACAAATAAAAAGCGATGTTACAGCAACACAAAGTCTAGATAAAAGATGAATCGAAAAATTCTGTTATTAATAGCATTCTGATATCAAGGAATTGATTTAAAAGTTCATGTATATGATTAATAGAACGTAGGTAAGATAATTTCGCGTCAAAAAGTAATTTGTTTATAGAATAATGGAGATGAAGTTATCCAAAAGAGAGCAAAATTAAATTTAAATGGAAGCAATATCCCCGGTGAACCAGCGAGAAGATGACTTGTTATAAATATAATAAATTTTCTTGAAATTAGGTTTTCCTTCAGCTTTATAAACGGGAGAGCCACAGATACATAATTACAATTTGATTAAATTGATAATTAATTAAGTTCTGAAAATAGTATATTGTCATCAAGAAGCAAAAATGAAATATTTAAAAATCTAGCTCATCAGTAACATTCAAAGTAAATAAGTAGTAAGTGAACATTCAAATGTAATACAAATTAAAAAAACCAAAGTATGTAGGCTAATATCATCTTTGCATTTAACAAATGAATTCCAAAAATATGCTATCTACAATATTTTGATTAATTGTGCCGGTTTAGTTTATAATAATCACCTGTGATTTTAACAATAGGTGAATTATTTAAAGTGCCTAAAAATGTGTATTTATTGCTTAAAAAAATGGAAAATAATTTTTTTTTAATTTTTCAACTAGGTTTGAAGATGTTGAGGGCCCTGAACCATATCCTCCATTCCAGCCAATTATAGGTGCGAGATCCTCTATTATGAGAAAACGCTGGATTGATCCTATAGAAATCCGATGTGTAACGAAAAGGAATTCAATGGATTCCGTCATGGGAGTTTTTGTTCTTCCAGCTCCAGAGGTCAAATCCCTTCATGTATAAATACACAGAGCACATTTTGATTTTCTATGCCAACAGAAAAAAGAATTTTGAAGAGCCAAAATATCACAACTGAAATTCGTCTATTAATAAAACGGTGATAAAATTCTATGACAATGAAACTTCACTGTCTATCAGACTGTCTTTCTCATGCAAATGGACTACTTAAACATTATCAATGCGTTTGGCTTAAATTTTCGTACTAGAATGAAAGTATTAAACTATATTGCTCTGAAGTTGCGCTATGAACTTATAGCTTCAGAGTAATAAAATTCATCGGATAATGTTGAAGTCTAAGACAACGTCTGGAGTAAATTTTCATCTCAGATTATCAATAAGAATGAAAGCTTCTCGAATAGTTTTGTATGATTTTATTGCATTCTGAACAGGCTCAAAACAAAAATAATTTGTAAAGAAGAATGGAAATTGAAAAAAAGTCATTTTAATCGCTTACAAAACTGTTTTTAAAAATGATCGGTACTCTCTGTCTCTACTAACAAACATGTATATTATCTTTTACATCTTTTTTGAACATTCGAACGGTATGTATTTTATGATGCGCTGTCTAAGCATTTCAAACAAATATGAATCTTTGCATGCACTTTTACTTTAGATGTAAGAAGCATTAATGTTTGATACACATTTTAAAAGATTAAGCAAGATTAAGTCCCTTGGAATTTATCAAGTTTTTATATTACTCTTTCTTCTCTAACTAAAAGAAATATTCATAAATTACAATTCTCTGATTATTTAGTACCGGAATAAAAAAAATATTTAATAGAATCAACGCAATTTATATCATTCATTCATTTGCATGTGGCTTATATTAAATAAAAAATGCTTACACTTTATGTTTTTAGAATTCATGTTTATTTTGTGTATCATTATTTGATATTGTTCTGAATATTTTTTATTCACACTGTAAAATATTTTCATTCCATTGTTCGTTGTTTCATCGTTTTTGTTAGAAAATGATATCTAATCTGACAATAAAGTTTTTATGCATATATTTGAGTTTGTCTCTATAAAATAATTTAGGATTAAGTAAATGGAAAGAAAGCATCTGACACATTAAAATATGTGTTTAAATATAAGTTCTATTTTTTGCCAGTATATTTATTAGTAAAAACAAAAGTAAGTTATTTTTTATTAGTAATAAGAATTTGGCTAATTTTTAATATCAAATCGTGTTTGAGTTTAAATATACAATGAGCAAAAAAAGTATTTGCACACCAGGTAAATTTATAGTAGCATACATATAAGTAAATAAAAAGCAACTAAAATTTAAAAATACCAACACTTTTACAAAACAAATAAACATAATTTAATACCTGATTTAATAATTATATTTAAAATGTGAAAACATAAAAGTAGCATTTGTACTGCCAAAAAAATATTTACACACTAGCAATAAAAAATAAAAATAGAGGAATTATTTATAAGTTAAAAACAGTGCTAATGTTTAGTGCGCATGCCCTTTACTGCAATTACAGCTTGTAATCGTCTGGGCATTGATTCTATTCATTTGTGACATGTTTCACTGCTGATTTGTAGCCATTCTTCCGTAAGAGCTTGCTTAAGTTCTGATTTGTTAGAAATTTTCTTTTACCTTATTTTCACATCCAAAATATGCCATAAATTTTCAATCGGATTGGGTCTGGTGATTGTGGTGACGTTTTCAATTGATTTTTTACATTATAAAGCAACCATAAACTCATAATATATACAGTGTTCTTTGGATCGTTATCCTGTTGAAAATAATATGAATTAAGAATTAGTAATTTTAGAGCACTATTAGATAAATTGTCTCGCAATATATTAATATATTGTTTAACATATTGCCTTCAATGAAGGTCATTTCACAAACGCCGTTAAAAGACATGCATCCCCAAATCATTATTTATCTACCGCCATGTTTTACAGCTGGTTTCAAGTTTTTAATTTAAAGAGAAGTATTTGGCTTCCGCCATACAGTTTTCTTACCATCTGAACCAAAAATATTGAACTTGCTTTCAACTGAAAAAATAACTGTTTTTCAAAACTCTAGGGGTTTGCTGGCATAAGTTTTTGCAAATTCAAGTCTTTTCACCCTATTGGTTTCACTAATATATGATTTTTTTCGTGAGGCTCTTCCTCGAATATTTGAATCATGAAGAATATTTATAATTGTTTGGGGTATAACTATTGTTCCCGACATTGAAGCGACATCAACAGCCAATTCTCAAGCACTTAGAAAAGGGTTTTTTAAAGATTCTTTTATGATGGCTCTAATTTTTCCTGGTATTTAGCTTTCTTGGATGCCCAGTTAGCGGTTTATTTACTGTCGAATCAGTTTCTTTTTTCTTCTTAAATACATAACGAATACTAGAAAAGTTTAGATTTCATTTTCTATTTATTCCTCGGTAATTTAATCCAGAATATAATCTTCTAAATATAATCTTCTCACGAATAGCAACAGGCAGTTCGCATGTTTTCGGCGCCATTAGAACAAAAACTCCCCTGAGTCCCAGTAGCAGTAAATATGTTACGTGATTTTAAAGTGCCGGGCTAATGTACTGCGGGACTGATATACTAAATACTTGTATGATGTTCACATTAAATACCTCCTTTACAGCCAATGCTTCGTGTGCAATAACCTTTTAAGTATGAGAAAATGTTATTTTATTTTTTTAAAACGTGTAATATAACTGTTTAAGGAAAATGAATAGTTATTTTTATTTTCTTCTTTTTTAAATAAATGAATAATTAAAGAATAGTATCAAATTTGCTTTCTATGGTTATTTATGCAAAAAATCGTCTGCGTGCAAATACTTTTTTTGCTCAATATAATAATAATTTTATAATTACAAAATATATTCATTTTTTTATCTAACATCATGAATTGATGGTATGGACAAAAATCACTAAAGAAAAAAGTGATTTTATTTGTCATATAATTCTGTTGAACTGTCATGATAAATATTTATGTGGGTTTGAGAGTTCATCTCCAAACCAGTAATAATGATAATTTTATGTTAAATATAGTTTAATTAACAATTAAAGGAACATGGACAGCAATTAGGACGAGCACAACATTTAAAATAATGGAAAAGTAAGGTTGGCTGCCTTTTACACAAATTAAAGTATCACATCAAATCATCGTAAAGAGTTCTTTCTTCTTCGTGTCGTGTCGTATCGTATGGCGCGAAATCTTCCAACTCCTTACGTCTGGTAGAAAAAGCGAACGCCATCACGTCATTTTCTAGCGTGTTGCCATCCTTAGGACTAAATCCATCCCACAAGTAGAAAAGATACAAGACATTTTTCTTACTTTAAGTTATCGCATTGGGCATTCAATATATGCCACTATATAAGCACGTAGATATTTGATTCAATAAAAAATGGCCACAAAGAAGTTATTTTAAAAACACAAATATCGTTTTTTTTTTATTTATATAACTAATATGCGACGAAAATTTTAAATGAGAGAGTAATAGGTCGATAAAAAGAGCATAAAATGAGCCATTGAAAGTTAAGATAGTTTAATTAAATCGGTAATAAATAAAACAAAAACAAACTTTGAAAAATATTTTTAATTTTAAAATTTTGCAACATTTTTACTATTTACTTTATGCATATCTCATACAAAAGAGTATAAATAAGCAAACATTTCAGATCTATATCCCCCTTTCTTTTTTTAAATTTAGTTGACAAAATAGATACTAGAAAAATGCCTATAAGTACTTCTGTATCTGATCTAATTCATCGAATGAATAAAATTCCTATTCTAGAGATAGTTCCACAATTTCAAAAGCTGTGTGTGTGTGTGTGTGTGTGTGTGTGTGTGTGTGTGTGTGTGTGTGTGTGTGTGTGTGTGTGTGTGTGTGTGTCTCGGAACAGTTAATAAATCCTTAAAATGGGTGTATAAATATGCATCGAATTATTTTTTCTTTAGAGGAAAGGACTTAGACTGAATTGCCTGATTCAGCACAAAAATACCATTGTGTAACTTATCAAAACTGAAATCGCATCTGTAACATTAAGATAACTTCGTTACTGTAATTTTAGGTGTATTCCAGAATCCCCATTGTGGTTAATATCTCAGAAGAGGTTTGAGAAAGCCACTGACGTCCTGAAAATGATTGGCAAATTCAACAGAGATTCACTGCCTGAAGATGATCAATTATTGCAAAAAGGGAAGGTGAGAGAAAAGCTCCTATAAATAGTATGCACTTTTATTAACTCTTTCAATTATACATGGCTAAAAATGAATTTTGAAAGTAGAAGTTATTATTGAATATAAAAATTTAAAAAAAAATTATTATCGATATACCGAAAGAAAGAATATTTTCTAGTTTAAAAATAATAATTTATCAACATGCTTTAAGGTATCCGACTACTTTAAAGACACTAGTTAAGGGTATTTTTTTGTTGTTGTTGTTATTTCTTGTATTATAGACTTTCCTCATTCCAAAATAGTTTATCTTTTCAAGGAAAAGGAAGGCCTGACCTATCATCCATATTTTCTCATATTTTTCAGCTAAAATTTGTCTTTAACTTCAATTTTAATTTTCATAAAAATTCTCCACCGTTAAAATGATATCTCAAAAAATAACAGAGGTATTTTCCCCAAAATATCAGCTTATGTTTTAAATAATATGGGCAATGAAATGAAAAAAAGTTTTATTGTTGGCTCACTTTTTTATTTATCGGCGTTTTTAGAAAAATTAAGCTGTAAATTTATGGAAAAAATGCATATATACATATATTTTTACCCTTAACTTCTTTGCATCTCAAAATGTTTCTTAGATTTTGGTTCATTTCATTCATCATTATATTCTGTAACTTGTGTACAAAGAAAAATAGGATTTCTGCATTACAATTTCGTGTTAAGTGTTAACTTTGGTTAAATTTCATTAAAATTTATTACAAATCTTCCCATTTCTCAAAATATATTATATTTTCAAATAATTTAGCTGTATTTATAGTATTTTGTGTTATAACTGACAACACATCTAAAAAAATAGATTTAAAAAGCTTTTAAAAAATCCAATTTTTCAAAAAAATTTCTTCGAACGTAGTCGGATACCTTAAAATTTCAATAAGTCTACTTGATTAAATATTCAGTATTGAAGGAATATGAGGGTCAGTGAAGGAGAATTTGGCAAGTTTGAACCGTTTTTGAATAAGTATAATGCTTGAATTGATCATCCCTGACCAAATGATCACTCCAAACCAAAGGAGGGATATTTGACTCTGGATAAATTTTAGATGGTATTTAACATTATCAGATTTTACTACTTTTTCTTGATACTTTCCCTCTGGATAAGTTGCTCCGTTGTGACAAATATTTGGATGATTTATTTACCATAGGTAGAGTTCATCACAATAGGAAGAGTTCCTAGATGAAATCTACTTAATTAGTGCTTATAACAGTAATTTTTTTTTTGGCAGGCAGGCAGGCAGATTCACTTGTGGAGAGAAAAGTTGCAAAAATACGACAATGTTGTGCACATCGTTATTCTATCAGAGATGCTCCACGATTTGGATATTCTAAAATCTTGGATTTTTCTGTATGATAGTGATTATGCATCATGCCATATATGTTGTTTTATTTTGATCAGGGCAAATCTAAGAACTTGGCTGAGAATAGCAAAATTCCAAACTCAGAAAAGTCTTTATATAATCATATTGTGACGTCCAAATACTAATATGGTCGTGATTAGTTGGTAAGAGCACAAATCATCAGCATAAATGTTAGATATCAATTAGAACACATTAGCAAAAACAAAAATAAATATTGTTGACTATTTGTAGACATTTGAAAATTATATCTTACAATTACTTGTCTCCATCAGTCAATTCATTTTTTTTTTGTTAACAAGCGATTTCCGTGCCTTAATGCTGTCATGTCATTTACACTTCAAACGAATCTTTATCCTGGTATCCTATTATCTAATCTTTATCTTAAAATATACATAATTGTCGGCTGTTACATGAAGAGGAAGTTGTCATTGTGTAGTCATCAAAAAGACTCAATTGGATGTGGGGTCCGAAAATCCATGCATTCTTTGTCCTGTAGAATGCTTATCACGAAGATTAGTACTTGTTAACAATCATTATTGAATTCAGTTTTTTTTTCTATATTATTTACAATAGTGTTGCTTGAAATGATTTTTGATAAATAATGATCTATGCCTTCTTCCGTCGTTTTTTTATTACCACTTTGGTGTTGTAAATCAAAGATTTCGAATATATATTTATATTCACATCAAAAACTTTGCAATGGTAATCAATATCTATATACTTATAATAAAGCTTAATGTGTGTGTGTGTGTGTGTGTGTGTGTGTGCGTGCGTGCGTGTGTGTGTGCGTGTGTGTTGGCGCTCTACAGGTCACACCGTTGGACCTACAGCTACCAAATTTGGTACATGTATACCTTGGAGGTCGGGAATGGGCACCTCGGAGCCCTTTTTTCGAATTTTTAATTAGAATTTGAATTAATTAAAATTTAAGCAAAATTTCGACGTTTTTCTGCTATAACTTCCGAAAATATTATCGCACAAACGTGATTTTTACATCCATTTAAAGATTAAAAAATTAGCTTTCTAATGGTATCCCTTTTTTAATTTCTAACGTAAGCTTCTATTTGTAACGAATTTTTAAAGAAATATTTAACCATGTTTTTATCACGTGACTGGATAAAATAAAAGAATGCCGGAAGTTCGAATAAAAAAAAACCATCAGCGCAAAATAAATCTAAAGAAATGCAACTTTTAACACGTGACTGGATAAAATAAAAGAAATATAAAATGTGATATTTTCTAAAAAAAATAAATGCAAAGCAAAGGACTCTATAATCGTTTGCAATATCTAAATAATTAATTCAATAAATCTTCTTTAAGGTAAACCTGATCGAATTTAGATAGGATATGCATTTGAATCCAGACTTAATGGCATATTTCTATTATCGTTTGCAATATCTGTATCATTAATTCAATAATTTTTTTCATTATAAAATATGATAGTTTCTAAAAAAATAAATGCAGAGCTAAGGTTTCTATAAAATCTGCAAGAACACTTCAAAGGGAAAAAATTAGGTTTTATCACCGTGTTGCCATCATTTTGACAGAAGTTCAAATTAAAAAAAAAACTATCATCGCAAATTAAATCTGAAGAAATGCAACTTTTAGCACGTGACTGGATAAAATAAAATAAATATAAAATGTGATATTTTCTTTAAAAAATGCAAGGCAAAGGATTCTATGATCGTATATTGCAATATTTAAATCATTAATTGAATAAATTATCTTTATTTATACAGGATTGAATTAATACAGGATATGCATTCAAATTCCTTTCCAATGGCCAATTTATAAAATATTATTAATAGGCATATATATTGTTTAATACTATTAATTTGATCTAAATGAAATAAATAATTACATTTTATGTAGCTTGAGTCAAACAATGCATTTATGAATAATGAGTTTTAGATTTCTCCATACTTTGCTCTGTGAGTCATATTTTACAAAATATTTGTATTAATATTTTAAATAAAAGTTGCTACATCAGTCAGTCTTCTAAATCAATCATTTAAACTGACTGATTTATAAAATTAAAGAATATTATTAGGAAAACGCGTTCTTTTAGAACTTTCAGTTCATCATCTTAAAGAAAATATTAATTTCAGGCCAATCAATGTCCGGAGTTACTTCAAGGCTAATGAACATGTGATTTAATTGAAAATTTTAGAACCCATTACTCATGGCGAACCAGCTGGTCGCCAAAGGCGGCTAGTCTATAATAAAAACCAAAAAAATATTTCCTAATTACAGTCTTTTTTTCTATCTCTAGTTTGCTATGATCCATAAGTCTTAAAATGAGCTTCGAAGATAAGTCTATGTTATCTATCATTCTCATCAAAAATCATAGCTAGAAGGCATGTCTCTTGTTTATTTATTTTTGTTGTTGTTTATATATATAATCATGGAATGACACATTGAAGTAAAATTAAAGATAATGTTACTGTGTATCTTTACATACACCCCAACTTATATGTTTGTTGGAGCACTTGAATATATTTTTGGATAGCTATAACGACTCGGCTCACCCAAATTAAGGTTTGGAGTTTCTGAGTTCGTTGGTAGAAAAAACAGAAACAATGCAGAATGTAGGATATTCGCAAACTTCGATCCACCACGTAAATGGTGAACACAGATCCCCCATAGAAGCAGTCGCATGGCCTATTGCATGCACCATATGGCCCTCTGCCATTCCTTCCATAAGAGATTATTGAGTCAATAAAAGTATTTAGAGATATTTCTCAAACAATTGCAGCAATTAATTTCATTTTGATGTTATAACTGATCAACCTACATTAACGGAGAAATATACAAAAACTCCACCCACCGGCGTAAGGAAAATATTACTTAAGATCACAGCTAAGTAGATGAATCAACAATTGCTTAAGTCCCTATGTACTAGTTTGTCGAGACATTTGAATGTAATTATACGATTAATAGGATACAAAAAAATGTACCATGTAAGGTTGAATCTAGTGTAGTTTCGTGACATCGCCATAATCTCGATTCAAATACTTAAAACTGCTATATTTCTGTGTCAAAAAACTGACAAATGGTACTTTTTGCAACAAGTTTCTTAAATTAATTTTGCTTTAAATTCACTCTTCATTTTCTGGCTATTGATTGGAATTTTTTTTAGCCGTGCTCATAATTATAAATACAAAATAGCCTTCAATTTAGAATTTTGGAGATGAATATCAGAGAACTGTAAAAGATCAAATGGTGAACTCTCCTCGAGATTTTTTCATTTACCCTATACTCAGAAAAAGATGTGCTCTTGTTGCTTTGATCTGTTAAATTGCTATGATCTGGTACTCAAAACACTACTGCAAATTAATAATTGAAATTATTAATTTGAAATTTGAATAAGTGCTTAGTTTATTAATTTGGGTTTATAATCTGACATAAACAATTAAATGATTTTTAAAAAATTGATTTAAAAATAAAAGAGCCGGCGTCGTGGCATAGGGGTAGAGTGTCTTCCCCATGATCTGCCGTCCCGGGTTCCAGTCCCGATTAAGGCATTGTTGTTCTTCTTTGTTCTATCTGTGAGATGTATGAATGTGCCCCCCTGTAAAAAGGGGTTGTGCAAGTGCATGTGAAGCATGAAGTAGTCAAGACGTACTCTTAGCCCTGGTTGGCGCTACTGAACGAACAAGAGGCGCTAATTTCCGCTTGAATCGCTGACAGGTTTCTTCAACGGACTTGTAAAGTGCCATAAGTAACATCAAAAATAAATAAGTATAATGTTATGAAAGCCATCAAAACTTCAGAAACAAACTGCACGACTTTTAAATAGGAATAATAATAATAATAAGTAAAAAATATTATTTAAACTTCCACTTTCAAAAAAATCCAGGTTTTAGATCAAAACTGTTTAAAATGTTACTTAGTTAACGTAAACAATTCGTGATGCTTAAGATTCAGTAGCTATTAATTACAGTAAAAACTATTGGAAATCCTATAAAAATAACTTAATACATAAAACAAATCATTATTAGCAGTGGTATCTCGCTGAAGTACCATTGGTGTAGGGAAAAAAGTAAATTCAAGTTATGTTAATAAATTCACATTTTTTCTAACAATCCTTAGGCGACACGGTACCATCTAATTTTTTTTAAATTTTAGTATATGAAATTAGATTTTAAGAGTATCTTATCTTAAATAGCATTCTATAACTTCCCACAAAAAAAATTTTTGAATTATTTCAACAGTTTTTGAAAAATTTAAATTTTTTTGAAAAAAAAAATGAATTTTTTTTTAAAACCATAAAATTTTTTCCAGTTAGTTATATATTACATAAAAGTTACAATGGAATTTATCCTCCTGATAATAATTATTTAATTATAAATAGTTTCATTGTTAAACATTGAAAAAAATCTGAAAAAAAAACCCCATATTTTGAGTTTGAACACTTAAAAAAATAACTATGCATCTTAGAACAAATTCCATAGTAAGTTTTATAAACCTTGTATTAAGGAACATTCACAAAAAATTTCACATCTCTACATCAATTTTTAAAAAAGCCTTAGGCTTTCGAAGAACAGCAAGTAAACAAAATTACAACAGGGAGAAAAATGAATTTAAAGATTTCAAATTGCAATAACTTGAAATGAAATTCATATAACAGCCTGAAACTTCTACAAAATGTATATTTATTTATTCATAATTGCATTATATAAAAAAACTGCTAAATTTTGTTGGAATAAACATACTTTATAATTAATAGATATAGAGAAGCGAACGAATCATCGATATTCCATAAATCTTAATCATAACAATTTCAAAAAAATAAATACATGCCTCTGAGCTGATTATAAGCATATATATGAGTTAATTATATTAATTAATACCACATATTTTTATTTTCACTTTTTTAAGTCTAAGAGTTTTAAATGTTCGAAACGAACAAAAAGAAATACACATATTTTAAATTTATACTTATAATAGCCGCCTTTGGCGACCTGCTGATTCGCCATGAGTAATGGGTTCTAAAAGTTTCAATTAAATCACATATTCATTAGCCTTGAAGTAACTCCAAGCATTGATTGGCCTGAAATTAATATTTTCTTCAAGATGATGGACTAAAAGTTCTAAAAGAACGCGTTTTCCTAATAATATTCTTTAATTTTATAAATCAGTCAGTTTTAATGATTGATTTAGAAGACTGATTGATGTAACAACTTTTATTTAAAATATTAATAAAAATATTTTGTAAAATATGACTCACAGAGCAAAGTATGAAGAAATCTAAAACTCATTATTCATAAATGCATTGTTTGACTCAATGTACATAAAATGTAATTATTTATTTCATTTAGATGAAATTGATAATATTAAACAATATATATGCCTTTTAATAATACTTTACAAATTGGCCATTGGACCGGAATTTGAATGCATATCCTGCATAAATAAAGAAAATTTATTGAGTGAATGATTTAAATATTGCAAACGATCATAGAATCCTTTGCCTTGCATTTTTTAAAGAAAATATCACATTTTATATTTATTTTATTTTATCCAGTCACATGCTAAAAGTTGCATTTCTTCAGATTTAATTTCTGATGATAGTTTTTTTTTTTTTTCGTTTAATTTGAACTTCCGTCAAAATGATGGCAACACGGTGATAAAACCTAATTTTTTTTCCCTTTGACGTGCTTTTGCAGATTTTATAGAAACCTAAGCTTTGCATTTATTTTTTTAGAAACTATCATATTTTATAATGAAAAAAAATATTGAATTAATGATACAGATATTGCAAACGATAATAGAAATATGCCATTAAGTCGGGATTCCAATGCATATCCTGTCTAAATTCGATCAGGTTTACTGTAAAGAAGATTTATTGAATTAGTTATTTACCTTCATATAATTCTTTTACGATCATAAAATCCTTTGCTTTGCATTTATTTTTTTAGAAAATATTACATTTTATATTTCTTTTATTTTATCCAGTCACGTGTTAAGAGTTACATTTCTTTATATTTTTTTTTCTGATGATAGTTTTTTTTTATTCGTACTTCCGGCATTCTTTTATTTTATCCAGTCACGTGCATGGTT
Organism: Argiope trifasciata; assembly: GCA_026543055.1. Taxonomy (NCBI): domain Eukaryota; kingdom Metazoa; phylum Arthropoda; class Arachnida; order Araneae; family Araneidae; genus Argiope; species Argiope trifasciata. Next base: position 401,385 of record JAPMOQ010027263.1, on the reverse strand, counting down.
AAAATATTTCTTTAAAAATTCGTTAAAAATAGGAGTTTACGTAATAAATTTAAAAAACGGACGCCATTAGAAAGCTAATTTTTTTATCTTTAAATTGATATAAAAATCATATTTGTGCAATAATATTTTTGGAAGTTATAGCAGAAAAACCTCGAAATTTTGCTTAAATTTTAATTAATTCAAATTCTAATTAAAAATTCGAAAAAAGGGCTCCGAGGTGCACATTCCCGACCTCCAAGGTGTACATGTACCAAATTTGGTAGCTGTAGGTCCAACGGTCTGGCCTGTAGAGCGCCAACACACACACACATTCAGCTTTATTATAAGTATAGAATAAATATAGACAAGAATCTTTTCGTATATAAATCATGCTACATATGACAATATAATTCTTATTGTTGAAATACATACCTTAAATATATACTTGAAACTTCCCTTTTTTGAAATTTTCCAAATTGAATATAAAATTACTTAATACAAATATAATGTAAACAAGATAGGAAAACGTCAAAATTTCATTACACTTGCTTTTACAAATTCTTATTAATTTATTTGATTCATTACAATTTTTATCCATTTATTATTTATATGTACACATAAATCAATTTAAAAATGCCCCGCTTTATATGTAATTCCTTCCTTTTTCAGAATTAATTTTTCTCTACGCTTACGAGCAAGTTTTATTTTTTTTCTGCACCAATTGGTATAACAATACCTTATTTCGTTTCCTAAAATATATTCTTCTGTAATCCTTATACAGTGCCAAATGTCTTGCACTTTTGTTTAGTTGTATTTTGTTTTTAGTTTACATTCCTGACATGCATCAGAAATTCTCTAATAACTAAATAAAAAATACACATACAGCTTTAAAATTTTACAGACAAATTTAGAAAAATCGGCTTTATCAAATGATACAATAAAAAAATTCGGTATTTTCATGATTTTTCATCAGAATGTGTTGCCTTAATGCCTTGGATTCATTTTCTGGACTAAACAGTTTTGTGGAAGATTTGCGCATCGGAATGGACTGTCTCTTTCATCGAAATATTACTCATCAAGAGAATCAAAGAAAAACTTTCTTGTTTTTACTCAACAAAGGATCCAAAACTTTTTCTTATACACAGAGTAACCCCCCCCCCACACACACACACGCGCGCGCATTTAATCATGGCTCTTGGGGTAAGGTCGCGGATACTTTGCATGGCACTGCCAAAGAATTGTTACGAAATGCAAATATTTGACTCGAATCTAGCCTTTTTATTGAATCATTGGAATAATATATATTTTGAACGCTCTTTTTCAAGCTGATCGAAATTAAAATTTAATTGAAACTACAGTTGTAATACAAAAACAGTATACCAAATTTCATTGATTTATGTCATTGTTTCTGAGTCATTGCGTTTGCGAATTACGGAATGTAAAATTCTTTGACAGATTTGGTTCAAAAATCTATATTTTAGATTCTAAACATGAGTATCAAATTTTATCTATAAAATTCTTTGCGTTTTGAATTTATATAGTTTATTTGTAATGGAACAGGCAGATTTAATCTGAATGAATTTCGTTCAAAATCTAATAGAAATTAAATAAATTTT
>JAPMOQ010027263.1:287930-382782 GCA_026543055.1 Argiope trifasciata | reverse complement strand
TAATATTAATAAAAGATATTTTATTGTCAAAGAGCTTCAGAATAGATTTCTTCAAAAATAATTATATGAAAGGGGGGAGTTGAAATCTAAATTGAAACAGGAATAATTTAATAATCTTTTGTTGCTGTTTGTTTTTGTTAAATATTTCAATTGCAATTCACAAAAAAAATTTTTTTTAACTTTTTAATGTAAATTTATATTACTAATAAAATTGCATTCAAATAAATAACTATACTTAGTTTAAACATCAATATTTTATATTTCATTTTATACTATTATAAATAAATATAATTACGAATTATAATACTGTTTATTGAAAATAGAGTAATTATTGTTTAAACCATAAAGAAGACTAAAATTGTAAAACAAAGATTTATAATTTACTTATATCACACTTAGGCAAATTCAAGCCCTAAATCCTTTATAAGAAACATTAAATAACTAAAATAGAATCACTTACTTTTAAGGTCAATTTCGCACTTTTCTTGAAAGCTATTTGATATACCTTGGATTTTTTTGGCTATTTCGTCTGGTTCAATCAGTGTTGAAACTTTTTTTTTATCATCACGGCCAACAGAATTAACTTCAGAGAAAGTAGCAGAAATTTTGCTATCATCTGCTGAAGGAACATTAGTAAAATTTATCTTGGTTTTGTCAATCACCACCAAATCAGATAGAATAGGTAGTTTAACATTATCAATAAGAGGAGATTCTGTAACCAATAAGCATTCTGCATGAATAGTTTTAGATGGCAAAAGCACCTCTTCTTGATTCTGTGCGGATCCAACTTCTGGAAATTCAAATTTAAGGGATTGTTTGCAGTTAGTCAATTCCATGTCATTTAAGACAACAGATTCAAGTGAAGAACTTAAAATAGCTTCAAAATCATTTTTATTTATAGGTGTAAACTTTTTATGTGTATTCGTCGAAGATTGGGTAACTTCATTCTTTGAACAAGAGATTTCTTCATTCTTTGAAAATTGAGTATCTTCTTTCTTTGAAGTTTGGGTATCTTCATTCTTTGAACACTGGGTATCTTTCTCTGAATGCTGGGTATCTTCCTTCTTTGAGCACTGGGTATCTATCTCTGAATGCTGGCTATCTTCATTCTTTGAATAGGATACATCTTCATTCTTTGAACAGGATACACCTTCATTCTTTGAACAGGATACACCTTCATTCTTTGAACAGGATACACCTTCATTCTTTGAACAGGATACACCTTCATTCTTTGAACAGGATACACCTTCATTCTTTAAACAGGATACATCTTCATTCTTTGAACAGGATACATCTTCATTCTTTGAGCACTGGATATCTTTCTCTGAATGCTGGGTATCTTCCTTCTCTAAACACTGGTAATCTTCTTTCTTTAAACCCTGGACTGGAGAATTCTTTAGACTTTCTATATCTTTGTTCTCAAGACATTCCTTATCTTTGACTGTTGGGCTGAATTGTTTATTTGAAGGACTTTGTTTAGGTGTAGAACTGTAAATAATAAATAAACATTAAAAAAATACATAATAATTCTGTAAGATATTTTTATTACATTTTAAAGTGAATTTTCAAAAAGAGATAACAAAACTTAAATCAGCATGTAAAAATCTTCTTCTACTATGATCATACAAAAAAAAAATTATTTAAGGAGAACTTAAGGATTATAAATCTAAATTTGTAATATTCTTCATATGGTATTCAATGATTTCCTTCATTTTAAAATATTTTGATTTTTGCAATTTGAAATACAAACTAGACACAAATCATTTCTAATATTTACATCTAAAAATCAAATTATTATCTGTATTATAGATAGAAATCAATTTGAAATGTGAAAAATTTTCAGCATTTAATACAACAGAAGTGTGCAAAAATATAAGGTTCTATTGTCTTTTTATTAAGATAAAGAAATAATCAGAAAAAAGATTTGCAATTTAAAAACGTAATAAAATTAAAAAGGCAACTCAAGTTTAAAAAAAATCAATAGAATATTATCATTGAAATCACTTTATTCATACATAAAGAACAAGTTAAATACCTTAAATTCGTTTAAGAATGCAATAGTCTTCTAAAAACATGCATTTTTCCAATAATTACACAAAATAAAATACCTCAGTAAAAAGGTCAATTAAAATTCATGGCATATTTGTTTCAATATATCTCAGTAACTTTTCCTAGGCATCAGCAAAATCAGGTATTGAATTCCACTTTCTCATACATAGAGTGTGCAGAATGAAAATATTGAAGTTGTCAAAAATAAAAGTTTCAAAGTTTTGCTGAACATTCAATTTTAGATTTCCTCAAATCTAAAAAGCATGTTTTTTTAAAAAATATCCATAAATAATACATGAGCACAACTAAAGTATGTAAGAAGTAAAATGGAAGAAATCTGATTAGAGATCTGTACATAAAATCTGTAAATTTGTACAATAATCCCCCCTTACCGCCCACCAAAAAATTACAAAGATGAAGAGAATATTACAATGCATATACTGTAAAATTATATAAGAGAGTAGAGGAGAGAATCTCCCTAATTTCTTATTAAATAAAACTTACGTTCTTAGAAACTGATTTTTCATTCTCATAAAAATTGCTGAAGGCCCATCTTCTAAGAATAAAGAAGTACTGAGTTCAGCAGGAGGTTGAAACATGAATCCTTCTGGAGCAAATGATTTTTTTAACTCTTTAATAGGTTCGATGTGACTAAGTTCACATTCAAATGAGTTTAAATTGAAGTCATTATTAGGCTTATTTGGCACATTAGAATCAGGTTTCTTTGTTTTCACAGAAATATCATTACCTATAAAGAAATAAAATTGCAGAAAGAGATATTCTTATGTTAATTATTTGATATTTAAAACATTTCAGTACAATCACTCATGTAATTTACTTACCTTTAGCAACTATAATTTTTTTTTTTAAATTAAGATCAAAATAACAATTACAAAAAAGTTTGAATTTGAGTTCTTATTACAAATGAATATAATTAACAACAAAAAATTCCAATTCTAATTCAAACCTATCACAAAATATTAAATGATATCATGGAGCACTTAACTGCTTAGTAAAATAATCAAAAATTCCCTGTACAACATTCATTTAAAATGAAAAACAATTGAATAATAAAAGAAAATTCATTATTTCTTGACCAGAATATTTTTTATTTTATTTTATTGCAATTTATTCGGTTAATACATTCAACATAAGCTAGTAGACAACAGAAGGAGGAGGGATTTAAAATGAGAATTGAGCCCACAATCACTAAAAGAATTAAAATTTAAAATAGTTTTCTTTCTAAATATGCTGGCATTTCAAGACAAATTAAAAGCAAATTGTTAATAAATAAAATGAGAATTTCATCAGCATATATTTAATGAATTTGATGATATATTGATTCCTCATAAACAAATATATTATCAATAGAAAATGAAATCTCTTGATTTTTAAAATCCTTTTTATATTTTCAGATTTGATTATTAGTGAAAAGAAAGCTTGATTATTATATTTATAATCAATTTATACAACAAAATAAGAAACTTAGTACAAAATATTGCAATAATAGAAATTTTCCAATGATTTTGAATATGATTAAAAAAATTTAAATAATATAAAAAATTTGTACACTAATTCATTAGCGTCATCTTAAAATTCTATATCATCAGCAGTAACATTAAAATTCTCCAGTTTTAATAACAAATTTTGGGAAGACATTTTAATGACTCCGAAATAAAAATTAATCTAGATGATAGAAGAATGTTAATAAATCTGTTCAAACATTAACATTTATATAATATAAACATTGGAAACATTTCTCGATTAAAAATATTATACATTTTAAGGGTAATTCTAAAATAATTGGTTTTTCTTTTTCAATGACATATAAAGGTATTAAATTCTAGAGTGAAGTGAAAAAAAGATTCAACTATACAACATGCCAGGATTTACTTACCTTTCTGCTGAGGTGCTACAATTTTGGAAAATTTGGGGATACTTTTAACAGCATTCTTTTTTACAGGAATTTGCTGCAATATATATTTAAATTATTTTTTTAATTCTAATTTTGTTTTAGTTTATAAAATAATTTATAAAATTTGTAAAAGAATTAATTTATAAAAGAAAATAATTCAATTGTCAGCTCAAAAGTGATTCAAAAATAAACAAAAAATATTATTGAACATCTAATCAAAGAACATTCTTAAGTATTAATAAAAAAAAAAATAAAAGGAAAAAATCATATATGAAAACAAATGCTTACTTAAATTGTATTATTTTGATACATCATACTGCAATTATTATGAAAATACAAAGTTCACAAACATTATTTCATAATGTAAAATAAGATTTTATTATTACTATCACTCCATTCTCATTAATACTTCATAATGTATTTTGATTATTATTTCTAATTGCTTGTGCAGTTTTCAGCTTAACCATATAGATTAAAAAATAACTCATACAGTTTTCTTTCACACTATACAAAGCAGGCTATGTTCTTTTTATATATACAATAAAATAATTTCAAAATTTAATAATCGTTTTAATTAGGTTATAAATATATGCAATAAATAATGCCTTCGGGTGTTCAATGTTTTAATATTAATTTTTATAAAATTGAGTATTTATGCTTTATAAATAAATTTTATCTTACTTTACAATAATTCAATGAAATACAAGTATCTTGTATTTCTTTACGTATGAATTTCCTTTTAAAAATATATTTATGCATCACTTAGTATATTTTCAACAACTCATCATTTGTACCTTATCCTTCTAACTTTGAAAATGTAATTTTTCCTCACATAAGCTTATTTTAATTTGGAGCAGAATTTATTAAAGCTACTAAGGAAAAAAAAAAAATCCATTCCATTTTTGATAGAAATTTTACTGCTTTACATACTAAATCAGTAGGTAGGAAAGAGAGAAATTGTTTAATAATAAGATGTAACTTTTAAATGTGTTGCTACCTTGTTAAAAATAACATGGATATGATTGTCTCAGATTAAATAACAAAAGTTTTAGGAAATTGCATGCTTATGGGCAAAATTCTTCAGATTTTTTTTAAAATTATTATTTGCAATACACTTTAGATACATAGTTATATCAAAAGCATCATTTCCTTGCAATGATGTTTACAAAACTCAAATGAAAATTAATCACTAAAGCCTGCTTGTAACAAATATGTAACATGTTGGAAAATATTTTTGGAAAATGTAATCCAAATATTAAAAAAAATAATAATGAATGAAAATATTGGCAATAATCTTTATATGAATTGAGACTATTATGAATCAGTTCATTAAACTTTACTACAATCCAATATTTAAAAAATGCAAGCGAAATCAATTAACCAATAACTAATTTTCATCCTACACATAATATTCATGACCAAGCAAAAGTAATTATTAATTCTAATTGAAAAAAAACAATGATAAAATTTTTTTAAATTTTCAAAAAAAAAATTTAAAAAAAAAAAACTGTTGAAAGAAATAAATGTAACTTGCAAAGCAAGGATAAAATGAATCATGATATGCAACTACAATTTAGATCATTCTTGCAGATCAAAAATTTCCCCATCTATTTCCCATCAATCCCTTTAATGTACTTTGATAGATCAAAAGAATTTGTGGGTTCTGTTTGAGATAAAATTCAAACTTAAAAAATAATTAAACTTGCCGAACTCAGCTCACTAATCTTTACTACAATCAAGAATTTAAAAAATGTAAATAAGCATCGTTTATAATTCTGTAAATAATTATTATTCATAGGTTTTATTGCACTATTGAAAAAATAAAGAATTGAGTCACCACATATCAAAATAGAAGTTGAATGGAAGCAAAAGGAATGTAAGATTACATTTGAATAATAACATAATTTTAAAAATAATAAATTTAAAAAATAATCAATTCAGAAAATTACACAAATTTTTTAAAATTATTTTTAAAAATTTGATTTGTGTGTGAGTGTGTGCACATTTTGCAACTTTGTTTGGGAAAACAACCAATGTTTCAAGGTCACTGATTTAGATTTAACCTCTTACCTGCCGTGGAAAGCTTACGAGATTCGCTCCCCAGTGCCACCGGTTTTCACGCAGGTGCAAAGTCAACTTCAGAAAGGGGTATATATACGCCCGCAGTAGGCAAGGGGTTAAATTTCTATATAGTATTGGTTAGACAGCTTAACAATAAAGAATTAAATGTTTTGTTTGCAATCTTTGCAAGAACTTAACTTGAGATAATTCATACATCACTTTTTATCAAAATTGAATTGTTAAAAAATTTTAATATTAAGAAGAAAAAAAAAATTTAGAATTAGAATTAACTTCATTTATAATGCAGCATCTTAAAAAAAATCCTAATATATCTTGAAAGATAATCAAGCTTAAATGTGTTTACTTTTTCAATCAGCCAACCACTAATATAACTTCAATTTCATAAATTAAAATACACTCAAGAATGGAAGAAAAATCTTAAACAATTCATAATAACTTTTTCCATAAAAGTACATACATGTTTTATCTATGTCTAAAAAGGTAAATGTTGGCAATTTTTGCTTTTGGGTAATTTTAAACAAACAGTAGATCATAACATCACCATAGATTTATAAGAGTAGAGATGTCAGTCACTAACATATTTATTATATTATGAACTACTTATACTTTGAAATATTGTGGAATGAGAAATACTGAACCTCATGATGCAAAATGTACTATATTTTCTACTAATGTTCTTGATAAAATACTTTAAATAAACTTGCTTTTTCCCTTACATTAGAATCTTTTGGAATTTAAAATTATTAACACAAAAATAACCCAAGTAAAATTATAGTTATGAAAACACAGTATTTTTTAGGAATATTGATTAATTGAATGGCTTGTTCTTACAATCAAAATTTATATTTTACATGCTGAATAAATAATCAAATTCCCATGCATGATCATTGTAATTAAAACATATTCTAACTTTAACATATTTTGAAGAGGAAACTAAAAATATTAGTTTAAAAACAGTTACCTGACTAGGAACTTTACTCAGTGTTCTAGATATGGTAGGTTTAGGTAAAGCAGATGTGGGAATCTGTAAAGGCATTGATAATTAACTTTGAAGGAAACTAAAATACATGTGAAATTTATATTAATAATGCTAAAAGCATTAATGAGCATTATGTTAATTACTAAGAAAACAACATAAAAGTGGTCAATATTTCCAAGACAAAGCCTGTCTAACAAAGACTGATTCATAATGAAAGCTAAATGACAACAATATATAGCTTCATACTGTGAATAATTCTGATGTGTGTTCCATTTTAGAAAAACTGATATTTCAGACTCAAAATCAATATAACTATTAAATCTAAGCTTAAATCTAATTTTGAAAAATTGACTGATATATGCACTATTTTTTTGAAGCATTTTTTACTGCAATTTAGCAAATCATTAAAAAGTTCATGAAATTATTTAAAAAAATTATTAATTTCAAAAAGCCAGAGAATAAATTGAGAAATTCTCCCACAAAGAATTTCAAACAATGAAATTCTTTGCGAGAGAAATATTTTTGCATTTATCAATCTTTCTCAGTTAAATACTACAGCATTAAAGCTTATATGCTAAATAATATTATTTATATTTCAAATAATAAAGAGAAATACGATTATTTCAAAAGTGCAGATTGACTCACAGTGCTTTTTCCATCTCTGGTAAATGAAGAGATTTTAGAACTTCCATTCAAAGGTTGTAGTCGGGATTCCTATAAATATACATTAAGTTTCATATTAAATCCAATATTAGTCAGTACTAAATATTATTTTAGCAATACAATGTTTAGACTTTTAGACATTTATACAAGTTGGTATGATGGGAAAGATTTAACTTGAAAGATGTTGGAGATATTGGCAATTAATACACATTTAATCAAATCTTTTTTTAACAGTACAGACAATAATACATATTATTAATTTAAAAAGACATATATATGATTCAACATTCTGTATTTGAAATTCTTTTAAAGTTAAAAAGACAGCAGCATATAGCACTTCAAATTTAACATACAGTAAATAAATGTAAAAATTTGATATTTCAAATCATTTTTCTTATTATGCATTTTCAATTCACAATCTTTATTGCATATATAATTAATTACTCTTCCATCACAAAAAACAATAATTCCAATTTTGTATTTAAAAAATATACAGTCCCATCAGGAATAACAACTTCATTTAAGGAATAAAAATATAAATAATGGTATAAAAATACATTTTTTTTGAAAAAAAAATACCAATTTTGAAAAAGCAAATATTAAAATTCCATAAAGATAACTCCAAAACAACTAGAAAAAAAAGGAGAGAAAAAAAAAGAGCTTAGAAAAAAATATAAGAATAATTTTTAAAGTTAAATTCAAGAGAAATACAGATGAGAAGAAATCCCTTCATCTTTAATAATTAGCTAATTATTTACATAACATACAAATTCAATTATTTCAAATATACAAAATTCCATTATTATCAATCCTGACATTAAAACAATTCCCTGTATTTCCAATTAAAGCATATTTCCTTTCATATTTTATACTCTAGAAAAATGCATAAATAATTTTACAAACGTTATAATTCTAATTATATACTAACTAAAATTATTTTAGAATTATTATAAACATATAAACATTCCTAGCATGACACCATAAAACAAATTTTGGAATATAAAACCTTTTTAGCCTCCAATGGTTTGGAAATTATTGTAGGTTGTTTTCTAATACCAGATAATCCATCCTATTAAAGAAAATCAAATTGCATATAAAATATTATATCAATAATGAAAGCAAATGTTACAATATAATCAAAATTAAATTCAGTTATTCAGCTAAATAATGCAAAAATAAAATTGTCATTTCATAGCTAAAATTAATTAAAATACAATGTTTAATTTACATCTATAAAATGCTGTTTTTAAAAGTTGCAAGATGATACAATTGCAGGATTCATATGCCTAAATAATGAGTGAAAAAGCTTGTATGAAGAAATTCTACCTTATTAATAACTTTTGAGGTTGCATCCACTTTAGATTTCGCATTGAAGGATTGAATGCCAGATTCCTATAAAAATATATCAAAGAATTCAATCAAAGAAAAAGACATAAATTAAATATTATTTTAATATTACCAAAATTATTAACCCTAGTCTCTTAAAAAATTCTATAACTATTTATCAAAAAATTATAATAGGATATTCTAATATATATATATATATATATATATATATATAGATAGATAGATATATATAGATATATATATACAGACAGACAAACACACACAGAAAGAGACCTTGAAATACAAGTACAAAAAATAATACATAGATAAAGTAATACATACAATTTTCGTTTCAAAAAGTCAAAATAAAGATATTATAATTTCATTAAACATCTTAAAAGGCACAAATATGGAAAAATCAGAAATATTTTGATTAGATATGAATATGTAATAGCTCAGAAACAGTGTTTAAAATAAATAGAAAAAAAATGCTAAATATTTATTAAATTCCTTCAACTGCATTTTATATTTATACATTTTACATTAAAAGAAACTAAAATAAATAACAGATTTTAATAAAACTATTACCAAAATATAATAGAAGAAAAAAATTATGGAAATATAATCATAAATCAATGCACAGTCATCATCGACAATAACAAAAATGGATGGCTTTGTGATTTTGTTATCAATGTCGCATCTTTACAAAATAAGTGTTGATGGCAATAACAGATAAGTTCCAATCAATAAACTGATTATCAGAATTATCAAATGAATTAATTAACAACTAAAGTAGTAATAATAGAAATTAATTAACATAGTTAAAAATTAACACAGAATACTTCCATTAAGAGTATCAAGATATTTCAAAAATCTCATTCAGCAGGCTTTGAAGACTGAAAAATGTACAAGGAAAGTAGAGATTTCTTCTACAATTGGAGTATACTGGTATCATAGAGAAGACAAATGAAAAGTTTGTTATTACTAAAGTTACCCAAAAAATGACTTTCTTTGTTGACCCATTAAGAGTTTCTTCCTGAAAACTGCTTACATCACTTCTAATGGTAACAAAAGGGAAAGTATTTTATAATAAAATGTTGTTTTTACTTATGAAAAATCACAAATTAATACAGTAAACATATTATGTAAGAGTGTTGGACTACTCTGTAACAAGACAGTAAAAAGATTCAACATCCAAAACATTGCTCCTTTAATTTAAACAAGATCCGACCATCTTATTCCCATGCCCTTTTACTTAAGTGCCCAGAATATAAAAATGTAATGGAAGTAGCTCACAAATATGTCCCACAAAATGATACATAGTTATATGATGGTCTACAACTTGATGCAGCAGATGAGCCTGGCATTACAAAGTGAGAGCGAGATGATAATTGGAAATATAATTTTTAGTTTCTAAAACCAAGTTATATATATATATATATATATATATATATATATATATACACACACATACATACACACTTTAATTAATTAATTATATCATAGTAAACTGCATTTTTATTGTTAAATATTTTTCATAGAAGTAGATAGACTATCTATTTGGTTGCAAGAAAGAGGTAACTTCAATGTTTCAACATGTGCCACATTATCTGGAAAATATATTTTTGAGAGAAAATAATTTCATAATATGTAGGAACAATGAATAAGATTAATCAAAATGAAAATTTTCACAGAATTTGGAATTTTCAATCGTTTTTAACGGTTTTCTGCAAACATGAATAATTGGAGCTAGCTTCTTTTTGCAGCAAACCCCTCAGTTGTGCGTTATCTGAAAATTCTTCAGGAATTATATGATATTTTTGTTTTTAAAGTTAACATTATAGACTGATATACTATCTATAAAGAGTCTGCTGCAAAAAGGAGGTAGCTCTAATAAGGGAAATTCGGAGTTACATATACTATCATGCTGTAAAATAAAAACTTGTTTGCTTGGGGCCAGAAAGATATAGCTCTAATCGTTAGTTCTTGCTTTAACTGAAGCAGTGGAGCTGTTTTTTCTCATTACTTTGTTGCAATATAGAGGTAGCTCCTGGTACTACAGTTGGTTTTCTGCAAACTTAAATAGTTGGAGCTACCTCCTTTTTGCAACAAATCCTTCAATTGTTTAAGCTCGTATTTCAAAAAAAATTGATCCATAAATACAATAAATTTAATATACAATCCTATGAAAGATAGGCGCTGCAAATAGGTTGAGAGTATTTTACAATTTTAGTCAATATTTCTAATGCCATTTGAGGTACACAAATAAATTTTTGGATTCTGACATTTTAGCACGTCAACTTTGTTCCATACAAAAATTTTACAATCTTATAATTCACTTTCCACATTCATATACAAAAATTAATTATGAAATTATAAATTTGTATTATAAACACGTTTACTTTTTGATTTAGAAAATAAGACAGCAAATTTTTTTTCAATGAATGAAAAAATTTAGAACTATTTAATAATTATCAAATTATCACTGAAGTTCAAAACATTGAAAATATTATTTTTTAAATTTTGTAACTCTTAAACTCTTTCTCAAAAATTTTACTTAGAGGTTAATTTTATGATTGTAAATGGATTCAACAAAAAATTAGTAGTGCAAAGGGAAAATTTCATGCCAGTTGATTGACTATTATCATGAAATTAATATACTCTATTAACTAATTTGTTGATTGCAGCAAATATGTCCCCTCAAATTATTTCCATTGGCAACTATTTTATAAAAATACAATAATAAATAAAGACAAAGAGGTACTCTTTTTTTTTGGTTGTTGTTGTTGATGATGATAACTGTATAATTAATTTCACTATTTAACAAAATCCAAACTTTTTAGCTTAAAAAAAATGTGCAAAAAATACAGAAATAAGAATACAAGGTAATTGCATACAAGTAAAACTGATTAATTTATACAATAAATAAATTCATTTAGCAAACATAAAAGTTAACATTTTGAGGTTACTGTAAGATTACTTTATTTTTAGTCCATTTGAACTCAGGTTTGCTGGCAGCTATTTTGCTTGGCTGAATTTTCATGTCCTATTAAAAGATAGTTGTTTATTAATATATTTCATACTATGCATAAAAGTATTGCATATTATTTAACTAAATAAGTTAATGTGAACTATTCTTTTCATAATTTATTCATATGAGTAAAAAAAAAAAAAAGAGAGAGAGGAAACTTGAAAGAATCTATGCTGCCATACTTTATGATGATGCCTTTAATGAATTAGAAATTAATTCATTATATTCAATATAAACATTCTCACAGATGATAATAAACTACCAAAATAGTTTAATTTAAGCAATATTAGCCTAGCAAATAAACAGAAAATGAAAAACAAGCTTTGAAAGTTTTTCATAAAACTGAAAATCATCTTCATCTGAATAATCAAAAAGCACTTTTTAATAGCTTCCTTTTATTAAATGTCTTTTAATGCATTAAATTTCATTCAATTTCTCTCTATTCTCTTCAATAAAATAGGCAAATCAAATTATTCAAATTTAACTTATTTCCTTAAAATATGAAGAAAGATTTTTTAAAAAGTGTATGCAGCAGTAAAATCAATATTTACTCTCTTGTATATATTATACAGAAAATAAAGTAATAATCAAAAAATTAGATCTTGAAATTTTGACAAATCTCCATATTTCAGACCACCCTGAAATTGAAAAACACATTTTTGGAAAATGTCTGTCTGTTATGACAAAAAATGTCAAAATTGTTTTGAGCTATATAGATGAAAAATTGATATTTCCACCAAATTTGTAGGTTTATATCAAATTTTGGGTAAAATCCACTCTGAGGAATTCTGTTTGTCTAGCGGTACAAATATAATGTGATAACTATCAAATGAAGAGATCTAGGTGGATAAAATTTGACACACATATTTAACATCTGTAGTGTACACACTTATCAAATTTTAAGACAAATCCAATTTGGGATCAACTGTCTATCGGTCTGTACTTTCAGCAAAATAAATCCAATGAGTGAAATATATTAAATTCGATATGTGATGTTATGTTTACAAGTATCGCATTTTAACAAATTTTTGTTTCAATCAATTGGGGAAAAAAAGCATCTAAAATGCAAATTCGATTTTTGAATGTTCATAAGTGCAAGTCAGGGCTTAATCACCAATGGCGGAGGATCTTTACAGCTTGTCCTTGGTGCAAGACAGATCAGGCCTCCCCAATCATATTCTTGAATGTTTGCATTTTGATATTTTTGAGATTCTGAGGGATCCCTTATTATTTTTGGAGATTTTGGGTTTCATGGAGATGGTATAGGCCAGTGATGGGGAAACTACGACCTGCGGGCCAAGTCCGGCCCGAGGAAAGGTTTAATCTGGCCCGTTTAAGAGTGCCGTCGTGAGAATGTTTGAACGCATTCTTACTTCTAATGTGACGACCCGCATAAAAACTACCTAACCTGAATTTTCTTCTTGATAAATACATTTATAATCAATTTGACGTCTTAGAAAACGAAACGTGGCTTTCTGATTTCGCTTTTTTCACAGACCTCCTCATACACATGAATAAACTTAATCTCAAATTGCAAGGGAAAAATCAGTTAATTCACGATATTTGGCAATACATGAAGAGTTTCAAATTAGTTATTATTATTTGCTAATCAGATCTCTAAATCTGATTTTTCTCATTTTCCAAGAATATAATCTTTAAAATTCACATCAAACAATAAGATTAAAAAATACGAAATTAATTTGAGAAAACTATCTTCAGAATTTGAAAGGAGATTTCAGGACTTTAGAAAAATGGATCCAGAGTTTAGTATTTTTGCGACCCCATTCAATGTTAATTACGAAGAAGTTGATGCAAAATTTCAACTTGAGTTAATAGAACTGAACTGTAATACTCTTCTGAAACAAACTTTTCATACAGTACCATTACTAGAATTTTATAAAAATTTAAGTCCAGATAATTTCCCAAATCTAATTACTCATGCAATGAAGATAATGACAATGTTCGGCTCATCTTATATATGCGAACAAATCTTTTCAACAATGAAGCTTAGGAAAACTTCTTTAAGAAACAGAATTACAGATGAGCACCTTTCATCAGTTTTAAGAATTTCTGCTTCGCAAATGGAACCGGACTATGATGAAATTTTGATAAAACAGTCTCAATTTCATTTTTCTCATGCACCATCAACCAGTAATGACATCAGAAAATAAAGTGATAATACTTCACATCAAGAACTACACTAAATTCATTTTATATTTTGTGCTTATAATTTTCTTACCTTTTGTTTTTTTACTATTAAAATAATAAGTGTATGTAATAATATATGTATATGTTTATAGAACACATAAATTTTTTAACGATTAAACATTATTCTTTGGCCCGCTACGATCGTCTAGGTATTACAAATGGCCCGTCTTAAAAACAGTTTCCCCACCACTGATATAGGCTATGCTACCTGGGATTAGAAACAACAACAGAGCTCACCAAGGATGGCACAGCTGTTTGAGTACAAATGCCGAATTCATATCAATGGTTAATGTTTTGTAACTACTGTATGCCAATGCCATCCAAGGTATTCTCTAGTATTTTTACTTGGTATTATTCTGGTACCTTTATTAAAGAGTATGCTAAAAAGTTTTAGAGTGAACACTTCCAACAGTTTTAAAATCAAGAGGGATAAATTTACTCAAACTTTATAAAAATAAATCCAATGCAATTAACAAAACTCCACATTTTTTTTTCTACCTTTTTCTTTTAAATCTTGTATATTTTAATTATTAAATTTTTTTATTACATTTACTAAAAAAAATATACATGCATTGTAAATGTATATATTTGTTAACTGAGAACTATGTAAATACTTTTTAATAAAAACAAATTTTGTAAAGGTACTTTTATGAGTGTCTTAAAAGGTAGAATTTCTAATAAACTGTTTTTTAATGTTTAATTCATATCATAAGGAATCAAAATTTAATTATTAATATAATGTAATAATTAAAATATTAAAATAATGCAAAGTCATTAAGAAATGACAAGTACACAAAATTTTAAGTTTAGTAAATCAAGAAGCAAACAAAGAGATTATCACAAAATTTTTGCAACCATGGTACAAGACAAATTAAACCAGCAGGAGTGATTACATTGAATATTACTTGTATATACTTCCAAACCTTTTTCATTTATTTATTACTATTATTATTGCTTGATTTATTTGCAAATTGTAAACTTGTATGCATGCAGACTATGAAATTCCCTTTCTCATATTGGCCATAGACAATATGCGAGAGGATATTTGTTTTTACACTGGGAAATGGGGAGAAGCACTTGTAGATTGTCTCCTCCCGCTTTTGCCTTCATGTAGTGACAGATCCTGTACGAAAGTATTTTTGCTTTATTGTATAGCGAAGAAAACCAAGAATGCAACTTAAGAATCATCTTTTCATATGATTTTTTTTTAATTTGATACTATTTTAGCAACATTGTAATGCATTCTTTTTGTCTAAGTCATCATGTTTCTAAACTATCATACTTGCATATGCTTAAGATCAACAAAATGCCAACTCTTCCCGGTGCATTTAATCCAAAATTAACAAGACCCTTGCATCATTGTTTGTGACACTAAGATTTCAACAAATTATAAAAATCAAGTAAAAATTATTATAATTTCCCCACTCTTTTCACTATAATGGAGTCTCTTGGTTAATTATAGAGAATAAATTTGAGCAATGAAGATGTTCTGCAAAACAAGAAAGAGACAATGAAATTAGAAAATTTGTTACAAATGCTGCTACCAGAATTTAAATTACATAAAAGCAACTAAAGGATTGCATTCATTGCTCATTCAGCTGACCACCATTCTGCGGGCAATAAATTTGTCTAGACACCAGAGACACAAAAATACTTCCTTTCATAGCATAATTTTAACCACATCTACATTCCTGATGATAAATTCTGATGATCCATCTGCTTATCACTATGCATTTTTGAATCATCAAATTCATATGAATTCAGGATAGAACAAATATCCTGCAGTATCCGTCCTGTAGCAGCAGTCAGATTTCGTCTTACAATTTAATTTTTTTTTAAAAACTATAATTTTAAAGTAAAGAAAATGTACTAAATTTCCCTCTTCTAATTCAAAGTGGTATTGAGTTATCGTAAGACGTATAGTTAAATCAATAGAGTGAAAGACATGATTACAAAAACTTTTTTTTCAAACTCGGAAAGATCCAAAGGTGGCAATTCATCCACTCTTAATATTAAATGCTTTAATATTTACTGTACACTCTTTATGCATTTTTTACTCAAGAAAGTAATACAAATTCATAAAAATGAATCTGCATAAATATATAGAATAAATATTTTTATTTATTTATTTTGTAATGGCACACATTGCATAGTTTCAAAACTTGACAAAGATAAAGATGTTCAAAAGTTCTTTATTTACCTATAATACACTGTGTAAAATAGTTTATGATAATAATTTTGAATGTAAAATAAAATAATATAATATGTATTACAAAAACAACAGTATGTTTATTACGGGTTTAATTACAAAATAATAAGAATACTTTTACAGCTTTTATTGAAAGTAAAAACAGTTTTCTTTTACAGAGTATTTTTTTAAATGTAAACAAATTTTATTTGCAATAAAAAAAGCATTATAATTTTTACTATATACATTTCTAAAAGTTGGTGGCACAGTGGTTGGGAATCACTGCCCTATATACTTGACATTTTGTTTATTATTGATTATTTAAAAACAGTATTATATTGTTGCTGCTTTAAATTTCTGACTTATAGTTTTTAGAAAATGTATTTTTAAGCCAACTAATACTCTAATAAAAATATAGGATTAATAAAAAGACAGGATGATCATAACAAAATATCTACCCTAGCATTAAACTATTTGACATTCTTAAATTACCACACTGAAGCAACTAATATGAATATTATGAGCTATACAAAATATATACTTATAAGAAAAGTTCAAACACAGCACCTAAGGAAGATATGTTCCATTAAAGCAGAGGTGTCCAAACTACGGCCCGCGGGCCAAACCCGGCCCGCCAAGTGATTTTATCTGGCCCGCGGAGGGTTTTAAAACATAATGCTGTTTTCGCCCAAACCTTTTCATTTTCATAAAGGTATATCGAAAAACTACGTGGCCAACAAAACGGAGTTGTTGTACTTGACCAAACACAAATGTCTATCGCGCTGTTAAGTTATAAGACTAAATAAAAAAATATATTTCGGTTACTCAAACATAAAAGCATTTCGAACAAAACTACAATTATTCGAAAGTCAAGCGACTGAATGTAATTTTACGTATTTTCTGTGCTGCGACGAATTTAATAAAAAAACTGAAGAACAATTTCCAATTGCATTTGCAGTAAAGATCATCGCCGATTTAAAAGAAAAATTTCAAAAGCGATTTTCTGATTTGGACATGAATTCAAAAGAAATTCGCCTGTTCCAAAATCCATTTGATTGCAACGTTGCTGAAATTTCAAGCCAGCTTCAAATAGAAATTATTGATCTTCAAGCAAACTAAGAAATCAAGGAAAAATACAAGGAAGGACACTTAATAGATTTTTATAAATATTTGGATGCAAAAGAGTTTCCAAATTTGAAGAAATTTGCTCGTAAATTCATTCCAATGTTTGGGACTACTTATGTGTGCGAACAAACTTTTTCTCGAATGAAGTATCTCAAATCAAAATATAGAGCAAATTTATCTGATGATCATTAGCAGTCATTGCTTATGATTGGTGTAACAAATTTTGATCCCAACTATAAAGACATTCTTCAACAAAAAAAAAACAGTTTCATCATTCGCATTAGAAGCTGCATGAAAATATTTCAATTTATATAAAATAATTATATAATTATACTTTGTTTGTTTAGTATCTTGTATTTTCAAGTTACAATAAAATAGTATTAATTAATAGTATTTAATGCTACTTTACTCATAATGATATTTTTCAATTTGTATACACATGTGGCCCGTATAACATGGATCTAATTTCGATCCGGCCCGTGCCGCGAAAAGTTTGGACACCTCTGCATTAAAGCAATAGGACTTTAGATCCTATAGTGAACATTATACATTAAATTCTCATCCTTTTTATAATAGCAAATTTAAAAAGTTCAATAACATATATCTATCAGAATGGAAAAAAGAGATAGTAAATTTCATTTAGATATATTTAACTACTAAAATTATTCTGTTCCTTTTTGAAATTTTTTATAAAAATTGTTATCTTCTTCAACATTTACACTGATTATGAGTAATTGATCTTTGCAGAAAAACCTTGATTTTCATAAATTTATTTAAAATTGCTTAAAATCTTCCAGTTTAATTATTTCAATAAAATAATAAAAATGATCCCAAGTTACATTTTATAAAAATAAAGCTTGCATGCTAATGAAAAAATTTTAGATTATTGATTTGGAATTAATATGCAATTTAGTTAGCTAATGAAGGATGTAAAGACAAGATTTTTTTAATTATATGATTGTAAATAAATAAACATTTAAATTGACTTTTTCATTCGTAATATGGTTCATAAATTCATATTTCCTAAATCAAAATATTTCTATATAAAAAAATTCAAAAACTTTGTTAAAATTAATATATAAAATATTATTTAAAAAAATGTTAAAAATAAATCAAAATTACCTTGACATTAGCCTTTGTATTAACTGTATCAACTTCTGCTTTTTTGGCAGATGACTGGAAAAAATAACACTAATTTTTTAACAAAGAGGCATTTCATTTTTAATAATCAATTAAAATATCTGACAATTATCAATAATATATATATATATATATATATATATGAAAATTCTTGTCAGAACAATACTAATATTATAAGTAAAAAAATATTTCTGTATCACCAGTACTTGCGTACTCTTTTCACATTTCAAAAAAAAAATTATTATTTTTAAAAGCTTTCTTGTTTATATATATGCACATTAGATACTACAGTTTAGAAGCTCATTCATTAAGATTTCAAAATTTAAAAGAAAGACTGATGAACATTTTAATTTCTTTTCAAAAGTTATTGTTGAGTTTCTAAGAAACTAAATATTTATTTTAAGAAAGTTCAAAATGTAAAACATAATCCAATTAATTGATGATTGCAGCCCTCCTTAAATGAAGATTAAAACTGTATAGTTAAGAAATATTCCAACATTTTTTAAACTTTTTTACATAAACAGAATAATATTATCTAACTTCTAACAATTATTTTCTTTCGACTGGAATATTTAAATCAACAACACTGACTGCTTAAAAAAATAATAAAAAAATACTTTAGCATTTACCTTATTAGCATTTATCTTTGTTTTAGAAGAATTAAGACTTTCTTGTTTCTTGCTAAATAACACTGAGTTTGCTACCTAGTTTAAAAGAGAAAAAAAAAAAACTAATAATTTGTTAATTCTAAATTAATAATAAACTATCACTAAAATTATCACTTTTAAATATAATTCTGAAATGAGGCAATGGCAAAACATTTTCCCATTCAATAGTAGCTACCACATAACTGGCATTCTTTCAACAGTAGCTGCTACTTCGCTTAAATTTTGATGAAAAATACCCCTTTATTCATTCTGCACATAATGAATGTATGCTACTGGCTAAGCACAGATGTCTTACACTTCAAGGTTGGTGAAAAATCCCTTTCAAAATTTTAAGGATTAAATATTTAGGCATATTTGGGCATTCATCAAGCAACAGAAAAGTATCAATAAAAATATGCTGACAGATAATATACATTGATAGATTATGCAGATAAGGGAAATGAACAGAATATTGATGTACTCATTTTTATTACAAATTTCTAAACACTGTACAACTGCAAAACCTGACTTTTATTTTCAAGCAAAATTTTATGAAATTCAAAATTAAATTTAATAATGTTGATTTAACAGTTGAAAGTGCCACTTAAATAATGTTCACAAATTATTTAAAAAATTAAGATCAACTTTTTCCCAAAACAGAAATAAAGTTTTAAATTAATCTCATTTAAATTAAAATATAAGCGAAATTATTTTCAGGAAATTAATTTTCAACTTCAGCAAATATTTTGAAATGCATAAAAATTATATTGAAATTTCTTTAAAACATTACATTTTAAAATCTATTTTAGAAAATATTCAGTTAAAACAAAGTAAATATCAATATTTAAATCATTTAGTTTCTAAAAATTACCATACTATTAAACCAAAACTAACTAGTTTAAATAATTGTTTAAGATATACAGCTTGATTTTTTTTTAAGAAAATAAGAAATACATTATGAAGATAAACACATTTAATTCCTAAAAGAACATTTTTATCAGGGTAGGATTGTCAAAAATTTCTTTAAAAAATAGGCATTTTTTTTAAAGACATTATCCAAAAAATTAAACTCCTTTTACAATTGCTTAAACCAGCATATTTTTTCAAGCATAGAATGTTTCCTACTTTAAAATAATGCATAATTTTTATTGAAAATTTTATAGTACTTTTTTAACAGAAAAGAATAGTAGTGTTTAAAAATGGTCAAATTTTTTTATTACAAAATTATCAATACTTAAGTTTAATAAAGAGAATTTTAAACATTTCACATTTTGAAAATTTAATAAAAAATCTGCTTTCTTATTAATATGCAAAAATAAATAAACTTCTTATTTTGGCATGAAAAAAAAAAACATAAGAAAATGTGATGGCATGTTTAATAAAACAAAATAATAATTTAACAATAACCTAGATGACATAAATAACAGAAATAAATTCATAAAGTTAAAAAAGATGTCATCTCTATAGTTCTAAACAAAATGAAAAAAAGAAATGCAATTTGATACATTCTTAAAAAGTATTATTTGAAACAATATGAGATAATAAACTGCATTACCACAAAATTTAACAGCACTGACCAAGTGAAGAATCTTATTAAATGAACTATTTGCTGTAAGTTTTTAAGTAGAAATTTAAAAAAGCATTTATTATTATTATTATTATTACAGTGTAAACAATGGCAGAATCATGAGATTCAACAATTCAATAAAACAATGATGGTTTTTTTTTTTTTCCTTCTTTTTAATGGCATTGTAATAAAAATCATTTTTACAGCTCATACTAAAACTAATTTTTCAAAAAAACTTAAAAGAAAAAAAAAACCATTCAAACAAGCAAAATTAATATCATTTAAAAGTTATTTCTAGCTTTTAAGAGAGTGTAAAAATCATTTTTGTGCAATAATATACTATACTGTTGTGGCAGAAACATGTTAAAATTCTGTTTTTATATTAAAATTAAGCTTCTGAATAAAAGTTTGCAGATTCTGTTCTTAGTGGGAACCAAGTCATAACTGCCTTTCAAATTTCATGTTCCTATTTCCAATGATTTATGCTGTGTGTTGTTCTCTATACAGGTTTTACCCAAATTCGTATAAAGAAATTTCAATAAAAAATAAATTTTATAAATTTATAAAAAGAAAAAAAAGAAAAAAATTGATAAAAGAATCTGAGCTAGGGAGAGTAAAATTTTTCTCTATTTCCTTGAAAAAAATTATTGGCTGATCCGATAAAATCCTTTAATGTATGAAATTAAAATTTAACAAAATTAGTACAATAAATATCAATTTCCAAATGAATGAGAACATTTTTTTTAAACATTGTGAAGGAAATGATGATTATTAAAAACTTATGGTATTATTATTATTATTAAAAACTTATGGTATTTTACACTATCAATTAACATAATTAACACCACAATGAAATACCATTCAATATAGAGCAATGAAATCATTTCATTAAATCATAGGATTGCTCCCAAACAACAAATTAACAAGAATTAACTTTAGAACAATTTCTCACATTTTCAGTATATTTCTTTGGTGTATCAAATTTATCTAGCTTTATTCTTATTCTCCATTGAAAGAATAAACCTACTTATTCTTTTTAAATAATATATAAAATGTTAAACACACATTTATTGACAGTAATTAAAATAAATTTTAATCATCTTAAACATTTAAAACAGAAATTCAAACACTTTTTGAATTTCAACATATATGACAATATACTTATTTCATATCACATTTTGGTGTAACCATTCCAGTATTACAATAAGTAATGATGCGTATTGTCAAAGAAAGAAGCAACAGAAAAAAAAAGGTCATCAAGAATTATCTCAATATAAGTTAGCACCCCTGGATTTAATTTATTCTAGATTCCATCTTTGAGGCTCTTTTCTTTAGTTATTTTCTTTCATAACATAAGTACTTATGACCATAATTTGGATTTATCATATTCAACATCTGAAGCAATTAAAAAAAATCTAAGCAGTTTGATAAAAATTAAGCACTTTTAAGGTGTTTAAAAGTGATTTTTAACACTTTTCATGATGCTACACAAACTGTTTATATTATATTATAAATAGTGGTTAGATAAATCATTTCAAAAGATTTACAAAATAGAAATATGAATACTTAGAATTTGTGTTAAGTCATAAAGAGCATGAAATAAAAAGCGAAAATATACTAATCTTGTCAATACATTACAAGATAAATACCCCAAATAATCAATAAAATTTACAGACTTCATTATCTTTATAAATTATATTTTATAAGTATTTAAGCAAATTTTTAAAAGTTTGATCATTTATCCTTTTTCATTTAAAATATAATTCCTATACAAATGCAGTTAAAAGGGTGGCCATATATTTTTTTAAAATTATTTTTAAGCACAAAATGATTTTTAAATAAATTATTATTGAAAGATAAAATGATTCAAGTATATAAATACTTCTTACAAAGAATAAATTAACAATTTGCATCAATTTGAATTTTTATTTAAAAATACTATACTTTTAGAAATTGAAAATAAAATTTACTTTAGTTTAATAAATGTGGACATTTTTTTAATGAATATAAAAAGCATAAGTTTAAGCAAAACATCTAACCTGAAAACTTGATTTGTATAATCTGTTTGATGTGTCTAATGCAAACAGAGGTTTGTTGCCAACAGAGGGTAGAGGATTGGGTTTATTTACACCAACTTTAAAAGCTGGTTTTTTCAATCTGGATTCCTGTTGTTTCTTCGCCATTTTTTCTTGCTTCCATTTTTGAAGCAATTCAACTCGAGAATTAGCACGAGTATCAGGCTTGCCTGGAGAAAAATAGGAAAATTTTTTGAAAGTTTAAGAGAATTTTAAAGTATTCTAAAGTATTTACTAAAAGAATCAGGAAGTCAGAAATTTATTTACAGTTATGTGATATACAATAGGTATGAATTAATTAAATTTCATTATTTACTTGATTGATTATTTATTCATTTGCAAAGCAATTTTTCATCATATTTACAATAAGTAAGTCTAAAGCTTTTAATTTGCAATATGCATTTTAGTAAAATAACAGATGCATTTAAGTATAAATATGTGGAAATTTTGGATTATTTAATAAAAATTGAAAAGTTTATATTTACTCTTCTATTGTTTATATTTTAATTTTATTATATGGGCATGTCTTTATATTCTTTAATGTCATTTTAAATGAATTTAAACTTTTAAATTAAATTTTCATACATAAAAATGTTTTTATTACAGTTGCAGATCAGAAAGTAAATTAATACAAATATAGATATTTCATTTTGAAGAAAATAAGTAAAGCATTAGGATAAAAGTCATTTGCAAAGATGAAAATAATTAATTAATTAGATATTTCATGATAAATACAAAACTTTTACAAACTCTCCTTCATAAATGCAATAAAAAGGAGCTGCTTTAAATACTTGGAGTTAGGACAAATTACTAAAGCATGGAATGCAAATAGAAATTTTTAAGTAAATTGTAACTGTAATAACTTTTTAAAAATATTTTAATTTTTATAAAATTAATTTTAAGAAAGTTCAGTTTCTTGTCATATTTATAATTATTCTATATAATTTCCTTTGTTTTTTTATACTTCATATTTTCAAAGTTCTTGCCATAACCAGAAAAAAAAATTGTTGCTATTTTTCATTTTTAGACATAACAATAAAAGTAATGTTTTTTAAAGCATTCCTATTTCCATTATTTTTATAATTTTTGTTCTTCAATACATTTACTATATATTAATCACTAAAAATAATGGGACCACGGTAGCTTGGTTGGTACAGCGTCAGTCTCGTAAACGAAAGGTAACAAGTTCTGTTCTTGTCTCAGCCAAAGACTGCCATGTTGACCAATGGTAGTTGGGGCACGTTAAATATGTCGTGACTAAGTCCTTCAAGTTCCCATAACAAACTATACATCTGGGGGTACTGAATAAGAAATGAGTCGATCTCTGATTTGGATCTAAATTCTGATTTGCAGACAGATAAATGTGTGTATGAATGTCGATCGACCCTTAAAAATGGTTGCGTCGTGTGTGTTCGAGCAAAGTCATACTTTCACCTTAACGGTGCACATTAACAATGAAAGGTGCACACCTCTGCCTTAATTTGAAAGAGCTCCGCTCATTCGTGCTCGGTAAGATCAAGTGGCATTAGACCCACCACCACTTAAAGTAATAAAAATTTTAGTTCTTAAATTAATTGATAATAGAAATCAAGTTTTCCCTTTGACAATATGCCTTAGCCTAATTTAAAAAATCAAATCCAGTCATCCCTAGAATTGCAACATCCTATCCAAAACACCTTTCCAAATTGGAGTTTTACTAAAAATCTACATGCATTTTTTAAGAAATTCAGTTGGATTAATATCTCTGGTTTCTAAAGTCAAATTTTCTAAATCCCACAAGGGCATAATTCATCTGTATATCCAATATTCTACTAGAATATTAAATATTTAAGTTTGTATTAATGATTCTTATATTTTTATTTTTTATCATACCTTTCCAATGCAAGTATGAGATCCAGATAAAAAAAATACTATAAATTGGATTTAATCAATTTATAATGTTTTCTTAATTTTTTTTTTACTCTAGTGTTATCCATTGTGCCAAATTTTTTACTTTTTATCATATTTCAAAATCATAAATAGAAGTTCTGCAAATAAAATATGTCTAATTGATTATTAGAAGGTACTATTTGTATAACATCAAAATTTAGTTTGACATATTTGTTAATGGTTTGAAATAATAATAAATATTTTAAGGGCATGAGGAACAATAACTATCCAAAAGTTTAAAATTTTAGTATACATTTATATTTTTATATACAGATCCAAGTAAAAAATAACAAACCCATCTCTGTTCATTTCAATCTTTTCCTTATTGTAACATTCTGTATTATTATAAAATGTTATAACTAGTTTTCTAATTCTCCATTGTTTTTTCAATCTGAACATAAGCAGCATAACAGTTGAGGACTAGATGTGTCTGTACTCTGAGCATCAGTCTTGGATGCTCAGGTGTAATGAAAACAAAACATCAGTCCATTTATATTACTTCTTAAAGTAAAATGCTGTAAATGTTTTTTAAAGCCATAATTCGATACCACTAGTCGTTGCACAGCCACTGGTAACAACTAGTAATTAAAAAAAATTAAGTCATATTATACTTTAGATACCAAATATCCTTGTTATGCCACTGAACATACTATTGATGCTCGTTTTTTAATTAATAAACTTTAAATTCTAGCAGATTAGTCAAAACAAATATTGCAGTTCAAAATAAAAGGTGAAAGAAAAAATGGGTACTTTATACTATCCCTAATGAAGTTATAATTAAAAAAAAAATACATGCATGCAAGAAATATCTGCTTATTAAAAGTTATAAATTTATATCCCTTCTTATTTTATTAAAAGTATTTTGTTTTAAAAACTATGATCTTAAAAATAACTCATTCCCTTTAAATATACAACACAAAAAATTAAAAATTGTTTAAGTATGGAAACATCAAACCATTGTAAAACATGATTTTTATTCCATAATAATTAAACACAGAACATTTTCTTTGGAAAGAAAAAAAAAACAGGCATTTATCTACATACAAATGCACTTATTTTTGAAGCATTTATGCTTTGTGATGCAAACAAATAAGAAAAAGATATGCATTGCGAAATATGTGTACTCTTTGAACAATTTTAAAATAAATAAACACATGAATATATCATAACACATAAACATCATGGTAAAAAAATATACTGTCTAGGATTTAATTATAAACGTAATTATTCGTAACATCTTTTGAAAAAACACTAATATGGGAACATTTTTTTCGTTATTTATTTGAATAAAAGATTATGTTATCTTCATTTATATACCTATTGTTGGAATCTTGCTGTTACTCTCCTTCTTTTCTTCCAAGATGCTTTCGTCATCTAAAGGTCGAATAATACTAAAACGTTGATGTCGTGAAATACATCTTTGATTATCTAGTTGATTTTTTCGCAATTCTCGCGAAAAACCCATAAAATTTAAGGACTTCTTTTTATATTTCTCCATAATGATGAAAAAAGGATAAAAAGAAGCTTTAAAAATTCAAAACATAAGAAAACGAAATTGCCAGTATTAAACTCAAATTCGGTTAACTTTTTCAAGAAAACCGCTCACTTGCGTAAACATGTCATTACCAATGAGCCGATACTGCGCATGCGCACTCGATCCTTTAACAAAAAAAAAGAGCAACGGACCGCGATGTTCGTCATCCTGTTTTACTTATCGCCAAAATATTGCTTTTTTAAGTAACGTATTTTAGATATTACATTTTAATAAATACAATTTAATGTGCCCCTTTTAAAGTCGTCAGGGAACCAATAATGCCAAGTTACTGAAATAGCAAGTGTACAACTCAACAAAGAAAATGAATTAGTAGGGTTGCTAGTAAAACTATCTTTTGATTGTTTTGGCGAGAAACTCAAATGACATATTAAAATAAATTTTCAAGCAGACTTTTTAACTGATAAAATCAGCTATTTCTATTCTTATTTTCATTTTTATCTTCATTTCATAATAGTATCTTAATGTATATAAATTGACCTTACATAATAGAAGATCTGAATTTTTGCCTATGCGATTACCAACAAATACGTGTTTTGTTAGTAGAATATGCTAATGTACTTTGTTATAGTATGTACTTTAGCAATATGAGATGTGTCAAATTGTTCAAATTTTGTACAATTGATTTAGAAAAACGCATCTAAAACAAATTCAATTTTCGTATCCTATTACTACCAGGTAGGATCAAATGTCAGTCCCACACAATAGTTAAATTCGTATATAAAATTAATATTTTGTAACTACTGCACACCGAGCAGGCTATCTCTATTTAGGGGCCAGAGCTAAAAAAACATTTGAGGCCCTAAATTTTTTGTAAAATTGAGAAAAAAAAATGAACACTAACACATTTTATTAATGCATTTAATGCAAGATTTTGTTATTCCTGATGCATTAATTACTTCAGAAAAAAATTCAATATTTTGCATTTTCTTTTATCGAAGCTTATAGCAAGTACATTTAAGCGTTCTGCATACATTCTTGAACTAAGATAATTCTTTATTAATTTTAATATGCTGAAAGAACATTTAATATTTGTTCTTAAATTTTGGATTTCAATTCTAATTTTATTGATTAAATTAAAAGCCGAATCAATTATTTTTGCTTAAATAGTGTTAATTTTGAAAAATTTAGTAACTTATTAATTATTTTATTAAACATAAAGTAAATGACATTTCTTGTAAACAGTATAAACTTTTAGCTTCGGATGCCGCCGATTACTTGGTTCTCACATCAATAAATTCATCTGACTCATTACAAGTTTGTTCAAACTGTGTATACATTGGTTTAATCAAATCTATTTTGGCTTCCGAACGAGTGTTGCACAATAATTTAAAAGTAATGTTTGATTTTTTTATGTGTATGTGTGTGTGCAAATGCAGAAAATAAATTGTATAAATTTTGAAACATCCAAAAAAAACTTTTACAATATATACTGTTAAAACTGGAATCTAAAATTCATAAATTAAAAGAGTATGATAAACAAAGCACATAAATGCATATGGGTTTAGAGCAATTATTCTCTATTGTACATCTTTATATTCTCCTTTCATATTGCTGCCGTTGTGATTTGCCTGTCCTCTACAACTCATAATATCTAAATCAAACTCCCTTAGTATTCTTAATAGAGTTTATGCGAGTCCTTCCCCAATTACATCTGTTATTTCAATAAAACCTATAAATGATTTATCTACATTCTATTTTTTCTCTTCAAAATTTAACTACTTAATAATGATGGAAGTGTATTCCTTATGGGGAATATCAGGAGTACAAACCCATTTGATATTAAAGTACCTGGCTATTTTTATACCGTTTTTAATTTTGTTAAGGAGGTCATTTCCTAAAGGCGTCAGAAGATGCTCAGACAGCCACATGGAAATAAACTAAACTATACTGTATACTTTCAGTACATGTGAGCGCTTATTAGTCAGAATATTATTTTAGTTTTTGATCATGATGGATGGCCCTTGCTTAGCAACCACCTCCACAGGATAGCGGGCTCTGATTGCACACCAATGCTAAGGCGTTTTCTGGTATTAATTCTATATTTGACCAAACCCCGTCGACCAAGGATGGCGACACAAATCACGTCGTAAGAGCCGCCAAACACCTTTGCATCCCTGTGTAATATTTTTTTAGGGTGTAGGAGAAAAAAGTTTTATAAACGTCACGATGTAGTCTCATCTCGATCGCATGACTCCATTAATGACAAAAATTTTCAAAAATCGTCACTTAGCGTCAAAAATGCAAAAAAGCGGGCGGATTTTTAAAGATATGTTCTCTCTTTAAATATCACTTTATTTTTTTCGTTGCTGTTGGCAGTCTGTTTACAACAGAAAATATTGCCGATGATCAGCGGCGTAGAGAAGGTAGAGGTTATTTGAGTCCTAATAAAATATTGGATGGTGCATGACATAATTTTTCGCACCATAATGATATTTCTCCTAAAAAGAACTCATAAATGAACTATGCTTTATCTCCATAGCAACTCCGGGCCTTTAAGCCCTTATCACACGCTGAAATTTCTCCAGCACTTTTCCGTTTCTACCCTCAAAAGCCGGTCAAGCAAGTTTCATAATCGACAATTTTTTCGAACTAGTTCGAAAATGTTGTAAAATATTGTCCGCAAACGAAATTCAACCAATCATGTGAAACTTTGAAGTAACGTCACACAAGTGATGTTACTTTCCTTGTCGTTTGCTGACGGAAAGTGACGAAGATATTTCACCGTGTGATAAGGCCTTAAGGCTCATTTTGGAGAAATCTAAGCTCTCCTTGCCCTTTCAGATAGTATTCCACTCCGCCCATTATTCACAGAAAACATTTAAGGAAAGTGACTACTTTGGAAAAGTGATCCCCCCCCCTGAAAATATTAATAGTGTTGTCTAAAAAATGCTCTTTACAAAACGGTTTGAATTTTGTTACTCAGTCAAGTTTGGGGGAGAATTTACAATGATTGTTATATTTATATAGGTTTTGACGTTATTTCATAACTTAAAAACTCTTAAATTTTAACCTTTAGTAGATTTCCTTACTAAAAATATCATAAATTAAAATCAGTATTTTTTCTTGTTAAAAAAATATTTATAATAATTTTTCAATGTGTTCTGCAGTTTCTGAAGAATAAGAAATTTATTTAATTTGAGATACACTATAGCTGATATAATGCATTCCAATGCAAAAATAAGAACAATTTTATGTTACTTAGTTGTTGAACTCCAGTTTTTAAGGAGTGGATAGAAATAAAGAATGTTTTTTAGTTGAAATTGAGGTTACGAATTTCTTGAATTTCCTGCTAAATTTTCAGCAAATCGTTTGATAAATCGCTACAGTAAAAGATAATAGATTTATACCTCTTTTTAAATAAAAAAAAAAGACCTTATTTTTTTTCAATCTTTTTTAATGTAAAAATATTTTTTTTTCCTTAAAGAAAGAAAGATTTTTAAAAATCTTTTTAAGAATACAACAATTTTCAAGGGTTTAAAAAAAACATCACGAGCATAGTGACATACCATCTAAAATTTAATCACGATATAAAAATGCGATGGAAAAGCTACATAACAAATTTCATGCTCATTATTCTTCTCGCTTTCTTTAGTTATCTTGTTCTCAAATCGGCAAACAAACTTATTTCCAAATTTTCTACACTTTTCTGAGAAAGAAGGTCTATCAAAATTTCCGGAACAGAATTTCTTCTATCACAATACACCCTCTTTACATTCTTCGAGAAAGTAAAGTTGTATAATTAACCTCTTAATGTTCAATAACATCAGGAATGACTAGAAATTTTCAAACTTGAAATCAACATCCATTTCGGTGTCACATCTATTTCACTGGTAAACAATAATTCTCACTTTTCCCACAAAAAAAATAAATAAATAAAGATGATATGACTAATATGCACAGCATTAAATTCTAACAAATGAATACAAATAACTTTTATAGTTACTTGAAAAAGTTAAACTTAATAGCTATTGCAAAAATATTTTTAAAAAATATAGAATAAAATTTAATAGGAGAAAAAACTGACATTGCATAGATTAATGCTACAAAATTAAATCCTGTGACAAAGAATAATAAAAAAAAAATATTTACATTGGAAATTGGTGACTGATATCATTAATATCAACAGTATGCATAAAAATATTCTTAATAATGAAAACAAATTGAAGCTTTTATGATTAAAACGATTTTATAAACATATGTATTGCCAAAAAATATAATATAAAAAATAATAATGATATAATGATAGTAAGGATACATATAAGAGCAAAACAACTTACAATAAAATATTATAAACCACAAGTAAGTAGTTAATAAATAAATGTTAAGTTTTTATTTTAAGAGAATTTGCTAGTCTGATTTTTGACAATGGAAACTTTTTCAATAAAATTAACATCAATAGAATTCATGATTTCTTGGTTTAAAATATTGAGAGCCTAAATAAAAAAAATCGTGTGACATGGGAATCTCAAATACATATAAGATTTAATTTTAAAATTCATTCTGCACTTGTTACAGAAATAGGACATGATTAATAAAATTCCCAAATTAATTGTCATTAAATTCCTAAAAATTTGTTATAAAATATTATTTAAAAATGTGATGGAGTATTTATTTTTTATTAGTATGAATATAGAAATATCTTGTTGCGATTGGCGATAGAAAGGCCAGAACTCGTATTGGGTTGGAAGCCAGATAACATGACCACAAGGCAAAAGTGATCACTCAGTCTTGAGGTTGTTAACTGGCTGATTGTTATAAGGCTACCACTACAGTACCCCCCTCCAGTGAGTCATATGTGAGACGAACGATACTTGTGGCTGTTTAGTGGGGATTTTATTGCCTGTTTGTGTCTAGTGCGCTTGACTCATTTATTACTGACTGATTATTTATCAATTTTATTTTATTTAATGGCTGATTATCTGTCGTCTTTTTATTTACATACTTTTTATATATTAGCCACAACAGCTGCACGAAGGTTGCGCATTTATTTATTTTCATCACCCTTGGTCACCAATGTTACGATTGGTGACAGAGAGTCCCGCAAGTGAAACCTGTGATTGGTAGCCAGATAACATGACTACAAGACAAGAGTGATTTCTCAGTCCGGAGGTTGCTATCTGGCTTACAAAGTTTCCTCTACAATTTTATTTCATTTATATCTTATTTCTCTTTAAACAAAAGAATATCTTGAGCTTTTGATCCTCAGATCTTTCAAGATTTTAAATTCTTTATTTAAAACAATGAGCAAAAAAGGATTAATTCTCTGACTATGACAACGAACTAGTTTCGATTTTTCTTTAATGAAAAAGATCATAGCCCCTGAATACATCATCTGTTGACAACTACCTCCATCATTCGCCATTTTCAATAGTTATTGGAAAAACAATATGAATTGTCTATGAGTAAAATCTAAAAGAGAGCACGACAACAATAACCCTTCTACGAAACTGTAATATTTTTGTTCCATATGAATATTCCTAAGCCCTTGTTACATCACCAATTAGCGTTTTTTCCTTTTCTAAATGAAACATTTGTAGAATCATCCACCCTTCCTCTCTAAAATTAGCCTCATTTTTTGCCAATTAATTTTGACATTTTGATGTATCAAAGACAAAGGAATTACAGACATTAAACAATTCGTAATGAATATGCGGACAGCCATTTTAAAGTATTCAGACTATTCTATGATTATTTTGTACTGATAATTTAGATAGCGTTTTCTTTTATCTTGATAAATTATTGTTATCATTTGCAAAAGGAGGCAGAAATAAAGATCAGTTATTGGATTACCATGACCTTCAGGCGTTTTAAATACAAAGAAAGAATTTAATATGAATGGGAAATTCGTTTTTTCTTTCTTTCTGCAGTATGACTACAGATAAGTTATAAATCAATTTCCTGCGTTAAAAGTTTCTATTTGTATCCCAGCATTAGAAAAATTTTATACCTTTGATGATAATAACAATCTACTTCTCCAAATTATGTTTTGCATGGTTGCTGCAAAATACTTTGATAAGAAATAAACTTTTCCATAAATGTAAATTTCAAGGATTTTTTTAGACTAACAGAAATGTTAAACATTCTCGCTTATTTTTACATAAAGGTGTTATTCCCTTCCTTTCCGCATGAAAATGTGAGCTTTGTAAACACCTTCTAATGAAAGGCAGTTATTAAGGAGGTATTGACCTTGTGCAACAATTATCTTTCATTAGAAAGTGTTTACCTTGTGCAAAGACCATGAACACCAAGAGAATTCAGATTTCAATTTTGAGAGTCCCAGATGAAAATATGCTTTGTCGTTTCATTAAAAAAAAGTCCCGTTTTTAAAGCAACACTAAAGCTATTTTGGAACGGATCTCGTAATTTTGACTAGCGATCAGATGATGAAGACGACATCTGAGTTGTCACCCCTCTCTAAATTCCATACCACACCAGCTGGAGGACGTTTGGCTCCGACGAATTTAACGTGCAGCACACAATGAAATTAAAAAACATATTGCACGGCAACACTCTTCAATTTCCCATTAAAGTATCCAGTATCATGTTGGTATTTCATCTTTTGACATATAATAAGAGGAAAGAAAATTACTCAAAGTTATAACTTCAAATGTAAATAAAAAAAATCCGCTTCATACTAGGCGGAGAACATTAATGACAGATTCATCTACTAAAACGTTGCGGATGAAAGTTTAAATGCTATGCGCATAAGTACATGGCATGTGACTTTTTACGTCACATGAATTGTCCCCATATCTACAAAAAATTGATCTTTGATGTTAATCTGACATTTTCACTAAATTTAGCATAAGATTGCTTGCGCTAGCGTAACCATTCGCTTACTTGTGATTAATATACAAGTGCCAGAAAATCGTAAAGGTATTTTAGATGCTTCCCCCCCCCCCAACAAACTGAAATCAATATTCGACATAGAATTGCATATGAAATTTGAGAATAAAACATCAAATTTATTTATTTGTGTTTGTATTTTTGAGTTGTCACATCTAGAAATAATCGAAAACACAGACGAACGACCTTTTGACAGATTTGGCTCAGAATTTGATTTTAAAAAAATTTACAATTTAGATTCATAATCTTGAATCAGATGTCCTTTTAATCCGTTTTTGAAGTATTGTCCTTGCTTGCCTACGAAATCGTGGGTGAAAATCCTTTTCGGGGAAGGTATGGCTCCAAATTGAAATCGAGGTACATTTTAAATGTTGAAAAAATTTTACTCACCTTAATTTTGCATTTCATTATTATTTGTTTAAGTATACTCATATAGTCAGACAGACATATTTCTACTGAATGTATTTAAAACGAAATTTAATAAAAGTCTTTAAATTTGGTATGAAGCTCATATAAACAGTTTTCATCCGTCAAACTCAACTCGGGTTTTAATAATTATGTTCACAGACAGACTAATGTAAATAATTCCAAAAACATGTGTTTCGGAAGCAGGATGGTATAACACGTAAAGAGTTGTCATGTATTTTTTCAAGAATACAAATTTTTTGAAAATTAAGGCCTTATCACACTGCGAAATATCTTCGACATTTTCCGTCAGCAACGACAACGAAACTTAAGAAATATCACACGGCAAAGTATGTTCGGCACTTTCCGTCAGCAAACGACAGGGAAAGTGACGTCACTTCAAACTTTCACATGATTGGTTGAATTTCGTTTGCGGACAATATTTCGACAACATTTTCGAACTGGTTCGAAAGAGTTGTCGATTATAAAACTTGCGTGACCGGTTTTTGAGGGTAGAAATGGAAAAATGTTGGCGAAATTTCACCGTGTGATAAGGCTTTTACTTCACTTGTGTGACGTTACTTCAAAGTTTCATATGATTGGTTCAATTTCGTTTGCAGGAAATATTTCCGTCGCCATCGTCGGCATTTTCAAACTGGTTAGAATAAGTTGTCAATTACGAAAAACTTGCTTGACTGGTTCTTGAGGGTAGAAACAGAAAACTACTGACGAGAAGTGCGGACGATACTTCACCATGTGATAAAGCCTTTACAATGACAATGCTTTCGCATAGTATATTTCTTATGCGAGAAGTTAAAGAAGCAGGAAGAGTGATATATATTTTCATTAGCAAATTTCAGGATTTATATGAAATTTAGAATAATATTTTACTGGCTGGCTGAGAATGGCTGATCACGATAATTACGAGATGTAAAAAATTACGTAGATAAGATTTGGTAACTTCTTCAGAACCTAAAGCGTAGATATATATTGGAATATGAACTAATCAGTTATGGTAAATGAGATTACAAACATTTGTAGATATATAAAACTTTTGCTGTTGCGATACCGTATTACAAAACTATCTAACTAATACTAATACAAATACTAATTCTTAAGTCTTTTTTTTTACGAGGGACTAAAATCAAAAGTTAGACACGGATCATACACCAAAATTCAATTAGATGCGAACGGAAGCACAGACAGATAAATTGTCAATGTTTTGACAGATTATATTCAAAAGTTGATGATAATATATATTTTAAATGCTAAATTAATCACATGTATGTAAAGGTATATATTGGCAGGTAGTTATAATATTTTGAAAAGTTAAAACAGATCTATACTTTAGAAGCTACATCAGTGTATTAAATTTTATCTATCTACTTATGTATTGTAGTTTTTGTGCTCACATGCTTTCCAACAGATGGATGGACATACTTCTACTGAACAAAACTCGAAAAAATTCCCAATTTCCAAAATTTTGATAGAAATTTACAAATTTGATATAAAGCTCATTTATCAAATTATTTTAAAGTCATCTATATAAATAAAAATGGTATGTCTTTTATAAGTGACCGTACCACTCATCCGATTCCGATAAAATTTCGACTACTTATTACTTGCACTTACAAGATAGCTATATCATTTCAACATGGCTCAAACTTATCTGGTCCGTATCAAAATAAACCTAGTGTTGCTTTAAAACGGTACATTAATATAACTCACCTTCTTCAGAATAAAATTGCTAATTTTGAGAAAGACCGTGATTGTCTTGCTAGGTATTGTCAAACGAGAATTGTGAAATGTGTGTGTTTGGTTGGAATTTATTACTTTTTCAGAATCAATTGTGAAAATATGCATTTTGGATCATTTTTTGGACGGTCGTTTTACAAAATGTGACTACATCTATAGTTATAATTATAACACACCGAATTTCACTTAAATCATCACAACATTTATAAATTATTTTATTCACATTCCTGAGAAAATACAGACCGTTGAACGATCAGTCTTTGGCGTATGTGTTGGCGGAATTGTGCCAATACGTAAGTTGAATTCCGCCAAGGATCGAACCTGTGATGTTCGGGTTTGAGGTCCAGTAACTTATCCACTATACAAAAATGGCCACCAGTGTTTGGTGGTAGTTACTGGCTTATTAAGATTCACCACAAGTCGTTTGGGGGATTTAGTCCAAAATTTGATAAAGTATCTATACTTTAGACACTAAAATTGTGTCTGGGTGTTAAATTTTAACCACCTAATTCTTTTCATTTTGTAGTTATCTTGTTCACTTATTACGGAACAGACAGCCAAAGACTTTGTTCAAAATATGATATAAATTTACATATTTGGTCTTAAATCCATATATTAAATGTCTTCCGTATATTGCTCAAAGTGTTTTTGAGTTATCGTGTTCGCAAAAGAGACATAATACCAAAAATCTATCTTCTGCTGTCATTGAGGTTTGAAAAGTGGAGATTTGTCAAAAACTCTATTCGAATAATTTTTACGATAATGATGTTTACTTTTTGTATATTTCGTAACAGAGAACTTAAAAAACGTTCATTCCGAATGCAGAAAGGTTTAAATGATATTGTAGCGCTCGTTCTCTTTTAGAGAAAATTAATTAATTAAAATTATCATTAAAATATAAATGGGTATTTTATATGTCATTTTTATCATCGTTAATCGTATAAATGGTTTGAGAGTTGTTTAACCCGGTATTCCCACTTCACAGAGAGCGCGGATGAATACACGCAAAGTGCCCCAGCGGCAAGTGTGCGATGCTGTTTGTGAGAAATAAAAAATATTTTTGATATAAGATGAGAGTGATTGCTTCCATAAAGTTTACATGGAGTCAGATAATGAAAATCAATATCATGGATTAATCAGTACTCTTCAAAAAGACAGCTGAAATTCGAAATTATTTATTTTAAAGATTATAATACTTTCTTTTAATTGTATAAAAGATATTAAAAATGTATCATGCAATGTTCAAGAAATCTCATTTTTAACAAAAATTATTTATTTGTTAAAATAAAATGTTTTTATTTTGAAACAGGAAAATTCATTCTTACTTCATCCGTTTTTAGAAGTATATCATTTATTCTAAATGGATCTTATTAGAGATATAAATTGAAATAATTATAAAAATTTTAAAAACAATGTTTCACTTATTATATTAACACGGAATGCTTAAACCGAAAATCCTCGTTCACGTAATTGTCCACTGCCAGAACTAAGATTTCAAGCTCTAAGGCGACGCAAGCAAACTCGAACTCACCCTTGTTCTTTACTGCATATGAAATCAAAAGCGAAATGGCATCGTGATCTCACGGCGCGTAAATGTGGTGTTTGTTTACGTACAGATAGTTATGTTATTTCAAGAATTATTTATTTAGGTTTTCATTTTGAAACCTATAAAATGGGCTATTTAAGGTGCATAGAAGTAGAGAATTTTAAATCATATAAAGGAAAACAGGAAATAGGATGCCTGAAACCATTTACTGCCATCATTGGACCGAATGGTTCCGGTGAGTTCACTAAGAAAATTATCGTTTGCTGCTTTTCATATTTCTGAAAATCGATAAATTATAAAATTTTATGGCTTTATTAATGTTAAAATCAATCATAAATTAAAAATTTATGAATTTTGTTTTATGAATTATGATATAACTAGTGTTCTAATTTCCTATTTACATAACACTTTCGTTGTTCACATTGTGTGAATAACGTAGCTAAACGGGCATCATTTGATTTAAGATCTTCTGTTGTCATAATTTTACTTGACTATAGAAATTTATGTATATAATTTTAGATTTGAATAAGTGAAAGTGAAGGAATCGCATTTCAAAAGCCATTGAATCAGCTTCGCAGAAAATTTATCCTATTAGAACGAAACGAAAGTTCCATAGTTGTTTTTAGGCGATTAAAAGCTATTATATAATAAGAAGTTTCGTTATAACTAGCAAAGAAAATATTCTAGGTTTTTAAATATATATAGTAGTTATGAACATGAGGAAGTATCTGTTAACTTATTTTGTATTTCGTTTTTATTTCATGAAATATCTAAAAAAGGGAGAGGGAGGAAAACGAATTTTCTTGAATTTCCCGTCTTTTTATAAGAGAATAGTTGATCATTATTTATATTTATAGTAAATATGTTATATTTCATTATTTATATATTAATTGGATGTTATCTCAGTTATTGATTTTTATAATCTTGGTTATTTATTTCACGATTGGATATATTTTCAACTGATTTCTTTTGCTGTTGATGTTTTTATTTGTACTGTCTGATTTGTTTTCTAGTATTTTATTTAAACCTTTCTTTATTCTTCAAAATTCGATCTGTGCTACTAAAACCAAAATCTTTTTTTTACAATATTTATTATTATGTAGAGTAATTTGAATAAAATAGCATGGTATTTTAAAATTTTGTTATTAAAATTGTGATTTCTGTCAAAAATTACATAGTGTGCTTTAAAGAATAATCTATTTTAGTCAGATATTTTCTCTTCATATGTATGAAGTAGTTTCTTTTAACAGATTATTGCTATTTCATCATAAAAATGAATTTGACGAAATAAATTACAGGACAAATTTTTAGTTTATCAAATTATTTAATAAATTCTTTAGGCTTAAATTTCCCCCCCTCCCAATGATATCACAATTCCTTTACTGTATGTAAGTAACATTTAAATCAAAATGAATAATTTTTAATATTTTTTTACACATATTCAGAAAATTTCTCTTCAACATATATGCTTTAAAAAAGTGTTCTTGATTTTTCAGCATAAAATAATAATTTTATGATAATTTCATGAAATTTGTTTTATTATATTATAATACTGCCTGATTAATCATGCTATATTAATTTATTCTGAGCAAGCAATAATTTGTGAATTATTAATACATTCATTGTTATTGCACTTCTTTTTTCTTCAGAAAGGTTTGCAGATTTCGAGCAAGTTCATATTATAATAAATTTTGTTTTTCTCATGTACTTAAACTTTTATCCAATACATTCTTGGGTTAATCTGCACCAAGCAGGGGACCCAAAGCACATTTTCATCATCGATATATATATATATATATATATGATTTCTTTAGGATATTTTATTTACCTACCCCATCCCTTCCTTTTTTTTTAAAAAAAAATCTTCATCACATTTTATTATAGGTTTAAAAAAAATATTTCTGTGATTTTAGGTGCTTTTTTAAAAAAA
Source organism: Argiope trifasciata (assembly GCA_026543055.1). NCBI lineage: Eukaryota > Metazoa > Arthropoda > Arachnida > Araneae > Araneidae > Argiope > Argiope trifasciata. The sequence goes on along the minus strand of JAPMOQ010027263.1, from coordinate 343,821 downwards.
AATAATGTTTTAGAAAGATTTTTTGATATTGTATTTCTTTGTATGTTGTATGCATTATTTTTGTTTCCAAGTTTCATTGTTTTTTAAAAAAAATTGTTACATATTATTGTGCATGCATGGTTCCACTTGCAACATGATAAGCAAAATCAAAACCAGAAAAGTGTGAAATAAAGCTATCAAAAAGAAACCATTAAATAGTTATGTGCATTATCTTGTCTTGTGACCTTTAGGTGTGCTATAATAAAAATGATCTAAATAAAGTATTGAAAATAAAAATGAAAAAACTCTTACAAAGGATATTGAGACAGTTAAATGAAAAAAAAAAAAAAATGCAAACAATACTATGTATAAATTTAAAATAAAGAAGAAATGAATAAATTGATTACTCACCCTAAAATACTGATTTTTCCAACTTTTGTGTCTTTTATGAAATAAATACTGGTTTCTTACTTAAGAGGTCTTTTTGATTACATGTCAAAAGACCTCTAAGCTTCATATGAAACATGACCTCCTGATATGTCACTAGTATTTGCTGTTTTCCTGAATCCTGTACTTGCTAGAGATAAGCACCGCTTCACTAGATATAATCTATGCAAAAGACTTGTGTCCGAGTTCACCAGCCCCAACATTGAATGGATTTCGCAGTTTTTAGATTCATTTGAAAACTTATGACCTCTCAATCAGTGATCACCTTGTCCTCACTGCGCTTCATTTCTCAGAGAAATGGCATTGCAAATATTCATCACTATACATTCTCCAGTAGGGATACTGCTACAGACTGCCTGATACATCATTTTGTGCCAGTTTAGAAAATACATTCGTATTAATTTCTATAACCCCAATTACTTTATGAATGTTTATCTGTCACCATTCATACCATTTCAATAAATAAATAAAATAAAATATTGACTGGGCCTTTAAGTCAACTGGGTTGATTTAAAGAATTTTTCTCTAGTTACTTTCATCACTTTGAAATGCGGCGAACCAATTTGTATGCTGTATTCAAATAAAATTTGAAATAATCTTTTAAAAATAATATATCATTTTGATAAGATATAGGTTTTTGTTGTTGATTGCCATGGCTAAATTGATTTTCTTAATACTTGCCATCTTCAGACATGTTAATGTTATAAACATGTTGATGCGTAGAAGAGTTATAACAAATTACTTTTTAAACCACACTATTATTAACATTATATCTATCAATTTTGATAAAATAGTTGTTAGATGAATAAAAAAAAAGTGCCATTTTAAATTGCAAATTTTTAATAATGAAAAAACTTTCTGAAAAATTGGTTATGCTTGCAATTTGATGAAATAAATTGGAAATGAAAGTTAGCTGCCTTTTATTATGAAATTCAAAAAATTCTGTTAGAAATGAAATCCCAAAATGTTTTTTAATGAATGGAATATAAAGCATTGAAAATTAATGCCTACATAATAAAAATACAATACAATATATGTAGATGTAGATGTGATGATCATAAACTGCAAAATTTCATATCTCAGTAATGAAATAATTTCGCATTTTGAAATCAAAGATATATATCAGTTATACAATTTTTACATCATAATTACTATTTTTTTTAATTTAAAAATTTAATATATAAATTATTTTTATTTGAATGTATATTGAATAATTGAAAAATATTTTAACTGAATGAATAATGAATGTTAGGTTATAATAAAATTTTAATATATTTTAGCTTGAAATGGTTTCTAGATTTTCTATAATACATATGTGTCTGTTTAAAAATAATTTTATTTTTCAAAAACCGTAAGATGTATTGAGGTCGAAAAATAGTTATATATTATTGCATATTTTGCATTCATGTAATTTGAATTCTTTAGTTTCTTTCTTTCTTTAGGATATGTTGTAATAGGTTTATCCATAATAGTACTTAACCTTAAAACTTTTTGATCACTTCTCAATTTGTTTATTTGGAAGAAAGGGCTTTAATGAGCTAAAATTTGCTCTATATTATTGGAGGCATTTTTCTGTAAATACTATTATATTTCTATGTGTACTCATGACATTTTAGAAAATTTTCAGAAACTAAACTTTGTTTTAATTAATGGATTTATGAATCCGTTAATTTCTTAAAATAGGAACTGCTTATTTTGCAAATAATGTTGTTATATTTTCAGTAGCCAGATGCAAGTGATGAATCACTAAATATCATCAAATATAACTCTTTCTAGGTCTATTGTATATATATTATTTTTTTAATGTAATGAGTATTTCATTTTAATATTTTTGTAGTCCCATATTGTTGCTCCAGATGTAAGATTTAGGGTAAACACTATAAAATAGGTTATAATTATTTTATTTGTTTATTTATCATTTGTGACACTTCATGTTCGAAATTTGCTATAAAACGCAATTGTGACATCTCTCATTTGAAATTTGCTATAAACGAGTTTCTTTCATGCTCAATTTTCATATAAAAAATAAAGCAATAGAGAAAATGGCATTAACATAAGTACAACAGATTGTGTATAAAACTGCAAATGAATGGGAAGAGGGATATGCTATTTTCATAGTACTTTACTCATAGTGCATGAAATTATCAAAGTGATACTATTAAGTGTTCTCCTGTTTGAAAACCTGATAATTGAAAGTCATAGGATATTTAAAAACAAGAAGTTATTTTCAGATTATATAAGTTTTGAATTTGGGGCAAATTTTTTCAGAAAAGATACACTCTTGATTTATTAATTTTATTCTATTTCTAAAAAGATTGATGAAAACTATTTGATTATTTTTACTCCTTTTTATCTTTAAAATGGGATAAAGACCATGTAAATATATATGCTTTCTGTTCCGTTTTCCTTTTGTTATTAGAAAATAAAAGAAAATACATTTAACCATGTAATGTAAAACTGGCAACTCAGTTTTTCCTTCTGAAAATTGCTTTATCAAAATGAAAAAAATATTTACCGATTTTTTTTTTAAATAGGGAAATCCAATTTTATGGATGCTATAAGTTTTGTTTTGGGTGAAAAAACTTCATGCCTTCGAGTGAAGAAACTCAGTGTAAGTTATTATTCATTGAAATAGTTTTTTATTTATATTTAATATTAAAATTAGTTTTCTATTTAATGTCTGTAGTTAATTTGCTGATTTTAATATTGAAACAAACTTACTGTATATTATGCAATGTATATACTTTATTTATTAAAATGAAAACATTTAATGTATGAGCATTTTAAATTTATTGATAATTTTTTTTATGAATTTCGACTGCCTTATTTTAGTGCTGTATTAATTTTTCTTTTACCTCTATTTTTGTTTCTAATTAACCTGTGAAGTCTTATATTCATTATAAAACATAAAGAATAACATTTCAACAAGAAAGTAATTGTATAAACAATTTTAAAAAGTAAATATTATATATATGAATTGAAGTTAGAAGAATTATTTTTTTTAAAAGGCATTTATTCATTGAAGATTTTATTAACATTGACATTTTTTTAAAGCACTATCAGTTTATAGAATGTTTTTTAAGTTAACTCTTCAAGTTACCAGTGTGGTTGTGGAGCATTATCATTATTGCAAAATTAAATTTTAATATTTGCAAGTTACATTTAAGTTTATATAATCAAATCATTTAGATCTGTGGAATATGCTGTTTGAGAAATTTTACAAAACATCAGTTATATGCTTTTGATTGGGAAAGTTTGCTTTGTATTGGTTGTATTTTGAAGATATTTTTCTATATGATTTATATTTTTAAAAGTCCTGATATAAACTTTTCAGTTACGTGACAATGTATTTTTGGAATTCTAAGCTAAAAATATTAATTATTATGGATATATATAAATTATTATTATAATTAGTCTTGCAAATAAGTAAAAGATGTTTAAGAGCATTTTTCATTTCATACTATTTCTTTCATTAAAGTAAATCTTTACTCTTGGTATTATGGCCTTACAAATGAGATACTACAATGTATATTTCTTCAAATCATATGCTTACTTTTTATATTAAATTTATTATGAATTTTTATTATTAATTAATGAAACCAGAAATTGTAATTTTCTAAAAACTTATATTCTATGTAAAATGATAAATTTTATTAAATTTATTTTAGGAACTCATTCATGGCGCTCCGATTGGTGCTCCTGTTGCCAATCGTGCTCATGTAACTGCAATTTATTGTGATAATGATAATACAGAAATTCATTTTACACGAATTGTAGCTGGTTCTTCATCTGAGTATCGTATTGATGGAAAGGTAAAATATTTTTATTAAGAGGTACATGTCATTTAATATTTGAATAAGCAGACTGAATCTACCTATTGAGAAAGTTTTAGTCACATTTGAATCTCTTTATGATAAGCTATCTGCCTTTGGCCACCAGCTGGTTTGCCATGAGTAACGTGCTCTAAAATTTTCGATTAAATCACACATTCATTAGCCTTGAAGTAATTCCGGGCATTGATTGGCCTGAAATTAATATTTTCTTAAATAAGTTTTATATTCCAACAGTTAAAAGCGGGAAAAAATCTGTCATTGAAATATAATGGGGAAAGGAGAATGTGGTTACAGCTAACACAAATTCTGTCCCAAAGTCACATGATTTTATCTTGTCCTACACGAAAGTAGGGTTGCACTCCCTCTATCAGTATCCCAGCTCTATGTCCTTAACCAATGCAAATTTCACTTCTTTCTTCTTTTAAATATTTCAAAGCACATTTTTGTTTATTTTATTTGTTACTAGCCGCCTTTGATGACCATCTGGTTCGCCATGAGTAATGGGTTCTAAAATTTTCAATTAAATCACATATTCATTAGCCTTGAAGTAATTCCGGGCATTGATCGGCCTGAAATTAATATTTTCTTTAAGATGATGGATGGAAAGTTCTAAAAGAACATGTTTTCCTTATAATATTCTTTGATTTTATAAATCAGTCAGCTTTAATTATTGATTTAGAAGACTGATTGATGTAGCAACTTTTATTTAAAATACTAATAAAAATATTTTGTAAAATATGGCTCACAGAACAAAGTATGAAGAAATCTAAAACTCATTATTCATAAATGCATTGTTTGACTCAAGCTGCATAAAATGTTATTATTTACATCATTTAGATCAAATTAATAGTATTAAATAATTTATATATGCCAATTAATAATATTTTACAAATTGGCCATTGGACCAGAATTTGAATGCACATCCTGTATAAATAAAGGCAATATATTGAATTAATGATTTAAATAGCGTCAACGATCATAGAATCCTTTGCCTTGCATTTTTTTAAAAAAATATCCCATTTTACATTTATTTTATTTTATCCAGTCACATGCTAAAAACATTTCTTTAGATTTATTTGTGATGATAGTGTTTTTTTTTTTTTTAATTTGAACTTCCGTCATTGTTTACTTTTATTTTATCGAGTCACGTGGTAAAAAAAAAACATGGTTAAAATATTTCTTAAAAAATTCGTTAAAAATAGAAGTTATACATTTAAACACTGATACCATTAGAAAGTTAATCTTTAAATTGATGTAAAAACCATGTTTGTGCGATAACATTTTCAAAAGTTATAGCGGAAAAACAAAATTTCGCTTGAATTTTTATTAATTCAAATTCTAATTAAAAATTCGGAAAAAGGGCTCCAAAGGGCACATTCTCGACCTCCAAGGTATACATGTACCAAATTTGGTAGCTGTTGGTCCAACAATCTGGCCTGTAGAGCACCAATGAACACACACATTGAGTATAGATGAAATGTATCAAACAAATTAGAAATAGTCTGCTTTCCATAATCAGTGCTTGATGTTTCATAATATAGATTGCTGCTTGATACCCTTTAATATATCATCTAGTTCTAAAAAAATATATGTTTGTTCATAGTTGAGAATCTTTTATTCATTTTTTTTTAAAATCATATCTAACAGATGAATTGAAAGAGATTTATTGTTAAGTAAGGGAAGGGTCACAGAATAGGCAATCAAAGACCTTAAAATAAATTTCAGTCTCTTAATTGTTTGTTGCATTTCATCAAAAATAAAGAGAGTGATATTCTTTTCAATATTTAATGCATTTGTTAACCCTTTCGCACCTTCTGGCACATATACGTGCCAGCAAGAAACACGCTCATTTCCCGGCCGACACACCGGCGTGACAGAGCCTTTTCACATTCACAGCCCTGTCACATTTTCAGCCCGTCACACATTTGTGCCAATGTCCTAGAACGTTTTAAAAAATATAATTTTCAGCACAAGATGGCATTGTATGTCCATATGGTTTGAGATACATGTAGATCTGACCTTCTACTCGAAATGAGAGAAGCATGACTCACATACACGTGGTTTTCGATTATATAAACATAGGGGAAATAAATTCTTCCGAATGGAATGCTTTATGATGGCTCTTTAAACTCGCATGTGGTTTTTGTTTATAGTAAATAGGGAGTTTTATTTTGGCTAGAGCGGTTTGCAGTCCAGTTTTTAGTGGATAGTTAGATTTTGTAGACGTAAATTCTTTCTGTTTTTACCGTTGCAATGTCGAAACGTCATTAAAGTAAGTATTGAAAATAAAATGTGTAAAATATATATTTAAACAAGAAATGACTTAAGTAAATAAAATATGAATAAATGTATAAAAAAGCATATGTCGTTCAAATTCTATACAGAGCATTATTAAACAATGCATTGATACTTCGGTAAATTCATGGATTTAGGCTTAACAGCAAAAAATCCTCTGGCCCTGGACAGATACATGCAAAAGAAACTGCCAGCCTCAGCGATAAGCGCGCGGTAGCGATTCCCGTCGCGAAAAGGTTAATGATAGACACAGTAATACTGTGCTGGGGAGTGGACTTTTCTGTTGAGTCTTATTGAAGATATTTTGTGTCTTGAGTTTAAAATGGTTTTCAGCATTCCCAAGTGACTGAAGAGTTGCATGTAATGCTGTCAGGTAGTAAAATATATAGCTGTGAAATAAACTAAAAATCTATCAAGCTGTACAATTTAGGGATGGCATGGTGGTTTATTACACATTTTGTGCTTGTCTGTTGGGTACAATGTAATAATAGTACATTTAATTGATTGAAACTTTGAAAAAATGATTGAATTTTTATTAAGGTCCTTATAAATTGAAATGTGATGTTTTAATGTTTAAAGATTTCTTAAGCAAGTTTAAAATATCACCTGTTATAAATTTGCATTTAATCAAATAGCCTGAAATTTGAGCAATTGCAATCTCAAGAGTTAAACATTCATATGGTCTTCAGATATTAAATCTAATTCTCCAGACATATCTTTTGTTGATTTAGTCACTTCCCCTTGTTTAAATATCTGAATAAAGAATAATGAAATGTTCATAAGGAAAACTCCTAATTATATAAAGAAATATTGTAAACCATTGAAAAGGTATGAAAATCTATATAAAAAGATTAACCAATTTATTTCTGTTATCATTCACATTTTTAGCTACAAGTTTCAAATTAAAATTGCTAATCTATTAAGAATATTAATTTTTTTAAAAAAAATATTTGCTTGTTGGAATGTTGTTAATTGGACAAATTATATATGTGACACTGGGCTTCATTTTATTCCGTAATAATATATTTATTCGAATATAGCTTATAACAAAAATTGTTGACAACTACCTGATGTAATTTAGTTCATCAATTTTTATTATATATAATCCAAACACATTTAGCTTTATGATAAAGACATTAGTTATTATAATATATTTTTTATTTACTTGTTTATGCAGGTTATAACAAAAGAAAAAATGGGAGTGAACGGTGGATTTGGTCAAATTTGACCTTATAGATGATATTGCAACTTGGGACATAATTTATGTTTTTCTAATTATGAAAATTATTATCTTAAAGCACAACTCAATTAAGAACTGAAAAAAAAATTGTTTTATATATTTTGAATGAATAATTTCTGCAAAAATATAGTTGATTACCTTAAAACAGGACATATTTATTGATGAAAATCTATTTTATTTTAAGACAGACTTGTTTGAAACCTGGAGCTTATTGTTCAAAAGTGTCAAGTTTGTTAAATTATATAGAGAAGACATGAGGAAGAAAGATATATAAGAAAATATTTAATTTTTGCAATCAAATAAGCATTTTTTTAAAAATTGAATTTTGAAAATAGATTTTCCCAAATTCTTGCAAACGGTTCGGACTGCAATAAAACCTTTATTGTGTACTATTAGATAGTTTTCTTCTCCATTTTTGAAAGGGAGTTTTGATGTTTTTCAAATACAAAACAGATGTTGTCGGAATGATTAATTTCAATATAAGAAATATCTTAATGTACACAAAAAAGAAAAATTACTTTATTTTTATAATTTTGACCTTATTGCATGTTATAATTATGTTGCAAAAGACAGGCAATAAGGACAATAATAACATTTAACATGAAAGTTAAATGTTTTTTTATTAACAGAATTATTTATTAATTTCTTTTTTCAGTCTGTTGGCCACAATGAATATGTCAGTAGATTGGAAAGTTTAGGGATTAATGTAAAAGCCAAGAATTTCCTTGTGTTTCAAGGCGCAGTTGAATCAATTGCAATGAAAAGCCCTAAAGAAAGAACAGCTCTTTTTGAAGAAATATCTCAGTAAGTGTTATTTAAATTTGGGTTTCTTAAATGGATGTTTTGATTTATATGGAAGTAAAGATTTATTTTTGTATATATGTATAGCTATACAATTTTTATATTGATTATACTTTGTGATTTATCTGTCATGAGTACTTATTCAGATTCTGAGGATCAGCAAAGTTTTTCAAAATTGTGATATCATTTGATAATTTTGTATTGTCTCTGGATTACATTGAACACTTATTCATCACTCATTTTATTCATATAGCTCGCATTATTAATACAAATTTAGAAATTTTGAATAAGGATGCTTTTGATCCTGTAGAAGTAAAGCCTTAAAAATGATTAAACATTCTGATGTTTCTTTCTGGAAGATTTTCACTTGTATTTCCTAGAGTATATATATATATAGAATTATTCATGCATTTTAATTCAAATTTATACAAACATTGAACTTATTCGATGAAATTTCTTCAGTCTTATTGAGCAACAATTTTATTTTAAAAAGCCTATATTCCACATTATTACTTTATAATCTATTAAGTCAATAATGAGGCATATATTTTGGTCGTCAAAGGCATGAAATATTTCAATTTTTTTTAAAATTTAATTTAATATATTTTGTAGAAATATATAATTAAGATTAAATTTTTTTTCATGTATCAAAAGTTAGCTCTGAAATATATATTGTTTTGTATTTTACATACATTTTCTTTTATAATCTGTGTAATGTTAAAGATATTCCATAAGTATGAGCATTTGTTTCTGTGATCAAGTTTTCTGAACTAAAGATATTTGTGCACCTTTATTTAGACAAATACTGATTTTCCTGTCTGTCTATTAGTTCAATCGAACATAAAGAAGAATATGACCGTTTGAAAAGTGAAATGATGAAAGCTGAAGAAGATACTCAGTTTACCTATCAGAAAAAGAAAGGTATTGCTGCAGAAAAAAAGGAGGCCCGACTTGAAAAGGAGGAAGCTGAAAAATATCAGCGTCTAAAAGAAGATGTGGTATGTGCTATTTAACAAATAATTTGTTTTTGTTTTTTTGAAAATATGAATTTTGTAAGAGTACCTCAAGAAATAACATGATTTTACATCCTCTGGAACAAAATTAATTTATTTCTCCTGCAGGATCTTCCAAAATTGCTAACTTAAAACAATATATATATATATATATATATATATATATATATCTCAACCCATTTTCACAGTATCTTTTTTCTTTTACATTTGCCAGCATCTTTCCACAGAATAAAATAAATTTATCTGTAGTGCATGCAATAAATTGAGATGATTATGATTTTCTTAATACATATAATGTAGTAATTTGCATTAATGAAACAATAACTACATATTATCTTTTTCTTATATTATGCTTAGATATAATTGCTTTTCTTATACAATATTTTTTAGTTTTTAAACCCCTAAAGCTTCAATATTGTTCTTTATGTAAACATATGTTGAGATATGCACATTTATTCTAGATGTAAATTTATGCATTTGCAAAAATTTCCAAACTTTTAAAGAGAAGTTTAATATTTAATATATTAAACTGAATAAATCTTATAATAGGTCATTTGAATACCTAACCATCCATTTAATATTCAGGTTTTTATAGCCAGAATTATCACATTAGATGAAATAATATTTATGTAAACCAGTAAACTCAATATTTTATACAACAAGAAAGATAATCTGGAACCATATATAACAGAAAATAAAATTAATCTTTTTGATTAAATATTTATTCGACATTATTTGCTTAGTTCTTTTCGATTTTATATCTGGAAATTATTTCATGATTTTTTTTTATTTAGTTCAAATAAAAAATAGTATATGCATAATGCATAAAAATTAAATATGAATAAATATATTAATTTTATAAAAGCAAGTAATTTCATAGCTGTTTTTTTATAACTTTTTGTGATTTTTATTTTTCTCTATAGGCTAGTAAGCAAGTTCTTTATTATTTATTCAAACTTTATCATAATGAGCAAGATATTGAAGGCTTGACACAAGATTTGTCAGATAAAAATAAAGAACTTGAAAAAGTGTCCCGTAAAAGAGAAAAAATCGAAGAAGAAATTAAAGAAAAGAAAAAAGAACATGGTAAACTACAAAGAGAATTTGCCAAGATAGAGCAGCAAATAAGAGAAGCCGTAAGTTGATAATAATATTTCATTATGGACACAATAGTTAAATATTTTTGGTATTTTGTGTAAAGAAATGTTTTTAACTGGGAAATTCATTAAAAATATTTATTTAGTAATTTATAACTTGAACAAGGTTTGCACAGTCTTTGAAAATGTGAATTTGATTTTGCTATATTTTGATGATAATTAAATGGCATTATAAAAGTCAATTTTCAGAAAAAAGAGGTTATTAAATTTGAATTGAACATTTTGTCTCAATTACATTTGAATACATTTTCTGATGATTTTGACATGCAGAAATGCTGAAATTTAATTTTTTTGAAAACCAATTGTCCCTAATAATTTTTTTTTATTATTAAAATTTTATTTTAATCCCCTTTTTTTCTAACAATATTATACCATGTGAAAATGGAGAGCATTTTTTAAAACTTTTTTTTGTCCGTAATTTGGGAAGATAGAAAGGTCCTTTTTTCAACAATTCTGTTCATTTCAATGAAAACAATTTTTTGGCGGGGAGGGGGGAGAATAATGCAGATGTCAATTATTTGAGATTACTTGAGACTGTTATTATTTTACTAGAGATTCCCTTTTGTTTAATCCATCTTTATATAGATATACAAAAATTCCTCACAAATTCTGGAAATGTAATGTTTTTTTTCAAAGTTTATTTATGATATAATTAAGTTATCTTAATAATTGATAGCTTCTTGTATAGACTTTTTAAATATTTATTGCTTTTCAATAACATTATAGGTGTTAAAGTACATAAAGATGGATGTCTCAACTTATGAATTGTTTGCAGCAGGTTTCAGATAACATTGCCTGTAATTTCTTAATTGATGTCAACAGATAAATAATTACTTTTAAGAATACTCTGTTTTGTGGCAATGAGTGAATTTATTGTGAGTAATTGCTAATATGCATGTTTAGCTGTAAAAGAATGGATTAGCTGAAATATTTTCATATCAATTACCAGAAATTGGGAACAGAATGTTGCCAGTTGATTTTGGGATGAATTTCATAATCCCATAGCTTCTTTTTTAAATGGCATTGAAAGAAGAATTGATTAGAAAATTATTTTCCAATATTCACACTAATTTAAAGTAACGATTAGCTAAGTGATCTACTATTCTTGTAGCTTGGGATAGAGTCATTTTAAAGTTTAAAAATGTTAAATAGTTTAATAAAAAAGTCACAGATGACCATTGATGCTGTCGTTTAAGCAAATGAAGCAGTTAATTATCCAGCAGAATTTTTGAATTGCCTTGCTCAATCGAGAAAGGCATCACATGTATGGCAATTGATAATCACCATGCTAGTTATCAACCAAAGCTTTTCGATGGCTGTGGCTTGCACTGAAAGTAGTTAATGCTCTATGTTGTAGAAGCAGCAATCTTGAAAGGACCTTTCACTGGTGAAGATGTTCTCTTTCTTTGTATTCCATCAAATATCCATTTCAATTTAAAAAATTGCAGTTTCCAATTCAATGTTTGTTTTTTCACTATCAATGGTTTTTTTGTTTTTTTTAATCACCATCATCAAAGCTCTGAGTTCATCTTTTAAATTGTATGTTTTGAATCCAGATTTGGATTTGTATCGCATGGATATTTAGTATTCAGGTATTGTTAAACCAGACAATCTCTGTATGTGCACAGATAATGAAACTACAAAAAATATAATATAATCACAAACATTCTAAAATTAATCATATTTGAAACATGCACTACCTTCTCTTTCTTTTCTATTTAATTACACTGAGCAATGCATGGCCGAGTACAGCTAGTTGTTAGATAAATTTATACTCTGTATAACCATTGTCTTATTAATGTGATGCTTTTTAATATCTAATGCAACTGTTTCTCATGCTTTCAACTTCTCCCCTATTTGACTGTTTAGGCTGTTATCTCCTTTCTTCTTGATGAAATTCCTCTTTGATTTCTTGCTCTGATAAAGAAACTACTCCAATAAATTTTTTGGTAGTCAGCTTCTGGCTATGATACTTGCATATTGTAATTATTCTAGTATTGCAGTCTAAAACTTAGGTACTTACCAAAGTGCCTTAAAAAATTTATTTTGATGATAAGCATTTTGTTCAATGGTTCTGCTTTTAATTAAAAATTAATAAACAAGCTTGTAACTTTAAATTAATAGACAAGAGGTAGATAAGATTTCGAATGTGACATCACAGTGTTGCCTTTTTTTTTTTTAATGAAACATAGCTCATTAAAGATGTCATTATTTAAAAACATTTTGCTTTGCTTATTATGGGGATTGTTCATAATGAGACTGGTTCATTAAGTACTGTATTTATTACATTCTTGATTTGGATAACTATTCTTTACAGTGCCTTGAAAAATCAAATCCATTGTTGAAATTCAATAATGATTTAACTTGGATTAAAAATTTCTGATTCATTTATTTTCATTTATCATAAACTATTTGGATTATTTAATATTAACCATGTGCCATTGGTGAAATGTAGTCAAATTTAAACTGTAAAAAGAACTAATGGCCATTATAATTTATTCATTTTAATTTATAAATCAAAATGTGATCCCTATTAATTGATGCACATAGAATGGGTATGGTAACATACAAGGTGTTAACGATGGACATTTAAATAAAAATTTTAATTGTTTCTGCATTGATATTGGCATTGTTGTTATTTTTTTGCAATATCTCACACTGAAAAAAGAAAATATTGCTTGTTTATTCAGAAGTGTCTGTGATTGCTGATATGTATGTAGTTATAAGGAAAGTATTGCTGTTTTTTTTTCTTTTTTCTTCTTTCTTTTCTTATATGTTTACATATCTTTTTCTGTGTAGTTTTTAATTCATGTTTTCATACTCTCAGGATTTTATAATATTTAAATCACATTGAAAACCTAATTTTAAAATTTTTTTATTTGTTTGCTTTTTCTTGCATTATTTTATGAACTATGCCATTTTTCCGTTCAATAAATTTGATCTGGTGAATTTCTGCACATTAGATTCCATTGCTGTGCCCTCTTTTTGTGAATTTTAAATTAAAATTTGAAAAAATTGGCATTTATTATTTTACACCTAGTTTTTCTTACACATTTAGAAAACTCCTAGTTTATAATTCAGATGTTTGACTAGCATGTGTATATTTAAAATTTATTTCTTAATAATTTTTCTCAGAAGTGATTATATTTAGTGTTTATGTTCAGTTTTATTTTATGCTCATCATGTATGTTTTGTGATACAATACTTTAAAAATGAATTAATTTTGCAATATAAACAATATGTTCAATTGCTGATGAAGGTATAATTAAGATAATGCCGACTTATTGAGAAAATTAAGAATTAAGTTTTTAAGAATGTCTATTTTTTAATTATAATTCTATTGTTTTATAAAAGGAAGTTGAATTGAACAAGAAAAGGCCAACTTATATAAAAGCAAAAGAAAGGACTGCTCATATGCAGAAAAAACTGGAGACAGCACGGTAAGGCCAAATTTGCTTTGAATTATTTTGTAATAATTTCTCTAAAAAAAATTTTTTTTTTTCATATAACCAAGTTAATTATTATTATTTTTTTTGTGTATTAGTAAATCCTTGAAGGCTGCAAAAAAAGTAAATGAAGCTCATGAAAGTGAAATAAAGAGTTTGGAAGAAGAACTTGAAGAAGTTGAGAAAAAACAACAAGAATTTGAGGAGCAGCTTGCTGAAGAATCTAAATCTGAAGGAAGAGATCTTACTCTGCAGGATTCTCAGGTTATAATTTTTCCTATTATATCTGAACTAATGATTGAATATGAAATATTTTTATGTCATATTTTTTAAACTTTAGGAAAAGTCTAATGGTTATTTTAATATAAATTCAATATATATATATACTTCACAGCATGTATATATTTTTGTAGGTAAAACTATTGTAAATTTAAAACTAAGATATATTTTAAACTTTGGAAAATGTGTCTTCTACCTAATCATAAAAGTAAAGACCCAAAAGTACTGATCTTTTAAAATTTCTAAAGAAATTTTCCTTTATCTTGCAAATTGTTTCAACATATCTTTACATAAAGTTTTTTAATGGTGATTAAAATTTCGATTTTAGGTTGAAGAATACAATCGTTTGAAAGAAGAAGCTGGCAAACTCTCATCCCGTTACCTGCAAGAGTTAGATTCTGTTAATAGGGAACAGAAGTCAGATCAAGATAGATGTGACAATGAAATACGGAAGAAAGCTGAAGTAGAATCCAAAATCAAACAAAAACGAGCTGAACTGGAAGAAAATGTCCGTCGACTTGAAAAACTAACTGAATACATCAGGTTAGAATAAGTAACTCAATTTTTCTTATTTAAGCATTATTCCTTTTAAAAGATTTAATTATTAAAAATATTTTTAATAAATATGTAAAAAAAACTATATTGTTCAAATAAAACCTTTGTATTAAGAGTATTAAAGTAATGATTTTGAAATTTCTTTAGAAAAGTGTAATTATTGAGGTAAAATAGCCTTTATATTTTTAATGAAAAAGCAATTAAAAATCAAGTGTTTTGCATGTATGCTTAGAGTAATTTAATCAGTTAATTCACTCTTATTAAACAGTTTGCTGCAATTTTATATTTTAGTTGTGAAGTAAAATGTTTTTATGCTTTCTTTCAATTGAGCATGCTCACTTTCACTGCGCATAGTTTAATTCTGTCAATTTAATTTAGGAGTAGCAATTTTAAGCCCTTAAAATATAGTTGAAATAGCTGAAGTATGCAAAAGTTTATATCTTTTATAATTGAAAGTTTTGATTTGACAAAAGTTTTTCGTTTCTGATTCACTGAAACATGAATGGTAAAGTTTACTTATAAACCTGAGAGCAAAAATTTTTTATTCTTAATATTAAGAGAAAAACTTATTATGGAAGTTTTTTTTGGGGGTGGGGTATATTTGCTTTTAATTTAATGAGGTTTTTGATAATAGAGGAAGTTTTATGCCACATAAGTAATATTAAAGGGGAGGGTATATCTTTTTCATTTTTTCACATTCTTTGTGTGCCTTTATCTTTTAAAAATTGATGGCTAAATGAGTTTGTGACTATAGGACAAGTGAAACAGGATTGGCTGACCTTCGTAGTCAGGAGAAAGACATAGGTGAAGAAGTCCAGGAAGCTAAGAAAAGGGTTGCTGAAATTAATGAAGATCTAGAATCTATTTTAAATGAGCTTGGTGATGCAAAAGTAAGCTTAAAATATAATTATATTGTTCTTTAATAAACACATAGACTTATCAATCAGAATGTAAGAAAGCATGTATAAATATAATTGAGTATTTTTGAGAATTAGCAGTTATATTCATACAAAAGATTACATTTTAGATATATTCTAATTTTGTTTAGATCAGAGTTTCCCAAACTTTTTTGTGTCGTAGACCCCTTGCCATGTTTTTCCATATTGAATAGACCCCTACTTACCTGATATTGATTTCCTGTAAATTTTTAACTGTAGTGTACTGTTAAAAACTTAAACTTAAGTAAAAACACATGTTAATTTATACATTTATTAATTGAATTTAAATTTATACTACTCAAAATAAAATTTCGTATCTGTTATGTAAAATCTATGTAACATGAAATAAACATAAAATAAACTAACATAAGCAAAAAGTCAATATTTAGATTCGGACATGGCATCACTCATCTATGACCAAAATAAATTTTTTTAAATAAGCTTACAGCTTACACAATTTTATAAACATATTAAAAAATTTTTTTACTTCATAGGTACTTTTATGAATAATGTAAATGTTTTGATATTATAAGATAGTATGATGTGAGTAAATAGGTACTATCAGTGTATGTGTTGAGATTTACTATCGTGGATCCCCATTTTCATTTCATGGACCCCCAAATTTTTTTTCCGCTGACGTAGACCCCTTGCAGGTTGTCATAGACCCCTAGGGGTCGATATAGATCACTTTGGGAATCACTGGTTTAGATATATTCCTTATTATTATTTTTTTTTTTATATATTTATCTTTCCTAACAGTTCTCATTTGGTGAAATAAAGTTTCACTTCTAATGCCATTTTTACTCTTTAGTAGATTATCTGCATGGTCCATTGTAAGTTTAAATAAATTGAATTTTAATATGCTTGAATAAATTCAAAATAAATAAATTTATAAAAATATTTCAAGTAATAAATTTTTTTAATTAAAAATTTAACTTTTAAAATATTAAAACGTTAGTTTATTAAATTAATATTTAATGCTGTGAATTTACTCTTTTATAGAGCAAAATTAAATCTAGGTTGTCCTGATTGTTTTAATCGTGTGAACAATGACTGCAATTTGGCCAATGGCTTTTTTATGATGCGTAATTCGTATAATCAATTTTCTGTTTCTTTTTTACAGTACTTAATATTTAAATTATTCCATTTGTAACTGATAGCTGTATTGCCACTTGAGCCATATGACAACTAGCCATATGAGCTGTAAATACACATATTTTAAGTTAAAATGAAATTTATTATCCTAAATGGCAATAAGCTGAAAAGTTACATGAGAGGCCTAACAAAGAATTATAGAAATGGGTTAGTTTTCCTGCATATCACCTTTTGTGGAGTACAGTGGTTCAAATTGATAGCCTTGTGATCTTAAAATGAGCAATATAAATTGCACATTTTTAATGTTTCAAATTATTGTATATATATCATATTTTCTTGTATATTATTTTTTTTCCCCCTTAAACAAATTTGAAACTTCTATACTGTTTTGATTTACTTTTTCTTTCAGCAGAAAAGTATGCTAATTACTGAACTATCTAACTTAACTAATAGTGTATATTTATATAATATAAAACACAGCTAACAGTACTATAAATGAAATTTCTTTCTTGAAATTAAGTTCCATATATGAAATAAATATGTTACTTACTAAACGTAATATAATTATTTACTTACATCTCTTAAATATTCTAATTTCATTTGTAAGAATGTTTAAATTGTAAAACAATAATAAATGAATTAGAATTCATTTGTAAGTTTTAACTTGAATGTCATAATTCCATGACTTAAATCCCTTATATAAATGTATGGGAAACAGTGATCAATAAATAGCATCAATATCTGTCATTATATTGTATATCTCTACCTAATAATTTAATATTTCCTGTTGAATGACATCATTATCTTTGTTTTTATATTTTAATACATTTTTTTCTGTTGTTTCTGTTATCTAGATAAATATCTGAAATTTGTCATTACATTCTCTTTATAGTGCTTGGGTGGAGGGGGGGGGGGCATTGATATTTATGAATGCCTGTATTGAATTGATTCTCTTTTCTTTTAGGTTGATAAACATGAAGATTCTAGACGAAGGAAAAAAGCTGAAATAGTTGACCATTTCAAGAGACTTTTCCCTGGCGTGGTAAGGTTTTTCCTTTTTTAAAAATTTATTCTATAATGGTCAATAAAAATTACTTTAAGAAGCTTGTCATAACTCCTTGAAGTAATTTTTATTTGACGTTATGCTATAAGCTAATTGATGGACCTATCATGCAATCATTTCGCAAACCTAGTAAAGTAATTTTCTTTTCAGAAATTTTATTTGTACCATCTTATTAAAAAAATTTGGTCAAAATTTTTAGAAATTAAATGGTACATTTTTATAGCTCATCACTAGTAGTTCTTATGTAATTATTCTTACATGCAAAATTTTGTATAGTCTCTTTTGTATAGTTTCTTCTGTTTCTTTAAAAATTACAACTTTGTAATTTGCACCCTGTGATATATATACCAATATTATAAATGTTAAAGTTTAGATGGATGTTTATTACTCAATTATGCCAGTACGGCTGAACGGAATAGGATAAAATTTAGCACATGGATAAA
Source organism: Argiope trifasciata (assembly GCA_026543055.1). NCBI lineage: Eukaryota > Metazoa > Arthropoda > Arachnida > Araneae > Araneidae > Argiope > Argiope trifasciata. Next base: position 325,237 of record JAPMOQ010027263.1, on the reverse strand, counting down.
TTATAATCATTAATAGAACATAGGCTACTTTTTATTCAGGTTAATTGAGTGGTTAATTTATTATTAACTAAAAACTAACTTTCGTGCTAAAAAGCTGAGGCCAAATCTCGCCAAAGATGAGTAAGGCTCTGGATTTTTTTCCCAACAATAATCTGGTTAGGGTTAGCAGCATTTCAGCCGATTATATCAAACGATTCTGTTAATTGTTTTAATTTTTTTATGTATTTAAAATCAATTATTGTTAATTAATCTATCTTTCAAATTCATTCTGAAGTACTTTTAAATTAAAAGAAACAGAAAAAAGGAAATAAAAAATTTCTTATCTGCTTTGCATTACCCCAGCTGGCATTAGTAAGTCAGACATGTGCGTTTCGTCAACTGTCGTTGAAAGTTTGCTTGTGTTTGTTGACAACAGTATTTTCATTTAAATTAAAAGTTTAAAAATTATGTATATAATACTGTTGTAGCTATCTCAATCAATATATGAAATGGATTTGACCTGACTTTAAAGGAATACGGACTTTATTTGTTGTTTCGTTTTACTTTGGGTATGCAATGTAAATAAATTGTTTTTACATTAGTTTTGTATTTTTGTTTTTAAATTGTATTTGTTTATATATATATATATATATATATATATATATGCTTACATTTTTAAATGTATCGTCCTTAGGTTAGATTTTTTTTTTTTCTGCGAACAGTGTTGTAGCCAATGGTTGATATATATATGGCACATAAGTAGTTAGATTTAAAAAAGAAAATCTAGTTATATAAATATGTTTAAAATATTTTCTCAAAAAATATAATTTTTTAAGTAATTAAAAAATTAAATATTTCCATACATTTAATTTCAACTATTCCTTTTCTTTTATAGTATGATCGTTTAGTAAATATGTGTCAACCCATTCATAAACGCTACAATGTTGCTATTACTAAAGTTTTGGGCAAAAATATGGAAGCCATAGTTGTGGATACAGAACGCACTGGAAGATCATGCATCCAATATTTGAAAGAACAGATGCTTGAAGCTGAAACCTTTTTACCTCTTGATTACATTGATGCAAAACCTTTGAAAGAAAGATTGAGGTATGTAATTCTCTGCATTTATTTTGAAAAGTTTCTGTTTATTATATTTGTGCTTTATGTTTGAAATTAAATAATTGTCTGAAACATTTACATGTTATAATATTATAATATTGATTATGCAAAATAGCTTTAAGGAAAGAAAACAATGCTTGTTATTCTTTTCAGGCTAGTTGCAGGATTTTTTTTATGAAGTGAACAAAAGCATTTGAACTGTTTATTTTACTTTTAGAATTTAATTAGCTTATTATATTTAACTAATTATTTTAAATAAAATATTTTATTTAAAATTTAGTTATGTGTTTTAACTATTATCTCATGTTTTTAAAAAATTTTGTGAAATTTATTTTATTTTGTGATTAATTAATAATATAAAATTGTTTTCTAATATTTATACCAGATATAAATTTTTAGCTGCATGTATTTTTATATAAATTTCTCTTTTTTATACAGATAAATTAGTTTACTATTTAACCTCATATTTTTAAAAATAAAACATATAGTCGTCAATGATTATGTCAATTTTTTCTATTTTAAGAAAAATATGATCTCTCATTTTTTCTTGATAACATTAAAATGTTAGGACCAAAAAAGTATAATATTTATACCAGATATTAATTTTTAGCTGCATGTATTTTTATATAAATTTCTCTTTTATATACAGATAAATTAGTTTACTATTTAACCTCATATTTTTAAAAATAAAACTTAGTCATGTCAATGATTATGTCAATTTTTTCTGTTTTAAGAAAAATAGGATCTCTCATGTTTTCTTGATAACATTATAATGTTAGGACCAAAAAAGTCTACTTGTTTTATAATAAGATAATAAATTTGCACAAAAATGTAATAAGTTAAGAATTCCAAATTTTCCCACAAAGTTTTGAATGTAGCTATATTCTAATCGAAAAGTAATTTCTGACATTTTTTTTTTTCATGAACCTACTAAGCAGTTCCTTTTCATATGTCTAGTCCTAGTGGTTTATATATATTGTTAAAATTCTATAGATAAAATATTCTTCAGATTTCAGAGTTTTGATTAAATCTAAATAGAGATTAGTTTAGTTACTCAGGGTTGTTTGTGCTCCAGGGAAACCCCGGAGTTCCGGGGATTTTGAACTTCGATACCCAGAAATTCTGGGTATCATCGTTCAAAAGGAAGTAGGAATAATAATGAATTATTTATTTTGATCTCTGTAATTTTGTGTGCTTTGAAAGCAGAAAACGCAAGGTCAGTGTGTGTGGTGAAAACTTTTCCTTTCTTTCTCCAAAGGCAGTGATAATGCGTGAAAAGGGGAAAAAACTTCTTTTTTGTTCTTTCTTTATTGCGAGTTATGACTCATTCCCCGGGTTCTCGGACATTCTCTTCTGGATTCTTTTCGGCAAGTAGGCGCGGCAGAAAAAAAAGGGAGAGACTTCATTCGACCAGATGTGCGATCAAGTGACTCTGGGTTCAAAGGTCTTGGGCCTCTCTGGGCGTGCGCCAATAAGTAGTGAAGGGAAATTTTTCGCCGTATCAGCTATCTACCTCTCTCCTGGCGTGAGCCAATAAGTAGAGAAGGGGAATTTTTCGCCGTATTAGCTATTTGTCATTGATCGCTTCACAACTTTTATTTTCTCCGCTGTGTAAAATTTTCGTTTCATTTATTGATGCACATGTAACATTTTCGTTTCGTTTATTGAAATATTTTTTTTATTTATGTATGCAAGAGAATTTCACTATGAAATTTCTCGATATAAGTAGTGATATACAATTAGAAGAAGGTGTCCGGAATGCATTTAGGTGGAATTGGATTGAATGGAGAGATGGTAATGGGGATACCATTGGCACATGGTGCAAGAAAATAAATGTTGCTGGACAAGCATATTGTGTTTTTTGTAACTCACTGCTGAAGTATGGTGGGGAAAGATTCAAGGCCTTCACAAATCATTCTAAAACTGTGACGCACATAAAATATTCAAAGTGCATTAGACATTCAATAACTTTAAGTAATTATGCTGATTCAAAAAATACTGATGTCTTACTGGAGTCTGATGCTCGGCCATTGGATATAGTGACAAGAAAAGCACGCCTAGAGGTATTAATAACTTCGTTTATCGCCGAGAATTCTCTTTCTTTCAATGTAGCTCCCAATTTTATTGAACTCTGCAAACGGTTGAGCCGCAATCAGACAGCACTAAACTAGTTGGAAATGTCCAGGACTACTGCATGTTATAAGATGAAATATGGGCTCGCAAAAACTATTAAGGAAAATATCATTAAAACTTTAAAGGAGACTCCATTTTCTCTAAATTTGGATGAAAGTACTAGCAATGCTCAAGAAAGTATACTGGCAATATTGGTGCAGTTTTATGACAGCAATCAAAATGAAGTTGTAGTTCATCATTTTGCATCGCTAAAGATGGAATCTTGCAATTCAGAAGCTGTTTTTAAAGCAGTTGTTAATACTATTGAAGATAATAATATTCCATGGGCAAACTTAATTAGTGTATTAATAGATTCATGTAACACCATGCGTGGCAAAAAAAAAAAAAAGGGTGTTGAAACCAGATTACGATCAAACAAAGCACCCCACTTATTAGATATTGATGCTGACACATGCCACACAGCTAATAACTGTGCAAAAAAATTTGCTTCATGTTTTGATAGATACTTAGAAGATTTGTTTGATGACATCTATTTTGATATGAAAAGCTGCAGTAAAAGAGAATTTTTTTTTTTTTTCAAAATCTGTGAATCCCTTGCCATTAAAAAACTTAAGCCCTTGAAGAGAGAAGACCAAAGGTGGGTGTACATTTTATGTGTTTTAGAAAGAATCAAAGATCTGTGGGATGCTCTTATTGCATTTTATTTTCACTACTTGGATAAAACTGATAAATGGGATTATTTTTCTTATGTTGAATCTGCATACAATAAAAGAAATATTTCTGCAGCTCAGAAAAAAATTGTTGAAGGGGTGTATTCTTGCTTGCATTCCCAACAACTCGCAAAGGATGCTTTAGCTCGGAAAAAAAGAATACTAAATGGGTTATTTGTTACGCAAAACAAAACTTTATTGCATATGGCATTATATTCAGCAGTATTACCAGAGTTCAACACATATATTAAATTATTTGAAACAAAAAAACCAATGCTTCATTTAATACATTCCAGTATTTATAAATTGATGGCAAAATTTTTCTGTTTTTTTATGAAGCCAGAAACATCATATGCACATCTTATAATGATTTATTAAAGGTTGATGTCACAAATCCAGAATTCCATCTACCTAGCAAAGTAACATTTACTGGTGCAGAAGCTTCCACTCTCCTGAAGAAATTATCAAAAAATCATTCAATAGCAAAAGAATTCCAAATTTCTCTGATGAAAGCTTATACTAATACAGCACTGCATATGAAACAGAAATTACCCCTTAAAAATTCATATCTAATTAGTTTTGCAGCATTAGATCCAGAGCTAAGAGGTAAAACTAGTACAATATTAGTTTTTGAAAAATTATCATCTTTTATGTTCCATATTTTTAGTGATAATGAAAAGTCAAAAGTAGAAGCTGAAATAAGGTTATACCAGAGTGATATTGATATCACCAAAGAAATGCTCAACACATCTGATGAAAGTGGAAATCAAGTGTACAATTGATAAATATTGGTCTAAAGTTTTTAATTTAAAAGATGATTTCACAATTGATTATAAGTATCCTACATCGGCTAAATTGGTCAAAGCCTGCCTTAGAAGCTTCCATGGCCCATTCGTGGAAAGTGCATTCAACTTAATGGATACACTTGTCACTGACTATAGAAACTCTCTTAAGATTGATTCCCTAGATGCAATGCAGACTATTAAATATGATTTAATGGCTTCTAAAGAAACCTCATGTGAAAAATATGGCTCAAAAAACCCAATGACTGATCCAATTCATTGGATTTCTTACTGAATATGAACAGAAGTTGAAAATCATATCAAGAGGAATTAAAAACATGTATTTCAGATGAGTCACCTGTAAAAGTCTGTGAAAAACCTTCTACATTAGCAGAAAAGCAAACTGCTTCTACCTCTGCATGTGCAGTTATCGAGGAAATTTCTTCAACTGTAAATGAGGAAAATAAAAGTCAACCTTTCTGCAATTATGAAGTTCACCACAAAAGAAAGACAAGCCCACAAACATCAGCAAATAAAAAAAGCAGCTGAAATTAGATAATTTTTTTAAAGAATTAATTCAGGTAATTTAAAATATTTACATAAAATGTAGTAGTTTATATGTTTGAAAATTTATGGTTATTAATTTTGCAAAAAAAGTAATTCATTGAACTTTTATAATTAGGTCATTCAATACTTCATAATTGTAATTTTTCATTTCTCCCCTCCCCCTCTTCTCGAAACTCCAAAATGTCGGTAGTAAGTCCGTAAAAGTTTCAGGGGATTTTTTGGGGTCCCACAAACACCCCTGGTTACTTAAGAACATTAATGCCTTTAAACTTATGCCTTTATACAAATAATCAGTTGATTACTATGATAATTTCTCTGATTTTCTTAGAATTGTTGTAACTTCATGTGTTTAATTTTTAGAATTACCTTTATATAATGCATTGCTCCATTTTTTCCGATTGTAATTATGAACTTGCCAATATTTGATTTTGTATATTTAGGAATATACATCAACCTAAAAATGTAAAGTTACTTTATGATGTTTTGCAATATGATCCTCCTGCAATTAAAAGAGCTGTTCTATATGCAACAAATAATGCTTTGGTTTGTGAAACTGCTGAAGATGCCAACAGGGTTGCATATGACCTGGGAGATAATAAAAGATATGATGTAAGTATTTTATTATTTCACATTATATTTTGTATATTTGAGTATTTTCAGTTTTTAAATGATTCTTTTTTTCCCCCCCTAAAGGCTGTTGCATTGGATGGTACTTATTATCAAAAGAATGGATTTATTTCTGGTGGTAGCACGTAAGCAGCATTTTTTATTTTATTTCATGTTTAGAATTAGATAAGAATTTCAATGAAATGAGTTATATTAAACAAGTTCAAGCTTTTATCTCCTACTTGAATTAAATTAACTTTCAGCTTTTCTAATTCTTTACTAATTTGTGTCTTGGGATAGAGTAATTTGTATCCCATCAGAATTTTAACTAGAGATTACAAGTGACCAAATAAAAATACCCACAAAGTAAAATAATAGCAAAAAAAAAAGTGATGTTTTTAATAAATTAGATTGTTTTGCTGATTCATGTCTTTTTAAGATACAATTTGTAATCAAGCTTTTACTATATTCAATTATATGCATTATTAATTTTAGTGGTTATATTATTAATTTAATAAATGTGTAATGAATTTAGGAAATTCAAAAATACAGTAATTTGTGTAATTAAACTGATGCAAAAATACATATTTAAAATTATAGTGTTAAATATCTATTCATATGTATAATAACATTGCAAAATTTATGGCTATCACTAGCTATCTCACTAATTTTACCTTTAACCCTTTTGCGCCTACTGGCACATATACGTGCCAGCAAAAAACACGCTCACTTCCCGACCAACACACCGGCGTGACAGAGCCTTTTCTCGTTCACCGCCGGCCGTCACACATTTGTGCCAGTGTCTTAGAACGTTTAAAAAAATATAATTTTCGGCACAAGATGGCATTGTATGTCCATATGGTTTCAGATACATGTAGATCTGACCTTCTACTCGAAATGAGAGAAGCATGACTCACATACACGTGGTTTTCGATTATATAAACATAGGGGGAAATAAATGCTTCCGATTGGAATGCTTTATGACGGCTCATTAAATTCGCACGTGGTATTTTATTTATAGTAAATAGGGAGTTTTATTTTCGCTAGAGTTGGTTATTTCGGTTTGCAGTCCAGTCTTCAGTGGATAATTAGATTTTGTAGACGTGAATTCTTTCTGTTTTTACCGTTGCAATGTCGAAACGTCATTAAAGTATGTATTGAAAATAAAATGTGTAAAATATATATTTAAACAAGAAATGACTTAAGTAAATAAAATATATATAAATGTATAAAAAAAGCATATGCCATTCAAATTCTATACAGAGCATTATTAAACAATGCGTTGAAACTTCGGTAAATTCATGGATTTAGGCTTAACAGCAAAAAGTCCTCCGCCCCTGGACAGACACTCGCAAAAGAAACTGCTGGCCTCAGCGATAAGCGCGCGTTAGCGATTCCCGTCGCGAAAGGGTTAACACATTTATAAGATATAATTAAACTTTTCCTTTTAAGAATGAAAATACAATCAATATTTTAAAATTTCTAGACATATTTTAATTAGGTCCTTTAGACCAGTGCTCTGCAACCGGTGTGCCACGATCAGATACATTGTATTTGACATTTTACAATTTTTCATCATGTATTTAATACACAATGTCAATTTTTTTTATAATAATGTCTATTTTTCTAAATATACTAAAGAATAATTATTATAACTGAATAATTATTCAATGGTACCCTGGTGAGAACAGATTTAAATAATGACATGACTTTAAAATTATACTTCTCTGAAGTTCCATTAGATGTTTTCTGGATTTATGTTAAAAAAGAATATCCTCACATTTCCTACAAAGCAATCTTAACATTACTTCCATTTTTGACGACATATTTATGTGAGCAAAGTTTTCAACTCTTATATTAATTAAAAATGATAAGCGGTCATACTTAAAAGATCTTGACCAAGAACTTCGGGTCGCGGTGTTAAATATTGAGCCAAATATAAAACTTTTGTGTTCATTGAAACAAGTGCAGGTATCACATTAATAATTATGATTGGGTAGAAATAAATATGTTACGGTTTTTTGTATGTATACCTTTCAAATAAAAAACAAACATTTATTGTAAAGTTTGTGTATCAATGAATACCTATATACTTTAGCTTCTGGTGTGCGCCGCGGAATTCTAGAAAAAAATAAGGTGCGTCGTAGGTGAGAAAAGGTTGCGGAGCACTGCTTTAGACTACAGACTCTTTTTTTCCTTTTACACTCAAATAGCTCTTGGGGTAAGGTGACCCTGACTCCAAATTTGAATTAGATTATGTTTATATGAAAAATTTAATTCATTGAAATAGTATCTCAAATCATATTAAAAAATACTAAGACAATCAAGATGATTATTTTAAAGTTTTCATAATTGGAGGGAAAAATAAAGTTGATTTTTCTATTTTTATTTAGTATAATCAATTTAGCGTAAAAAGGGAGATAAAAGTAATTTAATGGCCCTTTTGATAGATAAATATATTTTGAAATCAGGCCTTGTAAGACAGCAACTTAAGGTGTTTTACCAAGTAGAGTTTACTTAGTTTACTATTACCTTTATTAGGAGTTAAAAATAATCTATTTTACTTTTACTAATCATTAGCATATTCGACTGTTTTTTGTTATTTAATTTATTTATAACAAATATAAAATATGTTAATTATGTGCTTATCTAACATTAATATTTCTGCTGTCATATATGCCTTGATTTTTTTGTATTGTAAGTTTTATATATAGTATCTTAATTTTTTGTGTAACAATGAAATTTTAAACTCCATTGTAATTCTTAGCATGGATAAATCATCAATCCAAATAAATTAGGACAAAATAAACTATGGATTTTAAATAGATTTTACTTCTTTACATTCATATGAATACAAAATACATGCAGTTAACAAATTTAAAATTTTATTATTCAAATAAATATCATAACATATCATTTATTTCCCATTCAAATAATTTAGAATTTTTTTTGTGATTATATTTTTTTGATAAATATTAATCTTGTGTGTATTTAAATTTTTTGTTAAGTAATAATTTAAGAAACATGTTTATGTATTTTTTAGCGATTTAGCAAAGAGAGCACGCCGTTGGGATGAAAAAGCTCTACATAACTTAAAATACAGGAAAGAGAAATTAACTGAAGAATTGAAAGAAATGATGAAGAAGACCAGGAAAGAATCTGATTTAACTACCATTCAATCTCAAATCAGAGGCTTAGAAACTCGATTAAAGTACTCTATTACTGACAAAGAAAATACAGTAAGCTTATATTTGAATCGTGTATATATTTTTTCTTTCTATTCTACATATTATTATAATATTTTTTTGGGTGGTGGGTGGGAGGGGTAACTGATTGGTATAGAATTAAGTTTGTTAAATTTTGTATTTTTAATCTGAAAATGTAACAATTCTGCCTGAAGCGATTTTCAACGTAAACTTCAGTACCTTTCTTCAAAATATTAGGTCACATGCCAGAATTTTTTCAAAGTCTTTGTTAGCTGATTCAAATGTAAATTTTCATTAATATTGATTGTATTATTTAATATTATTGCTATCATTCTAAAAATTAGAGATATTTATTTTTTTATATTAACATATCAAATTGTGAGTCAACCTGTTGTGACCATAATTTTTTTACTAAATTATACCAATATCTTCTGATTATCAAGCGAAATTCTGTACAATTGTACCTGCAATTTAAACTTTAAGATATGGTATCTGTGTATGGTAAGGGTGTATATAATTAACCACAATGGTGCAGTTGTAATTTGTATATTTTGTAACTATGTAAAAATAGCTTATACACAAAAGTAAAGAAATTAAGTTTTTTTTTTTAACAATAATTAGATGGTATTTTTTAGCTTCTGATACTTAAAAGAAGTTCAGCTTTATGCTATTTATTGATTCAAAAATATTTTTTAAATCAGTTTGTTGTTATTAAATACTAAATTGTATCCAACATTTGGGTTTTTATGATTTTTTTTCTTTTTAGGAAAAACGAGTTATTGCAGGCCTGGAAAGGGAAATTGCAACCTTAGAAAGGGAATTAGATACATTTGAGGTATAAATATTTATTTTTGGATTATTTAATATCATAGTATATTGGTTTAAGCAGAAAAGTGAACTTGAATCTTCCATACTTTTTCAAATTTTTATTTTTTAATTTAATATTTATAAGATGTACTTAAATGGAAGTGAGTTGATTCAAGTAGCATTATTCGAAATAACTGAATTTTGAAATTTCTGTGATAAATGGAATGCTGGTCAAGAAATCTAATATAAAGTCAGTCTCTAGAGGTTATGCATTGTTGAGTGAAACTGGAGCAATAAAATAAATGTGGTATGATGGTTTCCTACAAATAGATTTAATATTCTGTTATTCAATTTTTATTAGCAAAAGGCTTTTAGTGGACCTGACAGTTACTGTCAAAGTTTTAAGGATTAGGCTACCACATTGTGCAATGATTTTAATTATGGATATATAAAAATTGATGGAAATATTCAAATCCGTTGCAATCATTAATGTAAAAATCATTGCATCAGAAAAAGAATTGTATTACATGTTAGCATTCAATCCCTTATCCAATTGAATTATATTGGTTTCCAGTAGTACTTTTTGCTGATAAAAGTTGAATTACTGAGTAATAAGATTGTTTTTAAGATTTTATCATATTATGTTATTTATTTTATTACTTTTTTTTAACTCAACAATCTTGTCTTAAATAATTTTGTACCAGACTTCAGATTTTTTTTTTTTTTTGGTAGAGGAATGTGCATATATAAAGTTCTTTTACCTATTAAAGCATTGGTAGGATCATAATTCTGCCTTGATTTTGTCATAATTTATTTCTTTTTAAGGCTTGTATAAATTTAAACTGTTAAGTTATCAACTAGATTAAATTTGAGATGCATTCTAAAATAACTCATTTGATATTTCAGCCTCGAATATCAGATCTTGAAGAGAGAATGAAAGACAGGGAAAGCAGAATTCAGGATATTAAAGAATCTATGAATACAGTTGAAGATAGAGTCTTTGCTGATTTTTGTCGTTCAATTGGTGTTGAAAATATTAGGTGAATTGTACTAAAATTTTATATTTTTGTTTTTCTATTTCAAGTTTTTATGTGTTTATTGATACTTACATGCTAATTATAGATTCACTCGTTTCAATTTTGTTAAGTTACTTATTTATGTAATTTGAAAAATCTTGTAGGGACTATTACCCAAGGAAATTTCCTTACCCCCATTTTTCCTCCTTTTTGAAGTCATGAACTATACAATACCATATTTTTTGTTAATTATTGTTTTGTCAAGAATAAGAATCTGTCACAGCATCTTTATCACCATTTATTATCTACAAGAATCAAGCTGTTCTTGATTGTAATACTGTACAGTATTAAGTTTCAGCTCTTCTATACTTATAATAAAGCTCAATGTGTGTGTGTTGGTGCTCTACAGGCCAGACTGTTGGACCTACAGCTACCAAATTAGGTACATGTATACCTTGGAGGTCGGGAATGAGCACCTCGGAGCCATTTTTTCGAATTTTTAATTAGAATTTGAATTAATTAAAATTTAAGCAAAATTTCGACGTTTTTCCGTTATAACTTCCGAAAATATTATTGCACAAACACGATTTTTATATCAATTTAAAGATTAAAAAATTAGCTTTCTACAGGTATCAGTTTTTTAATTTATAACGTAAGGCTCTATTTTTAACGAAATTTTAAAGAAATATTTTAACCATGTTTTTATCACATGACTGGATAAAATAAAAGAATGCCGGAAGTTCGAAAAAAAAACTATCATCCTAAATCAAGTCTAAAGAAATGCAACTTTTAACACGTGACTGGATAAAATAAAAGAAATATAAAATGGGATATTTTCTAAAAAAATAAATGCAAAGTAAAGGATTCTATGATTGTTTGCAATATCTAAATAATTAATTCAATAAATCTTCTTTACAGTAAATCTGATCGAATTTAGACAGGATATGCATTGGAATCCCGACTTAATGCCATATTTCTATTATCGTTAGCAATATCTGTATCATTAATTCAATATTTTTTTTCATTATAAAATGTGATAGTTTCTAAAAAAATAAGTGAAAAGCTAAGGTTTCTATAAAATCTGCAAGAGCACAGCAAAGGGAAAAATTAGGTTTTATCGTGTTGTCATCATTTTGTTGAAAGTTGAAATTAAAACTTTTTTTAAAAATATCATCGCAAATTAAATCTGAAGAAATGCAACTTTTAGCACATGACTGGATGAAATAAAATAAGCTTAAATTGTGATATTTTCTTTAAAAAATGCAAGGCAAAGGATTCTATGATCTTTTGCAATATTTAAATCATTAATTGAATCAATTATCTTTATTTATACATTATTGAATTTATACAGGATATGCATTCTAATTCCTTTCCAATGGCCAATTTGTAAAATATTATTAATAGACATATATATTGTTTAATACTATCAATTTGATCTAAATGAAGTAAATAATTACATTTTATGCTATTTGAGTCAAACAATGCATTTATGAATAATGAGTTTTAGATTTCTTCATACTTTGCTCAGTGAGCCATATTTTACAAATATTTTAAATAAAAGTTGCTACATCAATCAGTCTTCTAAATCAATCATTAAAACTAATTTATAAAATTAAAGAATATTATTTGGAAAACGCGTTCTTTTAGAGCTTTCAGTCCATCATCTTAAAGAAAATATTAATTTCAGACCAATCAATGCCCGGAGTTACTTCAAGGCTAATGAATATGTGATTTAATTGAAAATTTTAGAACCCATTACTCATGGCGAACCAGCTGGTCGCCAAAGGCGGCTAGCTGTATATAAGATAAAGAACAAAAGGCTGTCAAGGACTACACCAGAGGTTAAATGTTTTTTTGAAATGTTGAACATATATATAAACCATGCTGTGCAATCCATGCCAATCTAAATAGTCTTTCTTCTGACTTTGCCTCAGTAATACTTAGGTTACATTTTGACTTCTTTCTTTGATTACTTCTTATAAGTTGGCTGATGTGCAACAATTGAAATCTAGAGTTTAAGCCAATCTAATTAACTTCTTTTATGAGATTGAAGTAATTTTTCTGCAAAATGGTAACCACATTTTATTTAATAATATTAAAGCTCATTTATATTCCAATGATATGAGGATTCAAGAAAACTGCAACATCTGGTCCTCTGCATTTACATGAGGGACCATTATACAGCCCTAATATGTTGGCTTTGTATACTATATTCGAGACTACAGTATTAGTCCGACCATTTTCAAAGACAATAAGGGAAGTACTGTTATTGTGAATTAAGAGTAATATATTGAGATGGTAAACTAGATTTTTACACCTGAATTAAGATACAAAATTGCTGCTATCGAATGTGTGTAGATTCTGCAGGTTTGAATTGTAAATTATGGTGTTAGACTATCAGTTGATGCTATTTTCCCTCTCTTCTCTAGTTGCCTCATTTCTAGACTGTCGACATTCGATGTTTATCTCTGTTCTTTTACTTAGCTGCGTGTGATTATTTATTGGTTGCTTAAAAGCTTGTGTATATGAGCTTCATCTTCATGTACTGGATAAATTGAAGGATGCATTTTTGTGTGGAAGCTGTTTGGAGAAATGTTTGAAAGAATGCTTGTCAATTTCCAAAATTGCCTTTAGAAATGCGTCAATGATAGCCAGTATTACAGAGGAGATGTTATTCATTTTAAAATAGATTTTATGAAATGCTATTTCAGTATGAATTTAGTTATGGTAGAGTTTCAAATAATAATAGTAATAATGGTTTTGTATGTTTTTAAAAATATATTTTCTATATTACTATATATTATTTGAAGTTAAAAAACAATTTTATTATTTTATTTATTCTGGAATATGTAAAAAATGTTTTTTTTTCCCCTTATTCAGGCAATATGAAGAGCGAGAACTTAGGGCCACTCAAGAAAGGGATAAAAGACGATTAGAGTTTGAAAATCAAAAGAATAGAATTATTAACAGGCTTGAATATGAAAGATCCAAGGATACACTTGGTAAATAAAGATTTATTTGGATTTACTTTGCTTTGATTGCATTTTAAAACATTTCAGAAATTCAATTATGTTTATAAACTTTCTAGAAAATGTGAAAAAGTGGACCAAGACAGTTGAAGATGATGAAAAAGAATTGGAGAAATTAAAAAAGGCTGAAACTACTCAAATGCAGGTGAGATTTCAGTTCAAATTGTCCATAAAAGTGTTGTATTCGAAATGTTTCTTTTTTTAATACTTATTTAGAAAAATTAATGATTTTCAGAATGCACCAAGATTGTTAAATAAAATTATTCTAAAATTACCCAATTTAATGATGCGTAAGGTACCCAAATTATTGCATTTTGGTGATTATTTGTTAATTTTTAGACTGTGCCTTGTTCATTTATGTATAAAATGATGGCTGTACTTTTTGATAACTTACTGCTGGGGCTGTAAAAATAAACAAATACCTTTAAAACTAAAAAGTAGTGTGTGCTAACTATGATATACTTGAGCATATACAGATAGTAAAACTGTTTTAAGCATTAATTTTCTATGATTTTTAACAAGGATGGTTTTATTTTAAATATAGTTGATTGATGATGAGATGCAGAATTTAGAACGTTTGAAAAATGCTAAAATCAATAAAAAACAAGATGTTGACAAACTAGAGGAATCTACCTCTGAAATTCGGAAAAGATTATCTGCTGCTCAAAAGGATATAACAGCAGTTCAGAAACAAGTAACAGCCATGGAAACTCGACTAGAACAAAAGAAAGGGGACAGACACAGCTTATTCCAGACTTGTAAGGTATGCATAAAATATTTCCCAAAATTCAAGTTAAATATGAAATTGTCATTCTAAGAAGTAAATATTTAAAATGTATTATCAAATTAATCCCTTTCTCCTATTTGTCTCATACATATATTGTATTATTTTAGTTTTAGTCTTGTGCTAAAACTGATGTTATTAATTCATATTGTGAGGTTGAGGAATTTTATTGTTTATGCATTATATCATAAGTTTATTGATTTAAAAAAACTTTAGTCATGCTTCTTAATAAAGTTGTAATGCATTTAATATTAAGATATTATATAATAAAGGACAGTAGTCTGATAAAAAGGAAAAGCATTGCATTATTTAATTTTTTTCAGCATGCACTTTATTTCATATTAAATGGCAGGAACATGTGCCATGAGTTTTTTAATAACTTTATTATACTTGACATATTATACTGTACTTGAAGCAAATTTTATTAAGTTATTTGTTATATTGCAGGAATAAATAATTTAAATTTGTTTAATTTATCAAGATTATTTATCATCCAAATTTTTTTTATTTGTATGTTTGTTTTTAAGTCTGTGATGTATGAGATATGACATTTTCATCTGCTACTAGTTTTTTAAAACTGCTTATTTTCAAATATTTAGTTGGAAGATATTGTGATTCCAATGGTTGAGGGATCTATGGAAGATATTGATCACACAACTTCCAGCCAACAGGATGATGTGGAAATGTCTGATGTTTCTGGCAGTCAAAGCACACAGAGAATATATGAAAAAGAAGCTAGAATTAAAGTTGATTATTCTGAACTTTCAGAGGATTTAAAAGAAGTGAGTTTTTATGATTATTCAATATATGAAGTTGTTTTAGAATTCTAAAAATAAAATTCTAATTAAATATTTAAGAAATATATAGTAATTATAAATTTTAAAATTACTTCAGCAAAATACTTTTTTTTTTCTGTGTACTGATTAATAATTTACTTTTTAGCTTGATACCAATGACGAAATAAAGAGAGAAGGTGACAAGTTAAACAAGGAAATAAATGACATGTTGTCCCTCTTAAAACGCATCCAAGCACCTAATATGAAAGCAATGGAAAAGTATGTATGATAACACAGGATATGCCATAATAAAAGTATTCAGAATTTATAGAGTAATATTATGATAACTATTTTAGTAAATTTTTTTAAAAACATTTAATTAGAAAGAGTATTTCACCAAATTTTACTATCAATAAAATTCATTGTGTACACCTTTTGTAGCGATGTTTATATGATAATCCACTTCAGGTGCTTTGTATATCCGGATGGATTATTAAATGAGTGATTTGAATGATAGTCTTTTTCAATTCATCTACAATTTCATTTTTTTGTTAATGCATAATGGATTTAATAAATCCCTAAGCAAAACAGAGTAATATCCAGAGACATTGACTACCAGTCAAATAGACTTTCTTTCCCAATCCAGTTATAAGTATTGCAGGAATATCTCCCTTGTTCAGACTCTAACAAGCATCAAAACTGTATTCATGTATTGCTGAATGGTCTAAACAAACCAAATAATCCTGAGAGGTATTCCCAATCAATGGAGGAAAAGTTTATTATATTCTAATCGGTAATTCCATAATAATAAGCTATAATTTTTGGAGACATGAGCTTGTTATATTAACTACTTTTAAATTCGATTATATCAAAGAACTAAAATAAAAATATGTGTGAATATGTTTAATTTGACTATATAAACTTTATAAAAAATATTAAATAATAGTAGTTTATGCTTTATTATTAATTTTTTACATCTTTTATTAGGCTTGATGGAGTGAAAGAGAGGCTAAAAGAAACTGACACAGAATTTGAAAATGCTAGAAAGAGAGCAAAGAAATCCAAACAGACTTTTGAGCGTGTCAAACGTGAACGATATGATAAATTTATGAAGTGTTTCGAACATGTTTCTAATAAAATTGATGAGATTTATAAGGTGAAAAAAGAACATTCTTATTTACCCTTTTATCTTTTTATATTATTGATATAGAAAAGCTGATTTGAATTTTCGATTATACTGAGTCATTACTTTTAGTATTAACAAATAATTGGATATTCATTTTATTTATATATTGCTTTTTAATAATTATTGAATGCTACATTTATTGCTTTTTATATTTTTCATTTTGTGTCTACAGGCATTAACAAACAATCAAAGTGCACAAGCATTTCTTGGCCCAGAGAATCCTGAAGAACCTTATTTAGAAGGTTTGAATTATAATTGTGTAGCTCCTGGCAAAAGATTCCAGCCAATGAGTAATTTATCTGGAGGTGAAAAGACTGTAGCAGCTTTGGCCCTTCTTTTTGCTGTACACAGGTAATTTGAGGAAAACTTTCTTTTTATTAAGTTAAAGATAGTTAAATTTATTTGTTACTTTCCATGTCTTGATAGGAAATAAAATTTTGTCTATTAAGTATTTATTTTTGTAAATAAATGTGTCCTATTTTTTCCTTATTCCCTCATCTAGTTATCAACCCGCACCTTTCTTTGTTTTGGATGAGATTGATGCAGCTTTGGACAACACAAATATAGGAAAGGTATCTTTAATATTTTTCTTTATGTAGATATTTAATGCTATTTATTAGTTATAGATATGTATTACAAAAAAAAATTAAATGTCCAACACAGTTTAAACCATTGTCTATTGCAAGTTTTAAAGTATCAATTTGTTATGAATTATAATATGCTTTTTAAATTATCTAAAAGCTGTCTATTTAAATTTCCATGCTATTTTTGTGTTAATAATATAATAGTTTATAATGCCATATACATATTATTTTTAATTCTCTACCTTTTAATTTAATTTTAAAGGCAAAATAAACATTAATATGTTATCAACGTTACCTGAATAGTTGTTAGGATTTTTTTTTCTTCTTTTTTGTTATGTATATTTCCTGCCACAACATTTTTGCTTAAAATAAAATCAAAACTTTTAATTTGAAATCAATTTTCTTGAAAAGGTTGCTCGCTTCATCCGCCAACAAACAGAAACATCATTTCAATGTATTGTAATATCACTCAAAGAAGAATTTTATGGTCATGCAGATTCATTGGTTGGGATTGTACCAGATGTAAGTCTTAACTTTATGGCATATTTTTTTTTGTTTTTTAATCATTTGATTAATTTAATTTTCTTAAATTCAAATCTAGATGGGTTGAATATTTATTATATGAATAATATATATAAATATTGTACTATGCAGAGAATGAAAACAGTTAAATACTAAAAGATAAATTCAAGAATTTTTTGTTTTCAAATGTGAATCTCAAAAATTTGTTTATCATTATTTGTTTTTTTTTTCCATGTATTTGTTTTTAAAGCTATAAAAATATAAGTTTATTTCTTCTTTCCCATTGTATTTTAGAATTATGGCATATAAGAAATTAAGATTAAAGATCTACTATTTAATAATTTTTTACTTCAAAATTTATATCCTTAACAAAATAGTGATTACTGTTTTCTTGCTTAATTTTGGTATTTGATATTTTTTCACAATCACTACTTATTGTTATGAATATTGAACGAAAGTAAAATAATAATGATGAGAATAAGTGTTACTTGGATTTTATTTACTTTACTTTTAATTATCTCATTTCAACAGTGTTTGGGAGAATATCTTGAAATTCCTTATCAGTGACTTTCCCTTTATTGTACATTTTTCTTTTTAAATGCATTATGAGGTTTGGATTTTGGAATCAATTTTTCACTCTTTTGTTAATGTTATAGTGTTTTGAAATTTTTATGCAAGTATTTATTTCTTGATGATGTTGAATTACTTTAATATATTTAGTTATCTTAATAATCAGTAAAATATTAATTTAAAACATGATTTATGAGCAGTGGCATGACTTAGAAATTAGTTTGAGAATTATTAATTTTTAAATGCCAGACTAATTTTTAACCATGACTTATAAAATATGTGAAAAACTAAAGGATTTAAAAAATAAAATTTTTATTAGTGTGATAAAAAGTAGGAAATATTTTTTAACATTTAAAATCAAGTAATATTATACATTCTATTAAGTCTTCATTTCTTTGGAAAGAAATAAAGTAACATCATTTAGTGGCAATAAATGAATTCATTATTCAGTGAAACTACAAAATATTATGAATGTAATTAAAATTTTAATTTACTTAAAGCATTGTTATTAAAATATTGTACTTTTGTTTTGATATCTATGTTTTTGATATAAGATTTAAAATATTTAAGTTAAGACATCCATATTGTTATAAAAAAGATAAGGTTGAGAAGATTTACTCTTTGGTATATTTTATATGACTGTTTAGATTATGCATGCAAGTATCTTAATTTGGTACAATGGTTTACATACGACTTTGATTTTCTATTTTGACTTCATTTTCAAGATATGGCTTATGTGTTTTATATTTATTTTTAAACTGCAATGGATGCCATAAATTTCAAGGCATTAATTAAAGGATACAATTTATTATAAATGCTTGTGAATAAAATTTTCATATATATTTCTATTAAAAATGTAGGTTTTCTCAATTTTAATTTGATATCAATGTTTTTGAGAAAAATATCATATAAAAAGTTAAGAATTATATATTTAGAATAAGATTATTGATGAAAATCAGAATGATTATTATTCTAGGAAATCTAAAATATTTATACAGTTTTTTTGTCTTGAAATTTTTTTGACTTTTTCACTTATTAGGTAAAAAAAAATGTATTTATAATTATTTTCCCCCCTTCTTCCTAGCCTGGTGAATGTACTATAAGTCGTGTTTTAACCTGGGATCTCTCAAGGTATCCTGAATGATAATACTTCAATGAACATTTGGGTTCACCTGCCATTATAATGTCATTTTATTCATATGGAGGAAGTATTTCTAACATTTATATCTCATACTGTTTACCAACAATATAGGATAAAGAGTTGAACTATCGAAATTTGATACTTGTTTGTAAAATAATTTTTCCAGAATTTATTATTATTGATATGTTGCTCATCAGAAATTTTAAAAATATTTTAAAGTGCAAATGGAATGAACTGGAATGTAATGCTATTTTCAAAAAATTGCAAAATTGGATTTTAAATTCAGTTAATTGTTATTAAATTATCTGATGTGCACTTAGTTTATCAAATAGATATAGAATTTAGTTACATATTTTGTAAAAAACTCATGTTACTTTTGAACTAATCTAGTATGAGATGTTTTTAAAATGGAATTTTACTAATATGTTATAAGCCACAGTGTAATTTTTCTTCATAATTATGAGCAAAATTCTTTATGAAACTGTTTTATTTCTGAACTTGTTTTCTGTACAGAGTATGCCTATAAAATAACACAGATTAAAATTTAAGGGCCGTAACTTAAACGGCGTCATAGAAAATCAAATTTCTCTTCTAAATGCGTTGAAAGTGAGATGTAAAGTACATGCTAGAAGATCTGTCTATAAACTGCCTCTAATTTTATAACCAGACAGATATTTATTTTTAATTTGGTTCCTTTAATTATGTTTTTGATAATTCATAAACCAAACAATTATTTGTCATTTAGTTTTGAATCAGACTTATCATATCACAGCTTTGTATTAAAAAAATATTTGATGCTGAAGAACCAGAATAAAACCCAATTCTATAATTCTTTTAACTGTGCATTTTAAAACATTTGGTTATAATTCTATTGGTTTAGCTGTAAACTAACCTATTTGTTTTGAATCTCATCTCTCTAAATTAGAATAATAGTTTTTGGAAACTAATTATTATTAGAATGTTTTTCTATCGTAAACATTTTCTATTCTCAAATATTATTTTAAAATTGACTGAGACTAATATAAGTAAATACTGTGACTTTTGTATTGTATTCATATAAGTTATTGCTATATTGAGATATTTCTAAATATAACAGCTATTTATCTTTAATAAGCATTTTATTATAATAAAATGCATTTAAAAGTAAAAATGACATTTATGTTAATGTATATACTTTTCTTCAATGCAGTAGCTTTTACACTAAGTTTTTTTTATGCATAATTAATGATGTCTTTTTAAGTGACATAAAAACTTTCTCTGCTGAATATTTGTATGACATATTTTTCTATTATTTAATATTATGTTAGTTTAAACTCTATCCATTATTATGGTGGTAAATTTTCTCATACTTGTTTTAACTGTATATTATGCTTTAGTTCATTTTCATTTGGATGGTTCATTGGAAATCTGAAGCTTCCTGTAACTGTCTTACCATTTGTACAATAAAATTTGTTTCTAAAAGTACTGTATTTTTAATAACAGACAATTATATAATGCATTCATTATACAATTGTATAATGCATTCATAGTAGAATCAATACAAAAAATTGAGGTAAGATATATTTATAATTTTAAATTATTAGAATTCTAATTGTGTAGCAAAATCTATTAAAATAGTTTCAAAATTTTAATTAGGATCAGGCTATGAATTACATAATACATGTTTTATTCATGATTTGATACATGTTTATCTAGCATGTGTAGACGATTTTCAAAGAAAATTTTATGTATAAGTTTAAAGAATTTTATTTTTTAACTAATAACAGTTAATTTTAATGCCTTCGAGTAATGAAATCTTGCCCTTTCAATTTAAATTAA
The DNA here is from genome assembly GCA_026543055.1 of Argiope trifasciata. Lineage (NCBI taxonomy): Eukaryota > Metazoa > Arthropoda > Arachnida > Araneae > Araneidae > Argiope > Argiope trifasciata. Next base: position 303,902 of record JAPMOQ010027263.1, on the reverse strand, counting down.
AAATAAAAAAGGAATATATTCTCTATCTATCTAAAAGATGATAATTTATAAGCTACTGCTGCTCAAAACAATGACTAGTGAATGTGTTGGTTGATAAGTTCATTAGTAACTAGAGAGTAACAAAGTTAAGCAACCTTCTGTAACCAAAAAAAATCTCAGTAATTGATATTCATCAAATCTTGTCCTTTCCTTCTAGCCACTTAAGATCTAAGTAAAAACTAATAAATTATTCTTTATAATTTTAGTATTTTTTTAAAAAGAAAATACTTTTCAAAATTTTTAATTGAATTAATGAAATAGTATCCAAATGTGTTTCAGAATTGCATGTTAATAAAATTGGCACATAGTTGCAATTAAAATATGTATGTAACATTTCAGTTTTAATTATGGAAAAAAGGGTCCCTATTTTGTACACATAAGTAAACCCATTTTATACACCTTGATGATATTTGCCTTTGTACTCTGCATTATATTTTATCTGATTAAGCAATTTAACATGCTCAGAAGAATGCCTAAACTTGTAGTAGTGCCATCTGTTAAAATCTTTTATGAGATAGATACTTCAAGTCTAAATGTCAGTAACTTTTATCTTTTAATTTAAAATGCATATTATTAAAGTACCCATTTGGATATCAAGGGATCTATATATGTTGGCTTTTACTCCAAAAAATTTAATTGCAGTAATCTCATGGTTTTTTGCTATCTGTTCACTATTTGTTTCAGAGGCTAAACTTAAAGTATTTGGTATTAAGTAAAATTCAAGGGGGACACTTTTGCTTTGCTTTCCCCCACCCACATGTCTCATATATTATTGAAATTGACTAGGTTTAAGATTTATAGCTGTTTGCCAAAGTTGCATTATTTTAAGGCAATTTTTCATGAAATGTAATCATGACAATTTTTCTTGAACCCTTAAAACCAATTTTTGTTTTTTTTTTTTTTTTTTTTTTTACTGCTCCTGGTAATTTTTTAAGATGGCAGAAGTGTTTTACGGGTTCATGATAGGATTTGACATAACTGACCAAAAGCCAGGACTAAACTTAAACTTGGATGTTATCAATATTAAATGCAGTTAGCAGTAAAATAGTTGATATATCTAATCTAAAGAATACGATTTCAGTCACTGAATGCAGTTCTTTAAAGGCGATTAAACTGTTTATCTGAATTCAAGTATGGACAATATTGCCGACAAACCAGTTAGTTACTTGTTAAAAGTAAATAAATAAATGCTATTCGAATCAAATTCAAAACATCATAAATTAATACTTCAGGCTTGATTCATTATTATTATTTTTAATTTACTGTAAATGAAATACCAGATACTATTCACACACATATATTGTATCTATAGAGTAAAGTAGTAACTAAATTATGAAAAACACTGTTGTATGATATATTTGAACAATTTTCAAATATTCATTAAATCAGAGGGGGAAAAAATTCTACAAAATACATTGAAAGTAAAGTATTGTTAAAAGAAGAGCTAACTTAAAATTTTTAAGAGGTTAAAAATTGTCTTTGTCCAATAAAATGCCCTGAATTCATTTTGAGAAAATGTGAAAAAATTGATTGTTTTTCAATTAAAAATCAAATTATATTTGAATTAGAATTTTCGGAATACCCTTAGATAGCACTTATTATCCAAGAAACTCTTATGTTCTAAATATAACGGCTTTAAATCCGCCGATTTTTCTTTGTATTTGTTGTATCTTTCTTCTGCAAGCAAAATTCAACTTAAATAGTTAATCATGTGAAACAACTGCATTTGATTCTTTGAGTGCAATGTAGATCAAAGTATCTAAATCATTCTTCAGACAGAAATATTTAACTAAATTTTGTTCTCCATGTTTGTTGGTTTTTATTTATTGTTTTGTTTTTGATGTTTTGATTTGCAAATATTTGCATACAATTTTGATCATTCTAAAGATATTTTAAGGCCAATCTATTTCATTTTGATTATGAAAAAAATTCACGTTATATTTCGATTAATATGTTTTGAGTCTTTTAAAAAAAAAATAAAGGAATTATTTAAATTTTAAATATTTGCTACTAAACATATTAAAAAAAGCATAAAATCAACTTATTTCATTTATTTTTCGAGTATTTTCTCCTTCTTTCTTTCTTTTTTACTTGAATCAATCAATTACTTTTAAAATAAAATTTTTATAACATATAAAAGTGAAAACTGAAAAAGCAAATTTTCACATGCATGATTTTAATATTAACCAATAATACAAGATTTGAAAAGGGGGAAAAAAAACTTAAAAATTAAACAATTTGAACTTTATCAAATGAATGAATTAAATTTAAAAAAAAGAATTATTCAAATTACATGCTATTTAATTTTGGTAATCCGTATACGATTTCTTTAATAATACATTTACAAGCCACTAGATGGCAGAGTCGTCGCTGTGCAATGTTTCCACTAAACTTTCATAATGTTATTTCTATCTACAATCCATAGATGGCACTGCCTTACAGTAAAACTAATTGAAAGCATATTCTGCAGCTGCCTACATATACCTAAATAAATAAATTTTAAAGCAATATAAATGATTTTCAAGCTGCAGAGGCAATTTAATTTCCTCTTTTAAATTAAGTTCGCTATGAATATTTCCAAATACAGCTGAAAAAATTTATATTTATTTATCTTTGCATTTAATAATAACTTCATTATAAAATTTTAAGATCTGTTTTCGGAAACCTGCAGGGGAAAAAAAAGAATAGGGGGGAAATCTAACTCTGCCCTCTCTTTCTTCTATTGCGTTATAAATTCTTTGTTAAACACTGAATCTCAGTTCTTTATATCTTTAGGACAACTATAAGCAGTAATTTAAAATTCCCCACAAAAATCTGTTTTTCTCAATATATAATTTGTTCTAGCTGCAAAATCTACATCCGATTCACTTGTTAGATAATATTTTACTGTTTTTACTTATATTTTCTAGTGTAGAAAGAGGAATTTCTGTAATTATCAAGAAATTCGAACTTTGTACTTAGACGAATTTCCCTGAATTTGGAAATTCCTATCTGTGAACACAATAATTCAAATTATTTTTTAGCTCTATGGATGAAATTCGGTGTATGGTTTTAAGAGAAATTGGTCGCTTTCTATTAAATTGTGAACAAAATACATTTAAAGGAAGACTGTCTATTCGGCTTTTCGAGTACGAGAAGTCATAATATCTAGCTAGATGAATAAAATTTGTATTTGTTAGCATTCTAAAATGTAAACTCTTATAAAATTTTAAGCCTTATCTTTCAAAGAGTTGTTCCTTCTGACCGTCGGTGCGCTTACGTTAATAAATGAAATTTATATGCAATTTTGTATCTACAAGGCTTGAAACTACTACAAAAGCATGTAGTTTTGAATCAACTTTTCACTTTAAAAAGGTGTCAAACCTACACATTCAATTTTCGAACACTTGTATAGCACCTATCAGTGAATTATTTCTAAAAAAATCGCCAAAGGTCGCATATTAATTTCTATAAAAGTGCTAGATTTACTTTTGAGATTAGTATTTTATTGCTACTCTCCGCAATACACTGCACATTATTCGCTGCCTGATCAAAAAAATTTTGTTAAGGAAGATGATAACATTTATCTTAAAGAATATGATATAATTTTTGGATGGCTACTTTTACTGATTCTTAGTAGATAATCTTTTAAAATTGACGTTTTACTTGAGAGGCTTTAAATTAAATAGGTCCATTAAAAGAGACATTTTTAAGTATCTTAGTACAACAAAATTTCGATTATCCGATCTGATTGAGGCCATATTACTGGGATTATTAATAGAGGCAACATTTTTCTTTATGATTTCGGTTTTTCTAATAATGTTTCCACATAATTAATAATTTCAAAATATAAAAGTAAGTGTCAAGTAATCGCATAATAACATTTTTATAAGCTTTCTTTTATTGTTATCAAATTTCTTAAATAATTTTGTTTTATTAGTTTAAAAAAAGTCCAAGGTGAAATGGAATGAGTGTTATTTCTGATAATTGTAAATTGGATGACTTGTTGCTGCAAAAAAAGATTCGTTCATAGTGCACTGATTAAGTTGGGAATTTAATATAGCTGTAACAATATTTTGCGGTATTAACTTATTTTATGAGAGGTAGAGATAATCAGTATAGCGTCTTGTTTTGTGCATTTGGCGATTTTTTAAAAAAACATAGTGAAAATAAACTAGTAATAGTGTTGTGTAACCTAAACTTGTTTCATGAGAGGTAAGCAAATCAGCATAGCGTCTTGTCTTTGGCGTTTTTTTTTTTTAAAAAACATTTTGGAGATAAACTAATCGTAACAGTGTTGTGTAGAATAAACTTGTTTTATGAGAGGTAGAGAGAACTTATATTGCGTCTAGTCTTAGTGCATTTGGCATTTTTTTTTTTTTTTTTTTACATTTTGGAGATGAGAGAGAAACAGTTAGTGTGAAATTCTTCTTCACATTCTGATTGAAATACTGTGAAACATTGCAGCAAGTTCAATGAAAAGGATCATTTTGACCATTCCCAATACAATGATTGTATAATTTAAAAATCGGATAGATTACTTTCGAAGTACAATCTTAAAATTAGACGCCTTCCACACCAATGGCTATCTTTACGGCGAGGTCGTGGAAGTTTTAATTTGTGCAAGCCTTTGTTTAAATGCCTATAGTATTGGTGATGATCTTCGCCCCAATAAAAGCTCCTTGATCACAATTTTGATTGATAATCTGCAGACAGATACCATTACAGCAAATCCCGTGTCTGTCTCCTGACTGACGAGCAAAACATGAAACGTCATAGATAGTAAGTAGTTATATCATTCAAATATAATCAAAAATCATATTGCAATTTGGGTTTGACCCTGTGACATACTTTTGCTCCAAAAATTGAAATTTCTCTTAAAAGTCTTTTTGAAACAATGGAAGAACGAGAAGAAAACTCGTTGATAGTCGCATATATGATCTCCCCGCCCCCCACCCCTCCCTCAAAGAAAAGAAAAGGATGCCCTATTTGCTATTTCAAAAAAGGAATACACGTTTAGATCGAACCATAAACAGAAGAAGGCATTTTAAAACAAATAAACTTCTCTTAAAATATTGTGAATAATTACTCATTTATTTTCATAGCTAGATAATTTTGAGACAAATTATTCATTAAAGTTATATTTGCAAAGAAACGTAGCTCTACATATGTGGTGTAATATTTACCATTCTGTTATTAAACTTCTGAATGTCACACTGACTGTTATTGGAACGAAGTGAGCTATGTTTCATTGTGGAGATCAGCACAGATCTGCAGTTTAATCTTTTATCTATCTGCGGGCAATGCTTCTTTGCCAGATTAATCAGTTCTCATCGTGGAAGCAATAACTTTTAACTTTTTATGTGATTGTCTGCTTCAATTTCACCATAAATTCTGTAGTGAAACTTCGAGTATCTGAGTCTAACAATTGATAACTTTTAACAGTGTCGCTGTTGGTTTTTTCATGTTTACCTTTGAAACACAATAGTTGGTCATTTATTCATCAGAAATGAACTTCAAAAGCAAGACCGAAAGACTACTTTCGAATAAATAGATTCAACACTGTCCTCCCGAAGACATAGACATTTAACATATTTGTGCGTGTTAGTCGCTAGTCAGCTCATCTGATCCCTCTATTACATGCTGTCAGTTCCTGATACATCCGGTGTTATTTTGAACTACAATTTTCAGAAGGATAAGATATAATGTTTGGATTAATCTTATTCCAAAAAATAGTAATGATTTTAAAGAGTTGGTTAATAATCTTAAAACTATTGTTAGAGATAGGTACATCTAAAACATTTAGACAAATTTCATTCAATAAATTGAAGTTGCAGATAGCAAAATAAAATACACTTACCAGAAAATGTCTGCGTACAAACGCATAGTGAACATTCTAGAGAGAATAAAAGTACATTGTATTGACAATATTAATTTAGTTTTTACTTGAAGTATTTCAAGAACGATGAATTAAATATCAATAACAATTTTAGAAATCTAACAGAAAAATTAAAAATTACACAAAAAATTACCAGAAAAAGTTTGCGTACAGATGAAGCCAAGTTTTGAAAAATAACTTTCATTAACTGTCAATTAAAATTTAATATTTGGTTAGAGAGCCTTTATGTCTAAGAACATCTGTCAATCGTTTAGGCGTAGGCTGGACTAGTCTGGTAGTTTCCTCAGATGGAATATTATTCCATTCCATCATAATCACTCTATTCAGTTATATTTTGTTGTTATGTTATGTTACCGAATTTTGCGTTCTAGTAATTCCATAAATACTGAATGGGGTTTAAGTTTGGCAACTGTGGAGGGGTATGCAAGTGATTTTTAATATTGCACAACAGTTGGAGCTTCACGTTGTGGGAAGAATGTTTTGGATCATCGTCTTGCAGAAACTAAAAGTTACAGCCGAAATTCAAATCTTGTGCGTTCTGTTTCACATTGTCTTTTAGTGTATTCAGATATCTCATATGATCTATTGTGGAGTCTATAAAAGTTAATCGACCGATTGCATGTACTGCCATGCGCTCTCAAACTTTTATGCCTTTTCCACCGTGTAGGACAAGATTTTGCTTCGCAAAATCCGTACCTTGTTATCTCCAGTTTAGATTTTTTGATGCCAAGGGTACATAACTTGCTTTCGTAAGCGAATATTACTTTTTTCTAAAATTCAGAAGGTTAGTTTAAATACTCACTGACAAAATGTAAATGTTTTTGCTTACTGACAGCTGAAATGTACGTCTTTCTACGAGCTACACTGCCATGATAGTCAGTATTTTTCATAAAATGTCTTCATGAAGAGATTTAAAAAAATTTCAATATATATATTTCATATATCAATTACTATTTGACAGGCAATAATCTTTTTGTTTAAATGTACGGATTTCAGGATGCATCTCTTTCCTCGCAAAGTCAGCTTAGATGGATGGCTATTACGTGGCTTCCAGATAACAGATTCCGATGACTTATAAATTATTGATAACTAACTCTCTTTGAACAGAAGAATTTCTTCTACCCTGCCAATTGGTCGAATAATTTTACCTCTATTCAATATTCTTAACATGAGTTTCCTTTCGTCTGTAGTTGAAACAAATCTTTTCGTCTGGCGTTATTCTATTTGTTGTATTGCAACAGAGTTCAATTGAATAAGTGCAAAATAAGTAAATAATTAGGGAAGATATGTAGTTTCATACAAGTTCATGGATGCTTAAAAAATAGAGTTTAATTTGGAAATGACCTTTTAATTTGTACCTGTTTGCAAACTTTTTCTGGTAACATTTTGTGTAATTTTAAATTATTGTTATTGCTACTTGGAAACTATGTGTGTTTTATTTCTGAAATTGTTACTGATATTTAATGACTTATTCAAGAAATAGTCTAAATAAAAATTAAGATAATATAGTTACTACAGTGCCCTTTGTTGGCTCGTGAATGTTTACTGTACTCTTGTACGTAGTCATTTTCTGGCAAATATATGTAATGGCAGACTTATCTTTATAGATAGAATCATCATCAGCAGGCTTCACCCTATATGGCGTTTCATTGCTGAAGGCATATAATAATAATAATAAAAAAATAAACTCATTATTACCATTTTTGTTACATTTATTACTAATCGCTTTGGCGTCAGACTGGTTTGCCAGAGATATTGGTTATATTTAATATCTATTAGATATTCACGTGTACGATTCTGCCAAACTGTCAGATATTAAAACCATGTTATTTTTAATAGCTTTACATTAAATCTAATTCATTGAGAACTTGAAGGTTTCTAATACGAACCAGTGCATAGCATCATAGCGCCATTAAAAAAAGTAAATGTGTGGTTCATATATATTTTAAATTTCGCTGTTTTTATGCTTTCATTTTTTTATGTTTATCTTGTAAATTACACAGATGTTAAATAGATTCCTTTTTCAAGCTTTCAATAATGGAAGAAAAGAATGCTATTCAATATTTGATGAAACAATAAAAAACGACTTTATTTTCAAGTGAAAAAAATTTAATCTATTGTTCAGAAATCAAGCAAAAAATATTTTTAAACAATTATTAAAATTCAGGAAAGTCTCACGATATTTAAATTGCTGTTATTATTATTTTTTAAATTTGAATCGGTGCAAAATTAAATTTTGCACAATAATATTTTTGGAAGACATCGTGCAAACATGTCGAAATTCGCCTAATTTTTAATTGATTAAAATTTTAACAAAATATTAAAAATCACTTCAATGGCTGTTTACGTTTTCATGTGTATATTTCAAATTTGAACGCTGTGGGGCAAATGGTCTGGGCCGTAGAGCGTCAACACACATACGCATTCATTTTTACTTTATCGTATACGTAGTATAGAGAGTTTTCAGATTTTAGACCTCTGTGAATACGGAAAACATATCTTTGGAAAATGTCCGTCTATCTCTGAAAAAGATAACGAAAAAATGTTTTGATCTAAACGGATAAAATTTTGTATCGGTCTTTATGAAAAATTAGCAATTTCTGTCAAATTTTGAGCAAAATTCACTCAGAAATTTATTAGCAAAATTCACTTTCCGAGTAGCTGTTCGAATATAATTAAACACGATATATACAAAACGAAGAGAGCTAGACATATAAAATTCTACACACAGAATTAACATCTCAAAAACATGTAAACGTAATAACTGAAGGATGCAATGGCATAAATGTATCAAATTTGGTATGGGATTTTGTGACTATAATTGTGTCAAATTTTGCTTCATTCGGTTGTGAAACTTGCGTCTAAAGCATAAATTCCATTTTCGGATACTATTCATTGTTTACCACAGATTAATCTCCAAATAACTCGCCAAGAACTTCGCCTCCTGATAAGATTCATTAAAAACGTTATATTCACGCCAGTAGTCAGTATTCTATGACTATTGTAAGCAAATGCCATGCAAGTTGTTCTTTATGATAGCATCTTTATTAGAGTTTCGCGGAGATCACCTTCGCTGGTTATTATGGGTAGAGATATAGTGAAATGTTAATCTTAAATACCTTATTAATGTTATAAATGCTTTTTGGGGTGAAAACCCTCTTCATATTATTGCCAAGGGTATTTTTTAAATCAAGTTAACATCAAAATTAATTTAGACATCGATAAATTAAATAAACATGTCAAGCTTAATAATATTCTAAACAATTATATACAGCAGCCAAGTTTTCAAATGGGAACTATGAAGGCTAAACTGATTTAATCGAGATTGATGACATTGTTGGAGTTTTTACTTTGAAACTAATTATACTTTTAGAATTTCGATTAAAATTTTTTTATTATAACTTTATCTTCCTAGCCGAGTTCCCACAGCAGAATTTATTTAAATTAGCACAAAAATATATAAGTTGCACCAGTCTGGGCACAATTAACAGCCATTAATTTTGCAACAGTATAAGTTTTGAAAAATACACATTTTTTTTCTTCTTTCGTTTCAAAGTTTAAGAAAATATCGAATGTATAAAAACGAAAGTTTCAATTAGTTTAACCTATACGAAGCTACATGAGAAGAAGAATGAGCAAGTTACTGGCTCCCTGAGCTAGGGGTAGAGTGTTTTTCCCCATGATCTGGGTATCGCGAGTTCGAGTCTTGATTCGGGCGTGGTTGTTCTTTACCTTGTGTTTTGACTGTCAGGTGCGTGAAAGAGCCCCTCCCCTCAATGTAAAAAGGACTCAAGCGAGTGCGTGAGTGTCGTCTTCATATGAACTAGAAATCATACTTTTACCCTCGGATGTTCAGGGACTTTTACCTACAAAAGCTACTGCACAAACTCATCTTAAATCGTCGACAGAATAGTCAGTAGGCTTGTACGAGAGCCACAAGTAACAACAGAATGAACAGGCTAAAATTTCTAAAGCTAAGAATAGTTATTTGAATCACCTGGCTCTTTATTATTTGCTCAAAAACATATTTATAATTTCATTTTAGATAATTAATAAAGATAAAAAGATGATTCTGATAAGAATGTCAAAATTAACAGATATATTCCGATGTACAAATCTGTTCAGGCATAGCAAAAAGTTTATACGTATTTTTTTCAAGGCATGCTTGTATCTACAATATCTTCTCAGCTTTCACATTATTAATCACCTATACCTTGCCTCTGCGGGTCTCAGGTATGAAGTTCACAAGTCTTCCTCTTTATCTGGTCTATAAATGAAAATCAAATGTTGATTTAGCAAAATTAAAATAAAATCCCCAATTTTTTGGATGAAAAGAAAATTTGAGAAACTGTTAAAAATAATTACGAAGAAATAAAACGGGGTTGAGACGATGCGTTTGTTTAGTATGCTGGTTTTCGTTTATTTGTCTTTTGAATGAATTTTGCCGAAACATGCATATCATTTAGACCTTTCACATTGGCGAAGTTTGGTAACATAATATTTCACAAGTTTTCATTTATGTCTTCACAAATGTACATGCCCTGTTAGGCATGTAAATATGTTCGGCATGCGCTGTCTTGAATTCGCCTTCTTTATTTATCCCTGCAATTTTCCTCTGTCTCATTCACGAAAAGTAGCATTTTCAGACAGCTGTTCAAAGCCTGTTAAAACCCTCCATTGTTGAATGCCTCCAGATAGCTGGATGGGTTGAGGGGGGTCTGCTTATTGCCGAGTGGTTGTTGTCACTGGTCATGAGTAATTCAGCTGAAAGTCTACACGTGGAGTTCATTGTTTGGGGGAAACTTCTCGCATCTTCAAAGGAAAGGAGTGTCAAACATCTGGATGCCAAATGGCACCCCTTTGTGAGGGAACTATAATTCATATGTGTTCCAGAGTGGTTAGTTGCTAGGACGCATCATTGATGGACATTTCCCACTCCAGGCTGTAGCCACAAACGAGGGTAATTTTTGCTGAACGTTTAGCCGATAGAGCTCACGCGTACGAATGGGAGATGAGAAGGCGGAGTTTGGAAGCGACAAAGAAGGGGTTTTTCTTTGAAGAAAAAAGAGACCTTCTGGATTGAGGACTGTTGCATTTTACGCTCCATCCTGGAGTAACCGTGCTAGTATCTTGTGATGCTATTTCTTTGAATTGATGGAGATCCTTTTTTGACAAACCTTTTTCACAATAAACCTTCAACCTTCGACTGTTGTGTAAAAAGCAAATATTTAACCCGGATAAGAAAAAATTGTTCTAATGTATGTATATGGCTGTAAATAAAAGAATAGCCTTAAGTATATATATGAAGTATTATGAAGTATCTCATATTTGATCGGTAAAGATCAAGACAATATATCCTATCCACTGGAAGGAGATTTTAGTTTTATTTCATATTTTTCCATACAAAAGATATTTCTCAATATGAGTTCGTATCATGTTAGTGCAATTTGCAGTCCTTTGCAATATTCTAAATAAATGCTATTTAGGATATGGGAGGGGCTTTGTACTCACTGTCCTTCTGAAGACTAGAATATGATTCTCATCCGGGTGACTTTTTTTTTTTTGCCCTGCTCCTTACGATGTCCCATGAAGCACCTCATAATTTAGGGCGAGAAGCCTCAAATATGGGGATTGGTGCTCGCCACCCATGTGGGTACAGAAAAAGGTGAATGCCGGCTGCTTCCCATCGATAATGGGACACACTTTTAAAGAAAAGGGTTGTACTGCGTCCGGTGTTGTGCCTTAGGACTCACCACAGTTTTCGTCCATATTGCTGTTGCGGTGTGTCAGAGTAGCTGGTAATTATTACTTTTTTGATATCAGATATTTTGACTCCGTATCTTTTTTTAATAAATTTTCTTTCATTTAAAAGTTTTGTGAAGCAAAAAAATATTATCTATTTAATACGAGTTCTAAGCCTACTAATGCAACTTTCAGGTTTTTTATGGAAATTTCAAATAAATGAACCTGGGAGGGTGTGGACTGAATGCCCAGTGTCCATCTGAAGCTAGAACTTTCGTTCTCATTCTTGATTTTTTGGAAAAACCTCTACCAAAGGCAAATTGATGTGGGTTGCACAACGTATTATGTGATGCTGATTTTAGTCAGGATAGGCATCTTATTTTAATTAATAAAAATTATCGCTAAAAATCTGTTGATCAAAATTTTAGTTTATAATAATTGAGATTTGACCCGAATTATGGTCACGATTTTATTGATTTAATCAGAATCCAGACATTTGAATTGAAAAAGAATTCTCCTTCTTAACTTGCTTCTTTACTGTTACTCATTAATCTTGTGGCCGTTATACTGTTTTTGCATATTTTGTTTTATTAATGTAAGAAAATCTATTACATATTTTGAAAGTAAAAATTTCATAGCTCTTCATGGAAAAGAAGTCAACTGTTAAAAATCTTAAAGACTTCAGTCTTAAATAAAGATCAATACCTATTAATACACATGTCTGCAATCTTTACTGTAATTACATCCCAAACTCATTATGAAATTTAAGGCATTTTTTAGAGTATTTGAATTTAGAAGTTACCAGAAATACATTTTGTAATCGCCATTCCATCGATTGTAAAAATCGTGCTCATGAATAAGAAGCGACATACCTAAGCTAAGTCCTAACCCATGACTACAATAGATGCAAGCGCTTTTTTATGTTTGTGGAATGTTCCATAGTCTTAATATGACACGAAAAATAAACAAAAATTGGCCGAATCGCTGTTTGCCGACTTGAGATTCCACCGATTACCATTCGGAGATGGGGACTAGTTATTTGATGGTAGGCCAGATGTTGTTTAGAGCGATAAAGACAGTATGTATATACCATATTTGGATGACTTGCGAAGCAAACCAACCACTCAAGACAGCACGAAGGATTATCCTAAAACAACAATTTAGCATTCGTTCCACAACGAATGGGACAGCAAATTTGCCACGAATCATTGGCAGGTGGTACTTTCGAAATGGAGATAATGAAGGCATTGAATGATAGGACTGAATAACAATTCAAAACACCTGTCCCACGATGCTTGCAAGCGAAGCCATTTGTCTTAGATATTATCATAATTGAGAATTCGGGGCAATCCACTCATTTACTAAATTCTGAATTTCTTGCTAACAAAATTTTTAGTCATTTTAAATATTATTTGGAATGCCATTAATAAAATTTGTGCGTAAAAAGAGGGAATATGCTAGCAAAAGGAATCGACAAGATCCAAATATACAAAGAATTTTGAGTCTTAATTTCTGTTAAGTAATTTTTGAACTGAATCACAATATATGGTTCTGAACTCGGTACATATGGACTTAAAGTACGATATAAATTCTGAATACAATGCTTATAGACTGCTTCAGATTTTACTTCCGCTCTAGAATCAAAAATATCACACTAAAAGACATTAGTGTGCGTGCTTAAATTCTTAATACAAAAATTCCATGCATAGTAATTTATACTAATTCTAGAAACAAGCATATGAAACTTAAAGAATGAGATTAAACCGTTGTTTAATTACCGCAATAAAAAGAGAACTCGATGTATTTTCTGTTGAAGCTTTTCCTTCATCAAGCATATGTTCAAAGAATTAGAAGTTTTAAAATTCTGTGTCAACCACAAAAGCGATAAACAATGATGGACAACTGCTATTTATTGCTCTTGAACTGTAATTTGTGGCTAATTTGAATATTTTTAATTCCAATTCGTCGACAAATCAAATTTTTTTCCTAATATTTAGAATTTTCTATTCATATTTATATTGTAACGTTCGAAATCTTTTTGATTACTGAACACAATAGCTAAGAATATTTATTTACAGAAAACTGTAAAAGAAATAAGTTTTTTTTTTTTCATTTTGTATCTTGTGTCCAAAATGATTACACTTGAATTATTTTTAAAGTCTTTAAATTCTTCATTGCTATCAATTATATACAACTAAAAGAATTTAAACTTTCGAAAAAAATTATATTACTTGCTTTAAAATTCCGTAATACAGTTGTTAAATAAAAGAGGATATAAACTTTTAAAAAAAATCCATTTATGTACTTTTAAATATAATTCTTTAAACTAAAATTTATTCTAAATTTACAATAACAAGGAAAACCAATGAATCAATCACTCAATTCAACAACTGCGTTGTTTTTTCCTTTCATAAGAATGCCACTATACATAGATATGCCATTCACGAAGACGCCTAGTTATTCAATATTTACTACAGAGCATGCTTATTTCTAACCATGCATCGCTTATTAGAGCTGCTACCTATTATAAACACTTCTTTATCTCTTTTTGTTTTAAAATTTTCGTTTCTTATTGTTGAATTTATTTTTAGACCCAGTTTTAATTCAGTATTTCATGATTTTTTATTGTGTGGGGCAATCAATACCGAATCATCGTTCTACAATACATTAAAAATATAAATTTTGATTTAAAAATTACTTAAATGTGTTAGCGGAAGAACTGAAAAAAATGCTTCTATGATTTTTGAAACATTAAATTTTGAGTTTGATTATTTGCATTCGATTAAAAATTACAAGTTATAATAAATTGTTGCACAGTTTTTAAAAACTTGACTTAAATAGTTTCAATGTCTGCAATGATGAAATTTTGTAAATGATTTTTTATTTTCAGATCAGCTAGCATAGAGAATTAAAGATACGTTATATATATATATATATATATATATATAAACAATTAAAAAAACTTTTTAAACCAATACGTTTGACTTATAAAGAACGTTTTAAAAGATAATTACAAAATTAGAGCTTGACATGTAGGTCACGATTACGAATATTTCTTGATGGAGAACACAACCGAACAAAATATGCTAAAATATGACGCAAATCATTTTCATTCGCAAACATAGGTCAGATAAAATGCGCAGAAGGAATATTGAACCACCTGCGAGCTACCACGAAATTTATGATATAAAAGGATGGAAAATAGATCGGAAAATCAATCAGTCGAGAAGAACCAAAACTACAATGACTTGGATAGCTCGACTTCCGCTGTTAGTTCTGGTTACGCTCTGCATACAGAGTATTATAGTTCATGGTTTAGACAGTCACCCATGGCAAGATGCAAGTACAACTGGGTTATTCATGGAAAATTTTGTTCAATACATTAGACAGTCAAGCTACTTTAATAGCGACGATATAGACAGCATTAAAGTCCTTGCTGACACTCTGATCCAATCTTTAAATGGAATGCAAGCAAAAGGAAAAACTTCACATCAAATGCTACAAGCTCTGAACTTGGGCTATGCTGCAGGAGTGGCAGAATTAGTGAATTCAGATGGCACCAACCTTCAAGAAAAACGAAATGCCATAAGGGAAGCTATGAAGAACTCATTGTTACAAGCAACAGGTGAAGTTAATGAGAGTTTTATGAATGAAATGGACAAATTAATGCAAATGTTTTCTCAGGTAAATGCATTGAATGAAGATTCAGGAGGATATGGCGCTGGTGCAGAGTCATATGCATCCTCAGCAAGTGCATCAAATATTCAGGGAATAGGACAAAACCTTGGATCCCAGGGACAAGGATCATCATCGGTATCCGTTTCTTCCGCCTCAGTAGGAGGATTGCCACAAGGACCAGTTGGTTCAGGTTCATACGGGTTTTCCCTTAGTGTAAACAGCCTCGGTGGCTCACCAAATGGATACGGTGGACAATACGCCAGTGGAACAGGAGTGGAACTAGGGCATTTAGGTACCGGTGCTGCAGGGGGAGCTGCCGCAGCCACCGCATCAGGTGGAGCAAGTTTAAACGGAAATGGTTTTGGATACGGTGGAATAGGAAGTTATGGATTAGATGGAGCTTCAGCAGCTGTAGCAGTTGGTAGCGGTGGACAACGTGGATATGGGCAAGGAATTGGCTTTAGCCAAAGAGGAAGCGGACCAGGAGCCGCAGCAGCTGCAGCTTCTTCAGGGGAAGGTCCAGGTGGCACCGGTTATGGTGGAAACGGATATGGAGGACAAGGCGGATCAGGAGCTGCAGCTGCGGCAGCAGCATCAGGTGGACGAGGTGGAGATGGCAGATACGGCCCACAAGG